>VYZM01014269.1:219864-273051 GCA_013398915.1 Dromas ardeola | reverse complement strand
AAACCCCACCGCATGCCCGCCATCACTGCCGGGGAATTGCTTTTTCCGAGGGCTGAGCAGCGCCGGTTGCTCGCTCGCCCGGGGCCTGTCTCCCGGCGCGGCGCGGCGGGGCCGGGGGGCAGCGCTCCGCGGGGATCCGCGGGGCTCCGCGCCCGCCGGCCGCCCTGTCCCACCGCCTCTGCTCCTGTCCCTCCCCCTCCCAGAGCTGCTGGAGGACCTGTCCGAGAGCCGGGAGTGCGTCAACTGCGGCTCCATCCAGACCCCGCTGTGGAGGAGGGACGGCACCGGCAACTACCTGTGCAACGCCTGCGGGCTCTACACCAAAATGAACGGCCTCAGCCGGCCCCTCATCAAGCCCCAGAAGAGAGTGGTGAGTGCGGATGGAGGGGAGGGAGGGGGGCAAGAGGGGCTGCACCCCGAGGGACCCCCCAGTCAGGGATAGCCAGGGGGAAAGCGGGGGCAAGGATGGGGGAGAGAGTTAGCCTGGTGATCCCCCTCGGTTGCAGAAGCGAAGCGGGGCTCCTGACCAGGTCTGCAGGCCAAAGGGGTCACGATGAGGGGCGGCAGGGCCGGCAGCCCCCTGGGCACTGCGTCAGGCCCACCGCCGGGCCCTACGCTGGCGAAATCGCCCTCTGCACACCGGGCACAGGACAGCTTGGCTTTTTGAGTTGATGGACCCCGTCGGTGAGGGAGCATCGGCAGCTTGGGAGAAATTCATGCTGCTGATGTTGGACGTTTCCAACAGAAAAAAAATAGAAAAAAAAAAATCAAGGTTGGAAAGTGTTTGTTCAGAGGGCTAGGAATTTCTCCAGACCTGCTTTGTTTGCTGAGAGCTCGATCCTTGGGAATGTAAGCAAGTTTTGTATATAATTCAAAGAAAACCAATTGTTTAAACAATGATAATAGCCTTTGTTTTGTTTTACTCCTAAGAAATGAGCGGCAATTTTTCTAAAAATACACTCCTAAAACTAGGGGGGGAAATAAATAGTACAAACCAGAACCCCTGTTTATAACTTAGGCTGGCACTGAATAGGCAAGGAGAAAATTTAACAAGCGGGAACTGCACATTATGTTTAGCAAATCTGGGTGGAGGTCAGCAGAGAGAAAGAATACGCTCTTCAGTAATGGCTGTTACCGAGCGAGCCACAATAAATCATGCCGGTATAATCCAAGCTGATGTTTGGACCCTTGTGTATGGAGACAGTGTATCAAACCCATCAGCCTTTCAATCCCCTTTCAATCACGCCAGCTGCTTCGCTCCATGCCTGTTTTCCTAGCGTTAAAACACATCCCGTTCTTTATTTCACAACTGTTTGAATTTAATGCCCCTCCGAGGGGGGAACAAAAACCGAACACGCAACGATCAGGGCCAGACAGTAAGCGCTCATGAACCAACCCCACCTCTGCTTAAAGACCTTTCTTTCCGCCAAAGAATTAATTTAAGGCAGAGGTTAATCACTGTTGGGTGCTCGTTTTTTCTAGCTGGTCGTCCACTGAATTTCATGACACAAGGTGTTATCTCATTACCAGGGACGAACGCAGCAGACGGGGCAGATCTGCTGCTTGTCTCAAGTGTCAGAGTTCGTCTGGCCATGGCACCCTGGCCCAATGCAGATTTCGAGTAGCTAATACCCGGCTCTGGCATTTCTGTGTTTCTTTTCTTTTTTTTTTCTTTTTTTTTTNNNTTTTTCTTTTTTTTTTTTTTTTTTTGAAGGAGGGGTGGGGGTGAGGAGACTAAAAGAGAGTCAAATCGCAGCCCGATTTCAGCCTGACACCTCGGTGAAATAACTCTGAAATAGCTCTGCGTAACAATCCCTACCGAGTACCCTGTCCATAACTATAAATCAGCCATGACTGTCTGTTCATACGGTTGGAAATACGTAGGTGAGAAGGTAAAATGTTTTGAAAATGCTAAACATGTTTAGATTGCCCCAAAGTTTCTGATAAAATTCCTGTGGCAGAAAAGTCATTTTAGCTTCAAAACATGCCAACCCCCCTCCCCCATTTGTTTAGATACAGCAATGAGCAAAAGCTATTGAAATAAAATATATGAAGATTCATACCAGACTGCATACAAAAGAAAGAAAGATTTAACAGTGAAACATCTGATGGTATTTCATTTGCAAAGAAAGAAAATGAAGCACATGTGTTAAGACCAGCTTTTTTTTTACCCGATCCATGTAAAACTTGTATTGGATCGAGGAGTACAATTTGGACGCTGTGTGCATATGAATTTAATAACAGGGTCAAAAATTCTGTGTTCATGAGACCTGGATTTTTAAGATTAAAAAGTATATGTGCGTGTACTTCAGCCTATATTACACTTGGTTGGCTTTTTTTTTTTTCTGTGCAATTAATAATGGATTACTGATTCAAAGTTACAAAATTTGTATTTAATCTGGAGTTCTTTCTGAGCTGTGGTGTAAGACGACAGCTTACTGCTAAAGAAACTCAAACAGATGAAATTCAAGAAACTTGGTTATTACTCTGGAATATTCTTCATTCTCAAAACATTTTTATTGGTTTCCCAAGTGGCAGGCAGCTCTGCGTTATCAAAGGTGACCGAGTTAAGTCTAACAGCTCAGCAGTAAATGATTCAAGAGGAAGGGCATTGTACCCTTAAGTTAGTAATTTCGGTTATGGGCGCTTTATAGTCAGAATAAGATTAATGCAATCCTCTAAAACTGACTTCTCCGTGTAAACTTGTTCAGCTGCCAGACACAGAGCTAGGCACAGATTTTTTTATATTTTTTTTGACAATGTGATACTTTGAAAAAGACTAGATTTATGATGTAGCTGGAATTCTTTGCTTGTGATGAACGTAAAAGAGATCACTTGTTACAGGGACTTTTATAACCCATTCACCTTCATTTCACATGTTTATGAGGACTGCCTTCACTTATGATATACAGCCTGCAGCCATAAAGCTCTGGGTTATACGGTTATTTCTGATACAAGGTTGCTTCATCTTGGCTCCAAACTCCACGGAAGAGTGTCATAAATGGCTTGTTTGCAGTGGGGACCTTGTTGTCACTCACCAGCTTTTCTGCTGGCCGAGGAGAAGCTCTGTTCTGTAAAACATGCTCCCGAGGCACGATGTTGTTCCTGTGAGGGTAAAAATGGGCGATGATAAAAAGATGTTTTTACAGAGATGCCGCTGTTGTATGTGTTACCCTCCGGTACCCAGAAAAGTTTGTTTTCCGCAGCTGTGGTGCCACAGAGGGATGGTGATTAGAGTGTCTGATTTTTCTGATGAGTCGGCAGTATCAGAGGCAGTGGCTGCCTCTTTGCCCACTGCACAGGGGAGAGGGCGTTGGACCGGCTGGAGAGGCGGCACAGGAGTGATGTGCCTTCTCCTCAGATGGAAGGAGTCGTAGAGGAGATGTTTTCTAGCTGTTCTGTTGGAGGAAGAGCCAGTGCCTGGCGATCTGAACAGAGGTCCCCGGTTTAGTGTCTCCCAAAATGTAAATTTTGCCTCTGCCACGACTGCCTGGTGTTGCAGACTCACAGTGCCTCTTCATGTCAGCTTTCCAATCTCTGAAATGAGGATAATTTTGTTTTAAGTCTGGGGCATCACCAATAGATGCTATAAAAAACCCTCCTACTGTCCCCGCTGCGTGTTTAAGTACTTTTTATAAACTGTAAAGGCATAAATCATTTTCTCCTGCCTGCCTGCTTACGCCTGTGTTTGCCTACCCTTCCCTCTAGCCCTCGTCCCGCCGGCTGGGCTTGTCCTGTGCCAACTGCCACACCACGACCACCACCCTGTGGCGCAGGAACGCGGAGGGCGAGCCCGTCTGCAACGCCTGTGGCCTCTACATGAAGCTCCATGGGGTAAGCAGCCGCTTTGTCGAGGGAGATTCCCTGCTGGCTCTGATGCTCCTCTGGGGAAGGGGTGGTCCTCCTGCTGGTGGGCACCCAACAGCTTTGAGGGGTGGCATTGGGCTTCCTCAAGTTGAGGCAATGTTTCTCTTGATGGTAATGGTCTTGACTCATGGTATTGATCGTGGAGTTAAAAGAGGATGAATGCGTATAAAATAGATAAAATGACCAAAAAATGCTCGGCATTAGAAAATGGTTATACCATTTTAGCAAGTTATGGTTTTGACAAGTTATGTGTTTGCTGTTGTAGCTCTCCCGACAGATTTGTGCAAAGAAACCACCTCTGGATGTGTGGCAGAGGTCTTTTTGCTGCTGTGATTTAAACCAGCTCTTCAATAGGGATCTCCCCCCCCCCCCCCGCAAAGATCTTCAATAAGACAGCTCCCCCCCAAGATCTTCAATAAGACAGCTCTTCATGGACAAACATAGCTATGCCAGCAAAACTTTAAATGTCATTTCAGCCTTTGATAGGCAATAATAGAGGAAGAAAATAGCTCTATCCTGAATGTGAAGAAGTATGTTTTGTGTGAGACTTGGAACCTGTTACACCTCTGTGGATTATGTTGCATTCAAGCACAAGTGTTTGAAGAGCAGGGGCATTAGGAGTGATTGGGACTTGGTCTAGTCCTCAAGAAAAAAAAGTAAATTATATCACAGGTTTAAACATTATAATGCTAGTAAGCATATGCTTGAATTTTCTTTCCCCAAACTCGTGTTATCATTAAGTTAAAATATATTTTAAGCCAATGTTTTCTGAATAATGATTATCGTTGTGATCACAGAAAACACAAAGATCATTTTTGAGCACATTTTCCCTATAAATATGAATTTGGATACTATAAAGCTGTATCGTGGGCAGACTGCTTATAAGAACAAATATTAAGTTGGTTATGGCCTGAAGTTTCTGTCCTAAGACAATTACAGGCGAAGATCTGGTTTGCGTAGCTGGTCCACAGGAAGAGAAGTATTTTTCCCCCCCTCATACGCATTCTTGCTTTCCAGAATCAGCCACTGGAGATAATTCCTAACTGACTGGAATAAGGAATCAGGAATCATATATACCCCGTCCAATTTAATCTCATATAACCTATGGCCATATGATGCTGTTTTCCCCTAAAAGTGTGCTGTTCATCTGTTGACTGACTGAGGTGTTGGAAAAACTGTTTAGTTCACATCAAGAAAAAAGTTTTGCTGCTTTCTTTATTCAGCTAAAACTCTCCTTGAAGAAACCCTTTGCTTTGCCCAAATAAAACGCAAAGGTTTTTTTGGAATCGCTACTGTGATGCAGGAAAAATTGATTTGCTATACAGGCATTTTCAACATCACCATTTGATCTTGTACTGTATTTTAATTTTTGATATTAGAGTGTATACACAACTCTGTGATTGGTGTGGAAATTTAATTTTTTCAGGTTCCCCGACCTCTTGCTATGAAAAAAGAAGGAATTCAGACCAGGAAGCGAAAACCTAAGAACATAAATAAGTCAAAGGCATGCTCTGGTAAATATAAAAAGATAAGACAGTTGAGCTGCAAGAGGTTTTTTCCCCTGGCTGGAAAATATTTGGTTTTAATACCAGTTCCCGATCTTTCAGGTAACAGTACTACTGCGGTTCCTATGACTCCAACATCCACATCTTCTACTAACTCAGATGACTGTCGAAAAACTGCTTCCCCCAGCACACAGACTGCAGCCTCCGGGGTAAGTCGCAAGCCGGTGTCCGTATCTGTAAGCAAGCTGATCACTGTGCAATGTTATCACAGCTTTTATCTTATCTAGCAGAACAATAATCTAAACAAACTTTCCAGTTTTGTTAGCTGATACTGGAACAAGATTTTTGGAGGATATTACATATAGCTGTAAACAGAACGACAAGCTGAAGTATTTTACAAACCTCTTAATTAAGATCTATATAATTTTTATGATTAAATTAACCACAGCTTAACTCCAGACATTTTGTTTTGAAATGTTCAGGTTCTTCCATTTCAAAGGTTTTCTTCTGGGGCAAAGACAATAAATCATGCCCAATTGTTTCGTTCAAGAAACAATCGGGCATGTACCCCTTCTTTTCTGAAACAATCTGATAAGAGCTTTTAATTCAAGGCACTACTGCTCTCACGTTTTCCAAAAGCTGTTTTATATGCATTTTTATGCATAATCCCAAATGACTGGTAAGCCCCGGGAAAACGTTATCCTGCTGTATGAAGGGAAACATAAAGGCTTTTGCTTTAAACTAAGATGTGCACTTAAACCCTGGCTCAGACCCAACTGAAATTAGGCTGGGGTGCCCTGCCGATCGTATTCCACAGGGGATCAGCCCCCTCCTTGCAGAGGGCTCTTCAGGGGACAGATGCTCAGCATCTGGCAGCACCGAGCCCCAGAGGAGCCCCGGAGGAGTGCTGATCATCCCCTGCTTTAGTTTTGATCCTTATTTTACATCATGTACTCAAACCATCTCACACTTCCTTTCTTCACTTAGTTAGCATGTGTGATAAAAAATACTACCGCTAAAGTTGTGAAGCTTAATGTAGATTAATTTCTAACCCCTTGGCTATACATATCCATATCCACAGTCACTCCTCAGGCCTTCTGTATCCTTTAATCTGCCACATCATTTCTTTGAAAAGCTTTCCTAATGCGGCTTTCTCTACTCCTTTATTAATAAAAAGAAGACATTGTTTATAATAACTATTTTTCAATATGTCTCGGCGTTCCCACATTCAAATTCCTTACAATAGTTTAATTCCTGACGTACAAAGTTTCATTGTACAAGAGGAGGAAAAAAACCATTTTTAGCAAATGTGATTGTTCAGGACTGACAGGGCCACCCAGTTTCAGAGGCACTGGGTTTTGGGTTCGGACGCTGCCAGACAAGGATATTACTAAAAGGGCTTGTCTTTGACATGAGAAAACGCTGTCAGTCCAATAAAATAAACAGATCACATCAAAAAAAGGGAAACACTAACCAAAAAGTGAACTGTTACTGGGTTTCAGGCTCCCTCCAGTGAACCACTATGCACTGTTTTAGGCTCTCCCCTAATATTTGCAAAGGGGAAAAATGGGGCCAGATTTTCCTTAAATTTCCCTTGCATTGCCTTAAGCAGCACAACCGATCCTGAGGAATGTCATGAGATTTATATGATGGACAGAATTAGAAGCAGAGTCCCAGCTGAGGCCGAGGCAGCGGTGTAGGCCGCAGGCAGCGCAGCCGTGTGCTGCTCGGGGAAGGAGAGGCCACATAGACGAGATCCCCTTTCCCCTATGCTGTTGCCTTCTTGGCTGGCTAAAGCCTGCCTTCCTCTCCCTAGGAGAGCGTATCAAACCTCTTATTAATAATCTTTACGTTATAATTTTAATAGTACCATTTGTAATATAATTTTGCCAGGTGGAGTTGTGTGGGTACCAGAGGAGAGCGGGGTGGGGGCACAATTTGTGAGCCAAAAGGCTACTTGAGAGCTGTTAGCAACTAAGGCAACTCCCAGGGACCCCGAGGCTGCTCTTAATTACACAACGGCATCCCCCAGTGCCAGGATTTCATTTCTCTCTGATTTTTCTGTAGTAGATCAGGCTGGGAGAGGACACATGCATGAGGACCGGGGGAAAATCTATCCCCTGGTATACAGCAGGCAGCATGGTAACATCTGCACAGCCTTTTCCCCACCGTGATTTGACCAGATGTGCACTGCATATGCACTTGCAAATTACCCCTTGTGAAAAATTTCAATGAAAGGGAGCGATGGAAGGAGGCTGTGAAACTTGCTGAAGTGGGGAGGTTGCAGCAGCAACCAGACGTACTGGTGTCCCCCTGACTCCCCCACACCCTACATGAAGGGCTAGTGATCTCACAACCCTGCACCCCAGCCCCAAATGTATGTAAATGAGGACAGGATTTGCAGGGGAGCTGTTGTCAGGACATGTCCTGGGTATGGTCACATCCTTCCCTTGGGCTTCTGCTTTTGCTCGAGCATCAGCAACTCAATGGGGTGAGGACCAGGGAGACTGGAGGCTGAAAGCAGAAAGCAGTGGCTGTTAAGATTTGCTCCTGTTGCCCCAGACATCATTTGGGAACACGGTCACCAGCTTACCGCGGAAGCGAAATCATTGCTTGTGGGCCTAAATCCCATGGGAGGGGCTGAGCGTTCATAAGGGCCATTGAAGTTATCGGGAATGAAGGGATGTTAGCATTTTAGAGCAAGGCAGCCTGTAATCTGGTCACATGCCGAAGCAAAGATACTCTACTAGACTTCTATTTTCCATGATTTTTTTTTCGTTTGAGTTGACCCATCGATAGCCCGAAGGTTTGTATTTATTCTTAGAACATGCAATGGCTTTACACAAGGAGCATAAGTTTCTCCTCCAGGCTGTGTCAGGAGGGAGAAAACCCTCAGATGGATGAATCCAGGCTCTGTAATCTTTGGCCACTTTAACAAGAACGGAGTCGATTCCTGCCAGCGGCGCTGGTGACGTTGCCGAAACACGGGCACCTGCTGGAAGAGCGAACCTGGCTCATTCCCTGCGCGTTACACAACCAGCATGGCAACTTGTTTTTTGTTTTGCTCTGTTTTTACTTCTCCAGCCCTTATTCTGTGAAGAGGGGAAAAATGCCAAATTGACATTAGGCAGAGAAATCTGATGACGTTTTAGAAACTGTTGTCTGAAATTCACAGCAATGTTGTTGCTAAATGAAACAGAGAACTCTACTGGTACAAAAGCAATTTATTATGCCTTTTATGGGAGGCTGCCAAAAGAGTTCCCGGCTATGTAGAAATCTAATGGAAATGAAATTCAGCAGAATTCATTTGTGTCAGTAATATTCACTTTTTGCCCTACCTTTCTTTATCTCTTTTAAAGTAAAATAAAGATGGGAGGGCAGAAAAAGCGAAGGGCAGCAATTACTCTTGGAAATGTCTTTGAGATTATCCGTTTCATGAAGGGAATCTTACATGATGCCAATTCTGAGACAAACTAGCGAGAACCTTAAATGTTGATTTTATGTTCTAGCTGAAGTTTAAACATTTAAAAGATATGATTAATGAATTGCTGTGGGTGCAAAGTTGATTTCAAACATCCCAAAATGTAGAAGTGTTTGGATCGGAGATATTTCGCTGTCCCATTGTAAAGAGGCTATTTGCCAAATTCACATCTGGATCTAGGATTTAGGCCTATTTCTGTTTTCCTAAGCAGTATAAGTACTGGGTGTCCTGTGTTACTAATATGGAAAAGGTCCAGCTGCATGATATATGAAGTTGCCTTACATCCCCATAAAAAGCAGATTTGAAGGTTTCAGACAGCCTGCATCTGCATCTATACCTGCTCTCCCTTTGATGCTGCTGAAACTGTACAGAGAAAAGCTACGTGGAATAATTTGCTAAATGAAGGGCACGGTCTGTAGTGCACACCCATCCATTTCCATGCTGGGCCTCCAACTAGTGTGATTACCAGAAGGACTTTATTCCCTTATTAGGATAAAAGGCAGTATGAAAACTGCTGTAAAATCTGCTTTTTATGGCAGGACATGGTGGCTCCATGAGCCAGGGCTGATGTCAGTCAAGGCTCAGCAGCACCAGAGCAGCTCTTCTGTCAGAAGAACTTTGCCTCCAGTTTGGAGCTTTCTCAGAAGGACAGTAATCACACACCATAGAATAACTTAGGACAGTTGTCTTACAGGTAAAACTAGCGCTTGCTTCCCTTGGAGGTTTACCTTGCGAAGTGGTTCAGGCCTGGTTCTTCAGTGTTGCAGGCTGGAAAGTGGAAGACCTGACTGAAATGGCCTCAGCAGGTGGTGAGCTAGCAGGAAAATGCAGTTCTAACTGTCCCCAAAATGCGCATCAACCTGGACTGAATTCACTGAATAGCTTCTCCTGCATTTGTTTTCTTTTGTTTTCAGAAGAGGTTTCATGAGATGGTTAGAGGTGTTGTTCATCGCTCCTTTTTAGGTGCTCCTATTTATGTTTCGCTCCTTTTTATGCTAGAAAGTTGAATGAATGAGGCTCCTCCAGACTATCCGATAAGATTTCCGTTGGTATAGAATAATTCTGTAGCCGTCGGGACAGAGTTTCCATGAGAAAGGGAGAAAGGCTCACCAGCACGGTTGGTAGGACTTTCACCTGGAAAATGGGAACACAGTGCCTCAGTCCTGGTATGAGTAAATATTTGTCTAAACCAGGTGGAAAAAGATCAACAGGAGGCATGAGGAACATGGCAACCTAAAATACCAAATAGTCCGGTAGTCAGGGCATTATGTTGGAAGATCTGATGTTTCAGCTTAAATCTTCTCTTGGTCTCCTACCTCTTCTGAGTTAGTCCTCACTCCTGGACAAAACAGGATGCTGCTTTCTTTTCTCCACTCAGCTTCATAAATTCAGTCATTCGTTTTCTTTGCTCCACGTACGTGTATCTAAAAGAAAGCATTTCATTCTGTATCAAACAGAACAAGGCAATACAGCTTTTTTGTTTTAGCAAGGAAAACCAAGGAAAAAGAGTATTTTTGGTTCTATCCAAAACTTCTATATGCATATGGACACATACATTTTGCTTGGTTTTGTTTTATTGCCAAAGCAATAAAGCCAATTACTCATGCAGCCCTCGACAGCAGAGGGGTCATCAGCTTTCCCAAGCCACACTGGAAGTTGCCTCCCTTAGGAAATTAATGAAGTATTAACCACAGATTTATGTTATTATAATACAAAGGAGACGTTAGAAGATATGTAAACTTATACATCTGCAATATAAACAAAAGGATCAATTTGACTAGCAAGAAATGACAACTTTGCGTAGTAAAAGGGCCACTAAATCAGAAAAAAAAAAGCCGTGGTTTTGCAGTTTGGTCTTCAGCAAACTTCAGAGACTTGCTCTTCAGAAAACAGGGAGTGCCAGTATTGGGAGAAAGTGCTCTTGGTGGGAACGGCAGTTATTGCAGGGGGCCTGAGGCTGGCAAATTAAGGACTCCACCGCGATTTCCCACATCGTGTTATATGCAAAAGAAGTTTTTGCAAGTGTGTTTCAGCTGACTACGGTTATCATTAAGTGTAGCAAAACTAAACTATGTTAACTGAAGAGGAAGAGAGCGTTGGCTGAGAACTCAGCTTGCTACAGACCTAGTGTAGTGTCCAAAATTCATGTAGCATTTTGAACCTGTGAAGTTGTTGGAGCAAAGGTCTATCTGATAGAGCAAAGATCTAGATCAAGGCCGCTCGCCACCCCCTCCAGCTGTTAGCATAACTCCTTGCCCGGAGCTTTTGCCTCTTGGCTGCGGAGGTGTGTGGGGAGGCCCGGGGGGGGTGGTGTGTCCTTCCCCTCTCCCCTCTCTTCGTGGTGGGCAGATAGAGCAGGAAAGAATGGGTGGAAGAAGCAGGAGTCGTGCAGCCAGAGATGCCAGTGCTGTTCCCCAAGTGCTGGCCAGCACAGGCTGAGCAGCCTGATTTTGATCTGGGCCAGCTTTAATGGGGGTGAATTTGGCTCCAGGGTGCTGACAGCAGGTTTGGGTACGATGTAGGTGTCTAAGTCCCTCTGTGCATCTGGCTGAGGTCTTCCTGTGAGCGTGGTGGACAGGTTCTCTATGAAAAGGCCACCTCCAACCCAGACAACCTGCCTGGGAGTTGCCCTGTGACCAGCTCCTGCTGGTTTGGGTAAAAAGAAGAGCCTTTGCAGATACAAACGCAACCTTCCTCTGTTTCTTTGGGAGGCAAGCTCTTCCCAACGGGCTTCATTCATTTTTTCCTCAGGAAGCTGAGCTTCACAATTGATTATCTATCCTGTTATCAGATTTCAGCAATAAAAATGAATCCATTACCTTTTTATTGATAGAGCCAGCCAGTGTGAATTAGAAGAGCTCGTTGACTTCAGCAGCATTGTTCAACTTATTTATTCCAGCTGACAAATGTCCTGTAATAACTAAGCGTAGCTTCTGTCATCTTTCATCCCTTCAAGCTGGAGAAGTAAGAGCCGAGGTAGGCAGGCTCAGGAGCAGGGCCGTGATTCAGCCACAGCCTTTTCATGAGCTAAAATTTGTTTTCCATCTCTCACTTTGGGAGCTGTCTGAGCTGCCTGGATTTGTCATGACATTACCGGGGTGGGGTTTCCAGGCCTGGCGGTCCTGCCCAGGTCCTGCCCGCCCTGGCTCAATGGAGCCAGGATCCGGCCTTGGTCGGGCAGGGATGGGCAGTCTTCAAACAGGACGTGCCTCCACGTCCTCCCTTCTGGGGTGCCCGAGGGAGGGGTAGCTGATAACCCCACATGGAAACTGCAGGTCCCCGCGCCCCACCTTTGTAGGTAGGGCTGAATCAGGAAAAGGGTGAATTACACTTTCCGAGCCTGGAAAAAACAGGTAGTGATAAGATATTTGCCTACCGGAACAACAGCGGCAAATATGGGCAAACGGGAACCTTTCAAAACAGCTCCTAGTATTTTTAGCTCAGGTTGAGCAAACACTGCTCAACTCTAATTTAAACTGTTCTTCCACGGTGGGGAGACTCAAGCTCTTAAAATGATGTCTTTTGTGCTAACAGGAGTCTATTTGATGTATTAGAAGTAAAAAAAGCCTTTTTGAAAAACTAGGCTGATGCAAGACCAAAACTGGACCCAAAGGTTAGCGTGAAACCTGCCTCATTGAATTTTCCAAGCACAGTCACAGGGAAAGAGCATACGGAGGTTCGTTGTCACTGATTGGCAATTGTGTATTTGAGGGGGCAATAAAACATATTTCTTAGGATTAGAGCTATTTTTGCTGTTTTTTTGGGGCAAGCAGTTGTTTCTTCCATTTCTGGGTAGCGACTGACGGAGCAGAGTCCTGGTTGATGACTGGGTGGAATAATAGCAGCGATCAACCATTTTAATAAAAGCTAAAGAAAATATTGGAGTCCGCGTTATTTCAGACAAAAGTGACCACTGATAATGAGCATCTCTTTCAGAAAGTGAGGTTTTCCCTGGGTTAAGCATGGCAACAAGAACCCTGCACAGCACCATTTGGAAATTACCTTTGAATAAATGAAGCCTTGCTTTTCCTATTTCAGGACTGCTAGCTTGGCACGGCTCCAGGAGAGCCAAGAGCTCTACTCTTGTAAAATGATTAAATATGTATACTTTTCACTTAAACAGCAGGCAGGAAGCTTCTGCAGTCACAGTTGAGGATAGTCGTCTTTCTTTTTCTTTTTTTTCTTTTTAAGGAATCTCATCTGAAGACTATCCATTAACAAGTAAATTAAGGTTTTAAAGTTGACATATCCAAGAGTTAATTTTGCATGAAGTCAGCTCTTAAACATTTCCTTTATCAGGTGAAAATGTTGCCCCTTCTCTGTCTGGCACTGCAAATTTTTCCTCTTTGGCGGATCTGCTCAGCCTCATGGAAAAAATGATTGTCTCTTTGTCTTTGTAACTCTCCATTTCTCTGTTAAAATAAATGGACTGGTTCCAGTGTGGTTCAGAGGTTCATCTTCGTGCCTACCAGGGCTCCCCTGTGTGTTGTCTTGTGCGTGTAGATGGCGGAACGAAAAGTCTCCTGCTTCAAAGGCATACTGTTTCTCCACTTGAGATGAAAGGAGCATCTCCTTTAGTGGCCAATCTTATGGGGGTGAAGTGGTTGTGGCTTGCGTTTTCAAGGGTGAGGAATGATTTTAGGCATTTCAAGGTCTGTGGGAGACAAAGAAGGCTGATTTCCAGGAGGTGCTCTGCACCCGCTGCTGGAGAATTGGAATGTATTGGGCTTCTCCCACCCAATAGGTGGGTGGGAAGCAGAACTATATACAAAGCAAAACTATAGGTGCCACCACTCCGGGATCACATTTTTGGTGTTGGCATCTGTGTCCCTTCAGTAGGGGGCAGTGAGACACATGCACATTACCTTCTTCATCATGGTTTGATTTCCAGATTTTTCTGCATGTCCTTGTGCTTTCTTTCCCACCTTGCTGTGAAGATAACCACATGCTGTTCTCCAAACGCGGCTGTCACCCATGTCAGACCTTGCCAGCATAGTAAAGTCACTGTTTCACAAAGGGGAGAACGAGCGGGCTGACCCTGAGAGATTTTTTCAGTTTCAGGATTTTAAGGCACGGGGTGAGCAGAGGGCAAATCCCGAGCCTGCTGTGCTCCAACCTGCACCTCGGTGCGTGCAAATTTCACATGCTCAATTAAATCTCTTTCTCCTTTTCCCCCACGTCCAGGCGAGCTCGTCGGTGATGTCTGGCCCAGGAGAGAGCACCAGTCCTGAAAGCAGCAACCTTAAGTATTCAGGTCAAGATGGGCTGTACACAGGAGTCAGCCTGACCTCTACGGCCGAAGTGACGGCATCCGTGAGACAGGATCCCTGGTGTGCCCTGGCTCTGGCGTGACCCGGCATGAGGGAAGCTGGATCCCAGCCCTGCGTGGCAGCCCCCAGACGTCCGCGCACGGTTTCTTCTGCGGAGCAGTCGCGGTGGCAGTGAGAGTGTTGGAAAAGACCATTCCTCTGAAATTGTTTCCGTGCCTTGGAGGCAGAGGTGTTTTTCAGCCTCCGAAAGAGGCTCTGCCGAAGCATCCAGTTCCTCATCTATGCAAGACAAATATAGGGAAAGCAAATATCCACTGGGGATATAGCTAATGCAGCCTTACACTCTCAAAAAAAAAAAAAAACGAAAAAAAAAAGAAAAAAAGAAAGAAGAAATAAACCTAGACCTATTGATAGATTCCAGAAATACATCCTTGACTTACCCAGCAGCGCTGCCTTTCTGATTGTATAGTTGTTTTCACTCTCTCATCGCCTCCTCCCCCAAGAAATTGTTGGAACTCGTCAGTGTCGGGGAGGGAGTACCAAAGGCTTTAATTACTAGAGATAGCGAGATACTTTGTAACGAGCGTCAGAAGTGCGTACTGCTTGAGTTGGCGCCGACCTCTCGCACCAAACATTTGATGTCTTCGCCCCGTCGGTTGTCTCCTCCTGTGCCCTCCGTTCCGGCGTGCCTTGCTCTGCTCTTCAGAGCCCAGCTATGCCCCTGGAAGAAATCACAACATTTGGTACAAGTCTCACAAAGTCCAGCTTGTTAACTAGATTTTGGGTTGGTTTTTTTTTTGGGGGGGTTTAAAATATTTACTCACTTCGCAAGACTGCGATATAACTTCTAAAGTACACTGTGACTGAGGTTTATGAAAGTTTGTATTTTCTGGCTGAACTGTATAGAGTCAGTCGAAATTTGTAAACAGGGTAGCAATCAGATATTTTTCTTCCATATATACAATAATTTTTTAAAAGAAGTGCAATTTGCGTTGCAGCAATCAGTGTTAAATCATTTGCATAAGATTTAACAATGGTTTTTATACGAATGAATGAATGTAAACATTTTAACTTAATGGTACGTAAATAATTTAAAAGAAAAACTTAACTAGGCATCCTTAGGCTTTTTAGCGCAACAAAACCCCATCCACTTTCTGTATTTCTAGTTGTTAAAGCAAGAGTTTCAAAGAACAAGCCTTCTCTCAGGAAAATTGCCCTAGCCGTTCGCTCGGAAGTATTGTACAAAAATACAAATGCATCCCCAGGTTTTTTTGGCCATTGAATAAGTATGTGCTGGAAAGAAACAAATCGTAACTAAACTTTACTACCTAACTGATACATATGTAAATACTCCATAAGATATTTAGGCATCTTGAAAATGTAGGATGCAATCTGTATAGTGTGACTGACGCATAGTTAGGTTGGTTTCCATTGGTTTTTAAGTGGGATGTCATTTGGAAAGTTGTTTCATCAGAGCTTTACAAATAAAAGGGTATCATTTTGGGATTTTTTTTTTCCTGTACACTGTGCCTTCTCCTTTGTCTCCAACGCAATTGTTAAGCTACATTGAAAGCTATAGGAATGTCCCTGATACAGGCGGCGTGTCTGATGGCTGCAAGGAAGACCTCCAGCTGAAGTGTCTGCTCTGGCTAAGCTGCTAAGTCTGCATTGCGTGTGGCTTTTCTGCAGCTGCCCTCACTACGCCTTCTGATGATACGTAAAACTAGGGCCTCCACCTACCAACACAAGCCCCACACGGGCACGTGGGAGGTTTTTCTGATGAAAGCCTGGGGAACAGATCCCATGCCTTGTGGGGACTGTCGTGGTTTTGCTTGGCCTTCACGCCATTGCTAAAGGGCCTCACCCTGGTCCCCTGTGTGTGAAAATATCTGCCTGTCACCCACTGCAGATGTAATTGCCTAAGACCAACTGGATGGCAGAGCCATCGTGTGCCTGCTGTCATCTTCCTGTGGCCAAAGGTGAAGGGCAGCAAAAACTGAAGGTGCTGCAAATGAAAAGAGAAGATGGCGAATTTTAGCTACTGAGGGGAATGGAAAACCTTTCACTGGCTCTAAGGAGCAGTCCTCTGCATTCCTTGGCTGATTGGAGCAAGACAGCACCGCATGTGATTTCCATCTATGTTGGTATTACTACTGGACCGGGAAGTCGGGATGCCCAACCTCCATACCCAGTGACCAGTGGAGTGACTGCGAGACATCTCTTCATCTTTCTCAGCCAGAATTTCATTTGGGGTGAATTGGGATAGCTCCTTGGCCTCCAGTGAGGCTGTGCTGATTTGCACCAGCTGAGAATCTGCCCCTTGGTTTTCCAACCCAGACAGTCGAGGCCATCTCCTTGCCCCAGGGTTGTCATGAGGACCAACGGATGAACGCTGCAGCACAGCCCTCAAAGGGGAATGGCTTCTAGCAAAAAGGGGTCAGGCCAAGCATCACCTGGCGTTTGGGCTTCTCGGGAGTGGGGCTGTGCTCACCTTTCCTGGTGGGGACATCACGCCAGCCTTGGTGCTGGGCCACATCACATCCTTGCTCCCCAGGGGTTGATGTGGTGGGGTACCCCAGCCCTTCTAGCCTTGGGGCCAAGTGGGCTTGGATCTCATGATTTACAAAAATAAAACCCTGTCTGAGTGCGAAGTGAGTCCTTCAGAGAAGCATTGTGTTTAAAAAGCAAAAGGTGTGCAAAAGTGTGTGACTATCTTTCCTTTTGAAGCATTTGTTGGCTAACATGCCTTTTTCAGTGATATTCCACAATATTCCATGGCTAAAAAAAGCTGTTGCTAACTGGTGTTGAAGAGTGTTCAGCCTTAGCTGGGGTCAGCATCCATTTTTTTCCTTTTTCTGGCCAGGGGCAAAGTTTAATGTGTTACTTCTGAAAAGATTAGTGCAAAACTCACTGCCGGGTATGTCAGGGCTGTGTTGCTCATAGTCATCATAAAACAGGAGGTTTAGACCAGTGTGTCCCAGTTTGGGGCTGCTGACCCAGCAGAAAAAGTCAGCTGGCTGCCGATGCTCTTGCCAGCTGCCTGGGGAAGGCAGAATATAAGAGAGCTCCCAGGAGGCCCTGGTCCCTTCTCAGCACCTACCTAACCCATGGTCTGGCTTAGGGTGGTTCCTGCAGATAATATGTCTTGCAGGAGGCATAAAAAGATGCCCTATGTGAAAAGACTCCTCTTGGATCTGAGCCTGAAAATGCTCTTTTAGGTGATATCAGGAAAAAAAAAAAGGGAAAAAAGGAAAAAAAAGTATTTCATAGGGAAGGTGTTTTCCATTATTTCTTATCAGCAAAAACATCAAGAATAAAATACTTAGCCTCCTTGGACCAGAAGCAAGGCTAAATCAGGTTTTTGTCCCTCTGCAAGAGGCAGAGGGGATGCAGTACCATGTTGCCTTACTACATAGATGCCGAGGAGCTCACAGCCAGGTTCTGTGTTATGATTTTACATAGAAAAAGACGTAAGAACAGTATCTCCCCACTCACCAAAACTGCTCTCAAGTGTACCAATTGCTGGAGTGGCTACTGCCTGACAAAATAAAGATTTCTCTTTTTTAATTTTTTTTATTTTTTTTTTTTTAATTTTGCCTTTCAGTCCTATTGAGCCGGCACAGCTCTGGGTGTATGAGCTGGACTTTGCTCTGGCTCATACATCATCAGTAGCACCGATACTGATGGACGGCCTGGACAAATGCTTTCCTCACTTATCCCTGTTTCTTTTCAGTGACAGGCCCTGGGATGGGCTGAGAAAGAACAAAGAAATAGTTCAACCATAGAACTCAGTTACTAGTGAGGCTGAACGAGCCAGACTGACCCCAGTGCGGCGCTCTAGTTCCAGAATGAAGCCTTAGAGCTGACATTTGGGGGAAAAAAACCCCATATGGTTACTTGTCACTTTAGCACCTTTTCTCTGGAAACAACCTAAATTAAATAGCCAATCAATGACTTGAGGCATCTGGTTCACGCTCCCCCACCAAGCAATACTAGAAAGTTCAGATTTGTTTGGGTGGCCAGCCAAGAGCAGACTTCTCCTGGCCACGTGTGTCACCCTGTGCTCCAGTCTTCCCTAGGTCCCAGTTTTATTTTCAGTAGCGTTTCCATCACACTCACCCATAATCATATTTTTTCTGTTCACGGTGCTTGAAATAAGTTGAGATCCCTACTGTGGTCCAGAGTGGTATTTTTCAGCACGGCATTGAGGGCATATACTGGTGTGGCATGAGTGCTGTGGAGGTACATGAGGGCGCAACAGCTGCTGGACTTGGGTTGGTGATCTGGGTAAAAGCGAGAGAACCAACCTTGGACAGGTTGCCCAAAGGGAGTAAGAGGCATCCGCCTGTTTCCAGAACTGCAGGTGGGCTTCATTACATGTGGATGATCAGACAGCAAGGACCTGGGTGTGAAGTGAGAAGCCAAAGTAGCTGATTTGTTTTGATTTTTTTGCTGCAAAGCTAGACAGAGTCATGCGCCAGCCTGTAACATTTGCCACATAGAACTTGGGTAATTTACTGTCTGTTCCTGCATAAAAATAATATCACTTCTACTTCTTTCCAAGAGAAGAAGGGATTTAGAAGTTACACCCTGTCCCTGTTACCACGAGCCTTAGCTGAGCGCAGGCTGCAGAAACCCAAAATGGACTTCAACCGTTCCTGTGTGTTCACAGCTCCAGATCTTCCTTATCCAGCTGTCCTGAACTTCATTCCTTACAGATCCTCCAGTTCCTAAGTCTGTATACACTGGACATTCCATAGTTGTGTCAAACACACTAAATTCAGTATTAAAATATAGGGCAAGGGTTGTTGCAGTGGGCTGGGGAAGGAAACTGAGGGCTTGAGGAGCAGTTTCAAGTGGCCTCTGCTCCACATGTTGCAAAAGGCTTGAGGTCTTCGTTACATGTTTGCAACGTGTTTTGGAATCACTTAAAGATATCTCATGAAATTTGGTATAAAATATAGGAGAGGGGAGTAGGATTTAGGTGCCTAGGTGGACATACAGTCAAAAAAGAATTGTCAGAGCTACATAGTAATCAATGTATTTCTTGGAACAAATAATCAGGAAAATACTGAATAGGAATGAAGAGGTAATTTTACTTTAGGATGCTGCATCCAGACCTGGCATCCACATTTGAAAAGGATGTTGAAAAATTGGCGAGGGTAGGGAGAAGAACCGCAGAAATGATTTAAGGACTGGGGAAAACATCCGGCCTTGACAAATTTAAAGACCACACTCCGCCTAGAGTATCCAAAGGAAGAGTAAAAGGTGACTAGTATAGTGAGTCCCCTCATGGGGAGAAAACTGTAGGTGTTAATGGGCCTTTAATCTTGCAGAGAAAGACATAACAAGATCTAGTGGCCAGAAGGTGAAGCTGGATTAATTCAAATGAGAAATTAGCCTCAGCCAAAACAATGAACGTAACTAACAATGGGAGCAACGGCAAGGGAAGAAGACGAGTGTTCAATCTCTTGATGCCTTCGCAACAAAGCTGGCTGGAAGACCAGCTTTAGCTGACCAAAAGTGACTGGGCTCAGGACTGAGCGGGTTACATCTGCTGCATTGTGATTTATAGGCCAGATTAGTTTCCATTTGGCCTGAAACCATATTACTTTTTGGGATGAGACCCAATGCTGAGGTCTTGAATTTTTGTCGTTATTAAAAACCCCATGGCACTCTTCCTGAGAGCCGTGGTAAACACTGTGGTGTCTTGACCCACTTTCAGCATAAGTAATTATTTTTTGCCTACCTAAAATGTCCTACTTCCTCTCCAAAACTGTCCGGCATCTTTATTGTTTCCTTTTAAATACATCCTGAATTCCACAGAAGAAAAGGCCGTGTTTCAGAGTTGAACAAACAAAACTTGAAAATCTGTCACCTCTTACGGCATGGCACGCAGGCAGGGGCTGCTAAGCAGCTTCTTGGAGAAGCAGGAAGGAAACCTTCTCTGAAGACTGCGGTCTGTAAGCCTTCAGTCTGTGACCTTTCGATGCTGTAAAGACCACAGCCTGAAGAATGAAGAGAGGCATGTGGACCATCTTGCAAAGGTGGCAATTTTAAAAAAGCGAGGGCAATGGTAGGTTTCTGTAGTGCACCAAACCCCAACTGTGATCCAAATCCTACTTGTTTTTCTTGTGGGAATAAATAACATTTAAAAAAAAAAATGCTGCTTTTTGTGCCTTGCTTACAGAGGACCCAGTCTTGTGGCACAAGACGCAGAGGGAGGGGATGTGCCTTGTCTATTTGGCTGGTCAGTTCTCTGATCCCTTTGTGGTACAGAGGACCCCAAAGGCAGGTCCTGGTGAGCGTTCACCCTCTGAAGGGGTTCTGCATAAGCTTGGCAGATGTGACTCCCCTGCCTCCTGCACCAGGGGCAGGAGTGGTTTTGCTGTCAGGAGAGGGCGTGCGTAATTGGTCAGGGGCCTGGGGAGGGGAGAAGGAAGGAGGCCTGTGGGGGGAGGCCTGCTGTGGCTCAACTTCAGCGATGGGGCCACAGCAGCATCATGGGGAGCTGCTTGTGGGCAGCCTTTTCTCGCTCTCACTCAAGGTGCCTGAGGATTAAGAAGTTGAAACGGGCTTTCGACAAGCCTGCAAGGACCTCTGGCAGGCTGGGGGTCCCCACCTTCTACGTGTGTGTGTGCGCGTGTGCACGTACGTGCCATCATTTTCTTGAAATTAGGTCTTTTACTCTTCTGTTCTTCTACCGTAACCCACACTCACCTATAGTTTTTCTGTTTTGCCTAAATTGAAGTTTATTTAGAAAAGAAGCTCTGGGATGATGGGCCATCTCCGGATCAGGGACAGAGGTGAGGAGCATCGCCTGTGAGGTCTGGGCAGATCCAGCTGCCTCGGCACTGTGTACATGGGGGTAGGGGCACCTCTTGGAGCTTCCATGGCTTGGATGAGAAATGAGCCATACCCTCTGTTCTTCACAGAATAAATTAAGTATGTCACAAGGTTCATTTAATTTTATTTTATTTTAAACTATTAGGAACACTTCATCCTGGAACAGGCTCCCACAGAGACAGCAATACTCCCTTCCTTAATCAGGAGTTTCCAGTAACTTTGAGTTGACTTCTTTTTTTTGGATCAAGGTGAGAACCGGAAACTGGAAAATACCATTACTATTTTACCTAATGGGAAAAAAAAAGTTGCTTAAAAGTTTGACTGACAAAATGTGTATTCTACATCGCAAGCAACAAGTGATTCCTTCACGGCTTTTAAAAGCACCGTGGTTGCGCTCAGAATAAACATGGAGAAATTATACTCTGTACAATTTAGTAACTCTCAGAAAAGTAAAAAAGGCAGCTTCTCCAAATGTATTGTTAGGATTAACTGTGCACTAGGCAGAAGGAGGCCAGTGGTGTCTTTAAAGTTAGAGGTCCCACTTTATTACCCAGTTTTATGCTTTGCTCAGTGGTGATAAAATTCCTGGGACTAAATGAAAGCTTTGTATAAGCAGGAAATTCAGGAAAAACAGCTTGTCTTTCTAAGTCTCCATGATCAGTTTTCAGCAAAAGTAAGAAACTTCAAGCACAGATCCCAGCAGACTTGGGCTTTGTAAACAAGTCACCGGTGTCTTACCATTTCTCTGTGGCTGAGTTCATCAGGGAAGGCAATGACAGCTGTGTGCTGTACCTCTTCTCCAGTGTAAACCAGTCCTGATCCCGCTGCCTTTAATGGTGCATACAGTTTTCCCTTGTGCAAGTAGCTAGGGGTGTGAGCGGGACGACTTGCTTCAGGATTGTGCAACAGGGTCAAACCTGTCACACTGCAAAACCCTTTCTTATCTAAAGCAAAGGATTAGCACTTCTGAAATGAGACACATGTCAAAAACTCAGAGAAAAGCTGAAAGAAACTCGTATTTCACACCTCTTATGAACCGAGGCACTATGATACTGATGTACACTCTGCTTTCCCTCTTCCAGGCAACCTAAAAGGTGGTCAGGATGCTTCACTTGTGATTCAGTGTACTCCATGGGTGGGGAAAACCTATGGGAGTGAAACGTTAACTCTGAGGTTTCAGCCATACACGGTTCTGAGAAATCTCAACCTGGCCTCTCTACCCCTACAGATTTACACTGAGACCTTCCGTATCTCTCCCAGCCCCAGGCCTGTTCTTGCTTCCCTTGCAGTCAGGAGCGAAACTCCTTGCAGTTCAGTGGCAGAGGTGAACTCTGATTTATAAGGACCTTTTAAAGAGATGAGCCCAGCCCTAAATTATGTCCGGCTAAAGCAGACAAGCACACGGGAAGCAGCAAGCCGTCTGGTTCGGTGTAAAAGCTATGTTAGCTACAAAAGCAAGGAGTATGTGTTTGACACCTTTGTAATTAATGAGACTACCTAAGGCAGCCACCTAGATCAAGCCGCAGCCATTGGGAGGAGCCTCGTAAAAGGCAGAGGAATTCAGGACAGGCTTCAGCTAGCATTCCCAGACAGTTTAAGCAGGGCAGCCTGTGGTTCAGGGGCTTGCCAGAGATATCGTCAAAAGCCCAGGCTACCACCTGTACCTGAAGGAGGGCACGTCAACCCCTTGCTGTTGGGGCATCAGGCATCAGCTCCCACCTCCACCAGCTAAGTGAGACGCTGCCGAGAGAACTGGCATTTTGAAGCCAGAAATTCTGGCTTGAGCAAAAATGGCCTGTTTAAAGGAGAACAAATATTCCCTGTAGTTAAAAAAATGAGTGTGTGCTACCTACCCAGCATGGGTGGGAGGGAAGCAAAGTAGTAACTGTCAGGTGGAGCTCTGCTAATAAAAAGCAGTGCAACAGAAGGTGGTGGGAATATACCTTTTTAGGGAGAAAATTTAAGATTAAGAACAGCTGCAGCACAGGAGAAAAGCAGGATGAACCAGAAGCTGTGTGATCAGAAGATCAAGTTTTTCAACAAAGGTTTTTGAAGAGCTTCCATTTGTTATTCTCATTGCACGAGTTTTTCCAAAAAAATTAATTTTCATCACAACCAGGCTCCTTTGATAGGAATACAAACATTTTGCAGAACATCTTTGGTTGAGAAAATGCTCTAGAATTTTTGGTTATATCTTGCATTGTACATTTTCCGACGTCAAACTTCTAAGTGGAGCTAAGGGAAACTTATAATTTGCCCAACTTCTTTTTGCAGTAATTTTGCAGTAATTTTGGCATGGTCTGCACTTGCCCTGCTTGCATCAAGGAATACTTATAGGCACCCACACACAGTGTCTTGAAGACAGCTGCTGCCCCCAAGAAGGGCAGAACCTGGCCCACAAAGTCTATATGATTTAGAGATGTGTAGAGAAAAAAGATCCCAGATTAAATAGATCCTTTAGGTAAAATCACTCTGAGCAGGGAGGGGACTTCGCTCTGGAAGCAGACAAGGTAAAGGCATTGGTGAGAGAGAGAGAGCAGTGACTATCTGAGCTCTCTTAATCACCTGACCTCATTAGCCACGCTGTCTTCAGCCTCATCAGCAGGTGAATGGGGGAAAGAGGAAGCTGACGACACTGCGTTTCTGAGGTGTCACCCTCAGCTGTAGGATGGCACCTGATACGTGAAGGCCAAGGCTGTGTCTCAGCCAGCAGGGTTGGACAGAGCGGGTGCAGAGAAGGCTTCCCCGGCCCTACAGAGAAGGGGGGTTTATTTTCCAACCACAGATATTAGATTCACCCCTCTGTTCTGTGTGTACTATTGTGCTTCTATGAATTAAATATGTAGCCAGGAGACAGGATGGCATCCTTCTATTAATAAATACAGAACAGGTAATTGAAAGAATGAATGTGAGAGTTTTGTTGTTTCAAAAGTTGAGCAGTGGCCCTGAGGTACGCAGTATGCTTTTAATAAGCATTATTATTTAAAGCAAGTAATAGTGAAAAGGCTCCTTGAGTTCTCTGATAGCACATTCATTAGCTAATCAACACAGCTATTATTTTCTTTGAAGTATGCCCTACTCTGCGGTACTAAAGTGCACATGCTGATTTACTGGTAAGGGTAATTAAAGGGCATGTCATAAACACCACTGACGTCATGGAATATTGTTCTTTAACCGTCTTTCCAGTTAACTCTTCCATGTGGAAAACCAGATATTTTGCAGCTGACCCTCACCTGGTGTCGAGCATTCTCCATCTCCCAGCAGTTGTGTGAACCCACAGCCGTGGAAGATGTACTCTTGCATTTATGGCTTCCCGCAACCATGAAGTATATGTGTTTGGAAGTCTTTCAAGGCTTTGCAAAAGCCTCGCTGCAGCACAGAAGCTTTTTCACAGAATGGTCTCATGCATGAGTTTCAAAGGAGAGCCTACACCTGTGTAACATACGTTACCCAAAGGTAAAGCCCTGCTGGGGGTGTTGAACTCTTCAGAAAATAACAGCTTTCCACCATGCTTCACTTGCGTTTACACCTTCCCTGAAGGTGGAAATACAGCCCCTGGCTGAGCAACATAGATGGTACATACCTTTCAGGTTTTAAATGGAGATCTACTGTATGTATAAGAGGAAGGCCAGGTAGGTCGGAAGAACTGTAGCTAAACTATGCATTTCAAACATACTATCTCTATGTAGCTCTACATATGGGATGCAAAATTTGGAGAATCTTCAGCACTGAAGTCTGAAAATTGGGGGGTGCTTTGCATCCAGCAGAGCTGCAGGCTTGGAAATGACGTACTGGCATGTGGGTGCATAAGCGAGCAAGGGAACATAACCCCGGGTGGTTCCTTCTCCTTGCTTGCTTTCCCTCCCTCCTTCTTCCTCTCCTTCCCTCTTTTTCTCCCTCTCTCCCTCTGTTTCATCCTGTGCATTTTGTTTTGTTTCTTCCCAGCTACAGGGCTGTCTCCCATATATTTCTGGACAATTGAGGAATTGGAAAAATCTTTAAATCCACAGCACTGAATAAAACCACTTCCTGATTTTTTTTTCCACCCCATTTATTAGGTTCCTCAGCATAAGGAAGTAGTAGCCTCTCTCTACTGAAGTTCAGGTAGTGGTATCATGCCAGATAACAACAATAAGTAGGTCATAAAAATAGAATGAATAATCATCTTTCACTCACACAAATGAAAGAATAAAAAAGGTACATACCAGTAGGAAGTAAAATGCAAAATACTTCATTTCAGAATATGGCAAAATATTTTTAACTGTGTATTTTAAAGGTATAGATTCCTGATTATCTCAAATATGCCTGTTTCTGATGCAGATGACTGGCTTCATTTGTAATTTAAATGCTTTTCCATTTCTATCCAGGGTGGAAAATGTTCTGTCCTCCCTCCACTGCTGAGATATACGGTGGGACTTATTATCCCCATTTTATGGATCAACAGGGATGAGAAAGCCTCTATAGTTTTCCTGAAATCTCACATGAGAGATTCTTCTCCACCAAATACATTTACTGAGTATCTTCCAGGTCCCAGGTAATGTCCCAGCTGCTGTCTTCTGGTGGTATCTCACCAGCACTAAGACATGGGCAATGGTGTGCAACAGCTCATACTGGTGACTTCTTGGCATGGTTTTGGTCGGGACCATGTAGCACTTTCTCAGCTGCAGCCCATGGTTAGGGAATAGCAGGTGGGCCAGGGACTGCTCCTGGTTTGGATTGCTGCCCCTCTGCTTTGTAGAGAGAGAGCGTAGCCGGAGGGACACGGCCTGTGCTTTCCACTGCTCCTCCTTTGACTGTTCCCTGGCCCATTTTATTTCCCAGCATAGATACAACCACTTGGTGTGTATTCGTGGTGTGTGTCCGTCTGTTTGCAAGGAAGCGACATATTTCAAGATTGGTTGGTGAAGAAAGAAGAGGAAACATAGTATGAAAAATGGACGAGTCTTATGTGACCCTGAGCCAAGTCCTGCCTTAAGACTGGGGATATTTTTTCATGAAGGCACGTGATTCTCCGCCTATGCAGTGTCAGCACAAAGCAGAGATAGGCCCCAACACGTGACACTTTAGTGACTAGTTTGAATGGAAATGTGTGATTTCTGAACAGATTTATTGTGCAAGCAAAAATGTATTTGCTAAAGATTACAGCAGTGTGTTTGCTCTGAATGCTGAGCCTGGGGAATAAAGACTGCCCTGTGTGACTTTTCATAACACGGTGAAATAAGGTTTGTGGTGTCAAATACCTGTTTTAACTTTGTTATCCCTGACCCATGGTCTGCAGCACAGGGACTAGGCAATGGAAGCAGAGCAGAGCCAGGGATGCAGGGACCTCTCTGTGGCTCAGACTCCAGCTCCTGCATCCCTTGTGGATGTGGACAATAGACCTACATACCACTCATACGGCCTCAAGGTCTGTGCCAGGTGTGGCCAAACAACATACATGTCCACTGCTCCCTGACCTCACCAAAATGCTTCCCCGCACCATGTGTAGGGGGACACCAAGAAGCTCCTTGGCCCACTGGAGTCCCTGGAGTCCTCCAGGCTGTCCTCAAGCTCCTTTCTGCCACCTCCCTCTCAGGGCGGCAGGGACCTATGAGCCTCTGCTGATGAGAACCAGGACTCGGCCTTGGACCTCTAATTAGTCATTATCACTTCAGATAGCCAATATTATTACCTTTTATGCCAGAGGTATCTTATGCTGTATAATTGCATAGATGGAAGGCTTTTGCAGAAGTTTGGACTAGGATTCTGCTACTGTGAGGATTATCTCTGAAATGCAGCAGTTGAGGAGCTGGGTCCCTTCCCTTTCAGAGCTGCATTGCAAAGTGGGTTCATGAGCATTTCCACTGAGGACAACTCGTAGGCCACATGGTCTAGTAGGCAACCAACCATCTTGGTCTGGGAGCACATGTGTTCTGGGAGCGTGAACCATGTGGGTGGGTGGGTGTCTCAGGCTACTTGATGAAGGAAAGTGAATGCAGAATGCCATTTGGGGAATTTTCATGAGTCAAAATCCACCCTGTTTCTTTTGTCTGTTTTTCATTTTTAAAACATTCAAGTGACTGATCTGCAACACATAGACCTCAGCTTGGTTGGGAACTGTGGTTCAGATGCACTTGTAGACAAAAATTAAAAAACGTGATCTTATAGGTGTGCTCAGGGTTGGCTGATAAAAATAATTCGTTTGTTGGTGTGTTGAATCCAGTTACAAGTCCCATCACTCAGGTTCCCTGGCAGAAACACTCCTGAAACTTTTTTGTGCTGATACTCCGCCGCACTGTTTGGAAAGAGAAACTCAGCCAACTGCTAAGTTATCTTGGAGTTGTCCTTGTACAAGGGAAAATGGGGCTTGATTTGGTCTGGCAGTCTGCTAACATCTGCTGCCGTGGCATTTTTTGCCAGTCTTCATGACGCCAGCGAATGGAGGAATGCTACAGCACACGTATTTAAGGGGGTTTGTTTAGTGTAAGGGTGTCTGTAGGAGGAGTAGTTTCCTGAAAGGAACAACCGGAGCGGCTGACCTTGCACTGATTCTGCCGACAGTTCCTGCTTGAAATAAGGTTGCCCTGGTCTGGTGCAACACCACTCACCTCCGGCAAGGGAGTTTCAAACTGTTAGGAGACACGTAAGAGCTATATAAGGAGTAACACGTCCACAGGGATCCCTCTGTACCCAACAGGGGATCTGAGCACATGCAGGCTCTGAAGGAACTCAGATCCAGACTGAAGGTTGCACTGGGTTTATAAAAGAAGTCTCTCAACTCTGTATATCTTCAGACATCAGATTTCAAATCTAGTTCCAGATCCCAGGTCAAGTTAAAGGCAAAGAAAGGGGAAATATCCTGAAATAGGAATCAAAATTACCTTCTTCTGCAAGGCTAGCAGGAACAGCATCTCCATAGCTGTTACTTAAAAGCATGAAAATTGAAAAGCATTGCTGAAGACTGATTTAAGGGGCTGGGTGGATTCAGGTGCAAGGCAGGAGATTGAATGGTTTGCCTCTTTGCCCTCCTCATGCTTTATGCCTTGGAAACCTACCTACGTCTCTGCCTGTTAACGAACATCTGCTTTTGATTGTCACAAACCCATATATTTCAGTAAAATAAACATACCTGATCTCCACTTGGGAAACAGCCTATTGTTTCTGCTGTGCCAGGTTCAACATTGCTTTTAAATCAGAGATGGATGTTTTTTTTCTCACTTGCCTACTGGTTACCTTTAAGTGCTAAATGACCCCAGCAGGAATTATGCTTCTGTGTTTGGACTAGTTGCAGGACATGGGCTGAAATGTTGCCTTTTCTTTCATGTCTGATGTGTCCTGTGTTGAAGGACTATCTCCTGGGTATATCAGCTGTTGGTGTTAGAGAATAAATACATCTTTCCTATCTCTGGCTGATTCTCTGTGTGTCCAGCTGGACCCTGGACTAAATGCAGATGACAACACTAGAGCTAAAAAGCATGGCCTTACCAAGTCCTGCTCATCTCACCTAGTAACACTAAACTACTGTTTATACTAGCTACAAGGTGCTACCATTGTGGCTGTCTATCTTGTCTGTGAGAATTCATGCCTGACAAAGGCTCCAGAAACCTGCACAATAACCAAATAAGAAAATAAATAAATAGATAGATAGATAGATAGATAGATAGATAGATAGATAGATAGATAATTGTGCAGAGTCACCAGGAAAGCTGTACAGAGCAGGAGCTCCTGGTTTCCCAGAGCAGAAAGAGCTTTACATGTCATGACACGGCGTTTGCTGCTTGTCATGCAGTAGGAAAATAACTGTTTCTACACATGACTATTGGACTGTATGACCACAACCATTTCTGGCATGATTATGGTCTTGCCTTATAACACTGCCGAGAGAGCAGCTGAGATTCCTCACCTTCACCTTTTCAGTCTCAGTTTCAGCTAGTCTTCATAACTAGCTGTTGTGAAATAATGGAGGTGGGAGTGACTTTCTGCTCAAGGGATTAAAAGGTTCAAGATTTAATCCCCTCTTTTTTCTTTTTAAATTTTTTTTTTTATTATGCCCTACCTGGATGGCAAAAAAACCATTCAGCAGTCTAATTGTCTGTAGGGAACACATTTGTTTGAATTTCCTGGTTCAGACCAAGGATCCTTCTAACCCATTACTCTGTCTCTAAAACTGGTCATGAAAAACTGGCTACAAAAAACTGGCTACATGCTTGGGGAGCGTGAGAACATGAGAACAGGGCAAGTATGTGTAATATTTTCCTTTAATTCCCTCCCACTCTCTGACCATTTTCAGCTCAGAACCTTTTGGACTTTCCTAGCCACTGCAGTTTATTTACGTAGTAGCTTGCAGTGAATTTCTTGTCCAAGGCTTGTCCTGTTCGCCCTTGAGCCCATGTAAACTGTGTATATCCACAGGGTCCTTTGACGAGGAGTTGCACAGGTCTAGCACCTGCTGCAAGAAGAACCGCCTCCTTTGGCTTGTCATAAACCCAGTTCCTATTAGCTTCATTTGATGCTCCCTAGGTCATCTTTTGAAGCTACTGTGTACAGCAGATCCCTGTCAAGCCATTTCTGATGTACTACTGTCTCTAATATATCAAAACCTAGGTGCCCCAACAGCATGCTGTCCATATCATGTTGACACTGCTTATAGATATTTGAGAGTAGTATGGTTGCCTTTATGCAGTGTTATTTCTGGTTGTCTTTATGCAGTGTTATTTCTGGTTGACTTTATGCAGTGTTATTTCATCCTCCGGAGGGGTACACACAAAAGCCATCTTCAGCTCAGGGGAGTTAGTTGATAGAAAATGGAGAGAAGTGGTTTTCTCCAGAAGGAAGCCTGTACTGCAGAACTGGCATGTTCATGCACGTCAGGTCTCTCAGGGACATCCAGAAGCATCAGGCCAAGAGTACACACACAATGACTGTCCCACACACTGAGCTTGCCTGCAGGCACTGGACTTGCTGCCGAGGAGAGCAGTTGACCAAGGGCATGCCATACCTGGTATGGGAGAAGTTCAAACTCTGCCTGGACAAAGTGCCAGCTGAGAGGAAATTGTGGTAGCTCTGGTTAGGTAGAATTTTGTGTGTGGAGGTGTTCTCCACCCTCTCTGTTGTGTCCCATGCTTGTAGGTCTCCTTCTTGGCTTACCACTCACCAGTCTGTCCTTTAGGACAATTCCTGCTTTACTAAAATTAATGCCAAGGCTGCCTCCAGACAAACATCTCTGATTTCCCAGATTTTGAAGAGTTTTTCACCCACATCCCAAATCTAGGCCAAACTAAAACCAAATCTGTGCTCAGAGCAGTGTTCTTCCACCCCTGCCCCCTGGTTTCCTCTGGAAGATATTCCAGGCTCTTGGATAAAGGGTAGACATGCCTCAGACACCTGCCTCGGGCACCTTCCTCACCAACTGCCTGACCTGGAGGAGTAGGGCAAATACAAATATAGTCAGCATATAGAAATGGTGTAACTGTTTGACTGCAGGTATCTCTATGGATCAGCCAGGGATTTGCTGGAAAGGTGGCTGCCGGCCAAACCTTTCTCCCCAGTGGGAATGCCACTCGCATATGGCTGATGCTGAGGAAGGCTGGAAGGTCTGTGGGGATTTGGTCCATGCACTGCAGACCAGGATTGAATTTGTTTAGGGTCCTGATGACATATGGAGACACATATGGCCGGGGGTAGGGTCAAAACACCTTGGACACAAGAAAGCAAGTGGCAAGAAAGGAAAAAATGAACAGACAGTACTTTTATTCAGGCTTGCTTTGGAATCAGAATGAAAATGTTCATCATTCCTTTTCTTTTCCCCTTCTCAAGCATCCACCGCTTTGCATCGCTTATGATTCATGCGGCATGTGGAGTCGGCAGTGGGGGGACACTCTGCTGTTACTTGCTATCACAGCAACTGAGAACAATTCATGGAATGATTCAATGAACTAAAATTCCCTCACGGTTGTCATTTGAGCAGCATAAGGTAAAGGCTAGAACAGCAGCGCTTGCCTTCCCCTACCCCCAAAGGCAAACGAACCATTAACGCTGCAGTAAAGCAGCAGAGCAAAGGTGTGTTTGCTGCACAAGGTTGGTCTCATAAAACTGAACTTTGCCCAAGACTGAACAAAATTGTAAGAAAGACACAGTCGGCAATTAAAGGCATGCTTTTTATAAGGACAAGTTATTTATGACCTTCATCTGACATTTTATAAAGTTTTAATTTTGTTACACAACATCCATTCCTTTCATGCTTTGGCAGGAGAGATGTCAGGGAATTAGGACAGATACAATAACCACATTTTTTATACTTGTTACTGAGCTACCTTCTCCCCTTTGAAGTGTTTTATGGTTAAGTTGCTCTATTTGCATAATCACTGCCACATCACCAGTCAATCAATTTTATGTGTTTCTCTCCCAAACCAATCTAAAATATGATACGTATATAAAAACATCACCCATGATCATACAGACTTCACATTTGTTATTGCTTCAGGTCAAAGAGATATGATAAAATTACCCACTGTTGTTTACCGCCCCCCCCCCGCTTCTTTCATTCACAATTCCAAATACTTTATATCACACAGCAGTATTGTTTATCAGCAATTTTATTTTTCTCTGACTGGGAGACAAAAGAAAATAAGTAATAGAGCAAGTCAAAACAAAGTAAGTAACTATCACAGGCAACTGTGAGAATTGCTCATTTTTACGAGTGCGAGGAATCACAAACAACTGTCTAGATTGATAGGCTTTTCTCACTGACATCTGCAGGAAAGACAAAAATACTCCTGCTTTCTGGGTAAACTCCAGACTTGGAAATATGTGATTTCAATGGAACCTGTATTCCAATGACAGGAAAGACTTGGTGACTCTATTTCACATCCTGATGAAATAGTACAAAAACCCTAAACTCACGTTAGATGACAGGACTTACACAAGTGTCATCAGAAGCCAAGATGAACAAAGTCTTTTCTAGAATTTGCATTTCAGTAAAGAAGCATGACACAATTCTTCACTGTTACAAGTTACACTGGCTGGATCTTGCTACCAGTCCATGTGATAGGGAGAAAAATCAGACATACTGCAATCATTGATAATAAGAGATACTTCTTGATGGCAGGAGTTAGCTCCTAGGTACGAATCATCATAGAATTAAAAATCTGATGATGTTCTTCAAAATTTTTTTGCTGATCCTTGCTAATCTTCCATCCAAAGCACACCACAATGGACTTGACTTTTCATCCCTTCTTAATGCAGACTTACTGAGTGTAAAGGTCACTTTCGGACATTTGAAGGAGAAATGAAAAACTAGCTTGCTTCCTGCATAAAGTAAAATATGAGTAAGTATACTTATAAAAGTTCTCACCTTGAAAAGATCCCAAATAGAGCCAAAAAAGACATAATATCTAATTTCTGCTGCCAAATGAATTTACCTTGTTCTCCTCCGTGTCCAAAGTGTCAGTGCTCTATTTTTTGTGTTTAGATTCAAACTCTTATGGATCAGATTGTAGCAGTTTGAAGTGAACGCCAAAATTCCCACTGATTTTCACCAGCCAGGAATTTAAGTCTGCTTTAATAAAGGGCTTCCTGGTTCTTGCTGCCCTTGTCTGGGTGGTGCAGCCCTCTTTTTTCTTGTGCTCTTCTTTAGCTCATTGCTGATCTCAAGCTCTGTTATTTGCATGCTGCTAGAAAATAATCCGGTATCCTTTAAATTGGAAAATGCACGAAGGAACTGGAAGGTGAGCTGGTTGCCCTCTGTGGCTTGAAACTAGGTTCTTCATTGCCGATGAAATTGTCACAGGCAAATAGCTATCTCTTTCAAACAGCTTTCATGGCAACTCTTGACAGTTTCCATCAGAAAAGCCAAGCCTCACCATTTTACAAATAATGGGTTCAGTCTTATCCTGACATGGACAATACTATCAACAAGCTTCTGTCTTCAGCTCAATAAAAAAGGCTTAATAAAACAGTCTTTGTAAAAACAGATAATGACAAAAGCAGCATGCATGCTAAGACAAGGTAGATCATTTGACCAGCTTGTATTTGGCTGGAGATTTGGGGTAGATGAAGAGTGTTGCTGTAGCATGCGTTTGTTTTCCCTCCTGTATGAGATGAAGATGTGGTGGGAATGCTGATTCTCAAACATCATTGCTCTGAAGCCTGAGGTGACAGGAGCATCTCTATTAATGAAAGCCAGATAAAGATCCATTCAAGTTGCTTCTTTCCTTCCACTTGGAGAAGATCTGGATTATTTATTTTTCAGTTGTGCGGTTTGTGCTGTGTTACGGATGCATATAACCTGTGTGTTCCTGTGAATATGAAGCTGAAAAGGGTGGTAGCATCAGCACCTTGCTGATCTTTCAGGTGACCTACCTGTTATCCCACACAGGCAGGGCAACAGCTCAGTTCCCTTGTCAGGCTGAAATGACAATCCTGTGATTGAAAGATGGAGAGATGCTGGGCTGTGGTGCTCTACCAGGGCGGTATTGACTGAGCACTGGCACAGGTTACCCAGAGAGGTTGTAGAGTCTCCCACCTTGGAGGTATCAAAAGGTGTCTGGGCATGGTCCTGGGCAGCCTGCTCTACGGGTGTCCCTGACTGAGCAGGGAGCTTGGACCAGGTGACCTCCAGAGATCTCTTCCAACCTCAGCCATTCTGTGAGTCTGCAAATACTTAGTCCAAGCGATCACTACCTTCCCAACCATATGTGTTTTGCCTCTTCTCCAAGAGGCGTTTCCAACCATGTACCAATTTTGCAAACATTACTGGTGGTTTTATAGCCCTTCCTGGATTGTGACAGTGTGCTCACTTGGTTGTCCCTGAAAGGCTGGGCTATCATATGCATAGCTATGCACATATAACAATGTTCAAACATAGCAAATGTGTAATGCAAAGACTAATCTCTCTTGCAGCTCATTTCCAAGCGTAACACAAGTGATTCTGCTCTGTTGAGCCAGATTCTCATAGGCTCCAGGGTGCTTTCTTGGACTTGTCCTTCTGGAGGGCTAAGCAAGAAATCGCATTAACAGGCTGTAACTCTGTACTTCCCAGGGTTGTGGGCAGGGTCTCCTCAGGAGAGCATCCTTGATTCAGGAATTCACTTCCCCCTTCATGTGAGAGAGCCCGAGTTTGTTGACTTTCCCAACACGTTGCACAGGCTATCTATTTACTCAGGCTTTTCTAAGTGAGTGGGTTTTGTGTGGAGGATCTTTGACATTTCCTTGTGCTTTCGTTTCTTTGAGAGATACCCATTTGGATGTTTACCAGTTTCCAGGCTTAACTACTTGTCCCTTATGCCTCCTAAAGAAATGTGGTAGGTGTACAAAGCTGCAAAAATAATAATATAATAATAATAATAAAAAAGAGTAATTACCCTGCTCTCCATGCAAGCCTCTCTACCAGTTCTTTAGTAATCAAGGGAGGAAACCAGACTTCCTCCTTCCTGGTAATGCCAGACGTTGCTGGCCCAGTCCTTGGCAGTGCCGGTGCAGGAAGCGTCCCTCATCCTCAAACACTCACATCCTTATGGTCTGAGGAGAAGCTGGCAGATGAGTGCAGCAGGGCCAGCCTTACCAACAGGAACAATCTATCTGTCTCCTGTGGAGCACTTTGGAGATCAAAAAGGATGTGCTGTTATTAGCTGTGCTCCCCACCGGCTGCAGCAGGCCAACGTGGGCCAAGGCAGGACCGATTCTCCTGCCTTGGGAGGCAGAGCAGGGAGGAGGGATGAAGGGAGAGGGAGATTTTTGGGCTGGGTTGATAGCAGAATAAAATATTTTTCAAGCTGTAAATCTGTTAGATAAACTAATCTCAGGCATTATGAGATTCCAGATGAAATGCTGGAATATGCCAAGCTTCTCATCTTTATTTCCAAATGTTGAGTTAATTTGGATCCAAACTGAGCCAAATTTCGCCTTAGTGTAAGCAGGTGCAACTCCACTGGCTTGAACAGAGTTACACCCACTTGCAACAGGGCTGGATTTGTCCTGAAGTGATTTAAATAGGGCAGAGCAGAGCACAGATGTTTCCAGTGTTTCATCTTTGAACCATGAGCCACATGAATAATAAAAAACCCCAAAACTTCTCAGTCTCTCTCACGCCAAACTGTGGTCTGGTGGAAGGCTCTGTTTAAGCACAAGACCTTGCTATCTGTCCCTTTTTTGTTCATTTGCTGCCACTTTTACCCACTGTCTTTTCTTCTTCCTCCTTGCTTTTAATCCTTTAATTAGTCTGGTATATTTTTTGGGAAAGACATGCCGCAAGAGTGGATGAGAGTTTTATTAATGAATTCACCTGACCTAGATGTTATCTCATTTCCTTCAGATTTCAGCGTAATTAGATACTGGAATAATACTTAGGTTGTAATTTTCACTGCAATTTTTGTGGGCACTGTTTTTTCCCTGTATTATTTAAAATATAAGACAAACTGTAATATTGGGAATATACACTCTTCCCACCAAAACCAGTGACTGTTCATTTAATAGTAAGGCTGACCGCAGAAGCAAGGTTATATATAGAAGATAATAAATGACACATTGGCCTGGCAACACTACTTGTTTTTAAGATAGATAATAGGTATTTAACCATAGATGGAGTGACAGTGTCAATACAGCTATTGTGTTGGGTGGGTTTTTCTAGGGGGAGAGCACCTTTTTGGCTAATTAACTTAATTTTGAAGGTTCTCCCTCTGTCTCCTGCTTGGGTTTTTCCTGTCACAACACCAAATGAAGCAACCACCCCACTACCTCCAGGGGTCTGCTGAAGCCTGGGCTGAACTTGTCATGCCATTTTCCCCAGCCTGAATGGTTTGTCCCTGTGGCTCAAGTCAGAGACAGGATGGCAGGACGGCAGGACGGCAGGACGGCAGGACGGCAGGACAGCAGGCGCTGCCTGAGGGTCTCAGCTCCTGAGCTCTTCTCACAGACCCAGCAGCGGCGCTGGGGGAGCTCGGGCCACATCTGGAGATCGATATCACCTGGCTTTTATTCTCCAACCCGGATATTCACAGCTCACAACCACTGACTCTTCCTCCACAGCCCCCCCAGTGTGTGCAGGACGGCCGTGTGTTAGCCGCTTCCTTCCTTCATCACCCCCTGCCACGGCAGGGCTGAGGGAGCCCCGCAGCCCGGCAAGGAAGGAAGCCACTAACCCACCGCCCTCTGCCTTCGTGGGAAACGCTCTCTGGGCCTTAAATCTCTTCTTCGGTGCATGGCGGGGGGAGTAGAAAAAAAAAGTGCATGCATTAGGTTGCCTACTCATGCCTGGTAACCACGGTGCTTTTCTGACCGGAGGGCCAGCTATGATTTGCATGAGTCACCGTTTTTCCCATTTCAGCAGGTCCGTGAACAGCCCCAGGAGTGCTCAGCATCACAGCCAGGGTGTCAGAGGGTCCCTGCCTGCCCTCCATGGGCGCACCCCAGGACAAACGACTGTGCAGTCCGACAGACACCAGGGCAATTACCCCGGGCATGTCTTCGGCCAGTTGCTGGCCTGGGACTTGGTCTGACACTGATGAAGCTGTAACTGGGCCTGAGCAAAGGCTCTGAGTTTACCCATGGGAAATGGAAGGATGCACTTGTCCCATGGGGATGGAGGGGTGAGCAAGCTGAGACACTTTCTACCGAGGCCCAGCTGATTCAGGCACCGCATCCCAGTGAGGCTGGCCACTCCGCTCCTTCCCACTCCTCCAGACAGCACAGCTGTCTAACGGCCTGGCTGGGTGAACTTCGGACATTTTCAGGGCTTTCAAAGGATACTCACTGTTAAGGAGTGAATTCTTAACATCTAGGAAAATATGAACTTTCATAAAGATGCATATGAGACTATCTTCTGGGTCTTCCCAGATGACAAGACACTCTTTTCACACTGTAACTCCAGTAATTTACTCTCCTTGAATTTCAAGCCACATAGGCAGGCTTGCTCCTGTGTCCCTGAACTGACAACAAGCTCTTTAGCAACAATAGCAGCTTCGGCTGCAGAAAGTACTTTAGGTTCAGGCCTGGAGGATGTTAAGCCTCATCTTGCACTTCCCCTTCAGCCATCCCTTTTGTTACTCGGGTTAATATTCTTGGCTAGAGCAGCTTGTGCTGAAGGAAGAGGAACAAAACATTCAGTCTTTTAAGCGATCAGCCTTACAGCTGCTTTTTTTCTTGCACTGCAAAATTTTTACCTAGTCTGCATTCAGTGTAGGACCTTGCAGGATTCGTATCCTGGGCACAGATGAATTGATGCCCGCTTGGACTTCAGTAATACAAATCTGTGCATATGCCATATCAAATCAGTGGTCAAAATGAAGCAAGGTGGGAAAAAAAAAGATACTTGTACAATTTCTAACTTTTCTTCCTATAAGTTCAATACATTTGAATTAATAAAAATTTACAAGGGGCTGAACAGATATTCAGGATATGATATTGATTGGCTGCCAGACTCCCTGGGACAAGTTTCCTTTAGAGGCATTCAGATTTTTTGCTGAGCTCTACCTGGAGTCCTCAACCTCTGTCTTTGAAGGAAAATGAAGATGATAGCAACTCCTTCCCCCTTGGGATACTAAAATGGATTTAACAGGGGATGGTGCAGACTCTATTACAGGCGCCTCACTTTCTTCTGTGGCACTCTTTCAAATAATTCACAGTCTTGAACATTAAAGAAGCTTGATGTTGCTATGACTTACTTAACCTTTAGATGAGACAGCCAGTTCATCTGAAAGCAATTGCTCCGAGTAGCTGTCATGCAGACTGGGCATTTCCTTGGGTGTTTTCATCTTTCATGCTTTTCTTCAGAGGCAGTGGAAACTCAGACCTGGGCAGGACGCTGGTGTGGAGAAGCATATGATATCTGCAACCCTGCTGTACAGCATCCCTGTTCAAGCAACAGCCAGGCTTACTGCTCCATTTATTTTTCAGCCTAATAAAGCTCAGTAATTCCCAACTTTCATAGATTTAGAATAATTTAAATGATTCTAATAAATATAATTTATTATCATGCTGTAGTTGCCTTTTATATTAATTCTTCTAGGGCTTTCAGTGGAATAAGCTTTTGTTCTGTCAAATCTTCATTCCTACCTACAGCTCCGTGCTTCAGTGGCTGTGCTTTGGGCAGGGGGCTGGGCCAGGCCGCCTCCAGGGCTCCCTTCCAGCCTGGACGGCTCTGTAAGTCTAAGATGTGACTCTCTTGCAATATACATAGGCGTTAGGCACTATGCAGGGCTTTCCTGACACCTAAGTGGGATTACAAAGTATGTCCTTGTCTCTGTTGGCACAGCTATCAATATTTTTGAAGTCCGTCAAATTAGGCATCCCCTTCAAAATGCAATCCCATCACCTGACTTGGCTCATGTGGAGAAATACTGCCATTAACATATTATAAATGTTTCATGCTTTTACTGAAGTAACTCCTGTCTCTGTAACATTCAGGCAAAATCCTGCCAGCCCTGAAGTTAATACACATTTGTTCTTGTTTCCATTTCTCATGTCAGTAATGTTTTATTCCTTGGGAGACATGCAGGCTTTAGGGTCCCTGCAGTTCTTATTCAATAGATAGTGCCTAGTGACTGGGAAGGGGCTCCTGGCATGGGCAGGCAGGGTAAGGAGGTACAGAGTGTCTCCAGAATACCCAAAAGTCAGTTTTAATAGCCACCCCAACACACACATGCTGCCTTCTCCTTCATTCAGACCACATGCTTTACAGGCAGAGCAATGCTGTCCATCTCCTGTGAACACGTGTGAAGCCTGTGGTTGGATTTGCTTCCCCTTAAACTCAGCCTAAAAGAGCAACTTTCACTTTGCAAGTGCTCTTCAGGTGATGGGCACAAGTAGAGTGAGGAACACCTCCCTAGCAAGCGCTTGCTGCTGCCTCTGGGATGTGTGCGAACAGAGCAAAGAATTCCAATTTCCTTCATGCACAAGGCAAATTCTGCTTTTAAAAATAACAAGGTCTATTATATACATGCAGATACTTGATTCATTGGTAAATTCAAATATATGTAAACCAGTAGTACACAAAAAACCAATTCTGATACTCAAATAGGGCTGCTACAAGTGAAAGCAGAATTTAATCTCATATTTTCATAGATCTAATCTGTCCTGTTCATCTTGTTCCTTCAAAATACCCAATTACATCTGGCTTAATACAATTGGAAGGCATTTATTACCCTCATTAGTGGCTTGGGTTGAAATTGGCTGTGAAATTGTGTGCACTTTAACATGCAGAGAACTGAGCAGGCCAGAAACCCTGGGAACTGATTTTCTAAATGGCTGCTGAGCTCTCTTACTGGGTACAGAGCCACTGACACACACGGCTGGCGTGGGCCCTGGGGCAAGGAAAGACACGAGAGAAACAGTCAGTCCTCTTTCCCAAGCCCTGGCTTGTGGCTCTGCCTTGGGCTGAACTGTCTCTCACCTTCTGCCCGGCACAGGGAGACTGAAGGTGTTGAGGAGGGATGAATTTTTGTTGCTTAAGGCCGGGCTATTAATTCCACAAGTGAGAAGGTAAATACAAAAGACAGGCCAAATGGAATCGCTATTTCCATTTTAAGTATAGATTTATCAAAGAAACCTATGAGGAACAGGAGAACATGAAAAGATCTCATTTTCTCATGTGTTTCAAGACAGCTAACGAGGCTGAGCCATCTGGGAGATCTTGAAAGGAGCATTATTCCACACTCTCACTCAGCTGTAAGGTACCGTATATATTCTTTATCAATTGCTAAAATTCCCGAGTGTGGTTTTATTGTTGACTGTGCCTTCTTCCTTCATAATTTATCCATAAGCAGCACTTGGTTCTTCCAGCAAAGCTCCAGCAAGTGCTTGCCACAGGGAAGTTTCCCATCATGATGCCGCAGACAGCAAATTGTGAGAGGACTAAAGATGTGCCCAGATAGACGCAGGTATAGACAGCTGCAGGGGCAGATAGATGCATTTTTTAAATAATCACCACAACAGGGAAAGCAAGCCACTTTTAGCAATGAGTAATTGCCAAGAGTTGCTTTGAGTATTGCCTATGGGGAGAAAAACTGGGCGTTTTGCTGCAAGAGCTGTTTTCTAGAACATTTTCCTGCTTATCTATACTAATTCTGCCTGCAGCATCTCAAGACTCAGTCCATGCCCATGCCATGTCCATTCCTATTTATCCCATCTCTCAGCTATCCACCTTTTGAAAGAAAAAAAGTCCTTTCGCTTGCTCACAAAGGTGTTGTGGGGACAAATATATTAAAGATCAGGAGGCGGTGTGGGTACTGCGGTTACTGGATCATACAAATCTCTGAGGAATAGAACTAGGACATTTTTATACCTTCATGGATTTTTAAAAAAATTGCTTTTCTTTTTCAAAAAAACAAAAGCTCAGTGAGCAGGAGGTAGAGTTTTCTGGAGTCTCACATTTCTGTTTCACATTATTGGTAGTTTGGAAGTGTCATTAAATAATGTTGTAGAAAGTTAATTATTTTTAGTCAAGCAATGTAACACGGCAATAAAATTTTCAACAAGAGACCTGTTTGAAAGGTCGATGACCTCACATAAATTGCTAAGCGTCAATAAATATCTTTCGACACAGGTGGAACAATATTTGCATGGTTATGGACAGAGTTGTATGGACAGAGTTTAACTTGCTCAAGACCATTAAAGATCTCATGCTTATAGCTGAACAATAAATGTGATCAATGCAACCCATAAAACTATGCCCTCTCGCACTTGATTTTTTCAGAAACAGCATTGCCAGTTTTGAAAATTGAAGGTCACCGTGAAAGCAGAAACGTTTTCATGTAAAGAAAAAACCGGCAATTTTCTTAGTAAAGTTTGATTTTCTTTTGATTTCGCTGAAACATAATTCCTGATTCATTGAGCTTTGCACTTTCTCAAACAGAAACAACACTGTAACAAGCATCTTTAGATTTTGGACTCCTGAAGTAAGTTATTACATGATTACTTATTAAACTAGGAACACAGAGGAAATTTCTAACTTCAGTTTTCTCCTGTACCAATATAATCTCTCGGACAGAATTTACTTTTCTGTAAGACGCATCTATACCTGATACTTGCTGTGCCACTAACAGAGATGTGAGGGGAAAGATATCAAGTACTCTTTTGCAAGGACTTTCCAGCTTCATATTGTGTTTGGATGCACGCGTGCTAGGTGATCAACGTGCCAGGTCTTTATGAATGGAGGAGAGCTGAATTATCATCTCACTGGTATTCTGTGTGCAATTTCAAAGCTAAACAATGCGTGTCTCTCATATATGATTCATCTCCTAGGAATTCATGCCTTCATAGCACCTTTTCTAAAACAGGAAATAAATACATGTTGCTAAGCTACTTTCATGCTTTGAAAAATCCCACTGCCGTTTCCATTGTCCAGTTTGTGTTCTGAGGGCTGTGCTCCGTCACAGAGACTTTTTTTTTCTCCCACAAGGAATATCTGCTCCTTTTACCTCTGGCTTACTTTCTGGTGAAGGTAGAGTCACACAGGTTCCCTGCATGTTTTGCCTCTTATACCTGTGCCAAAAGTGTTCTGGCCTCACATTGTGCCACCTGGCTGGGAAGCTCCCAGAAGATGCAGATGAAAATTCTCCAAGCACAGATGGAAATCCTCCGGGCAGCAAGTCACCAAGCCAGCGCTGGTGACCTTATACTCCTTGCTGGAGCACTCCCTCAAGATCATGTCGCTGTCTGGGCTGGGACACTTGATGCTCCAGCCAGTGCCAGTGCTTCTTCCTAGCAGCTGAAGTAATCTGCATCTCAAGAATCCACTCCCCCATCTTTCCGTCTTCAACTTGGCTGCACATAAACTTAGTAGCTGTATTTAGGTTAACTAGGTTAGGAGTCATAAACAGGAATGGCTAATGTGGTTGTACAAGCTTCCCCCCAAGATCCTGGTCAATATTGTAACTCTGACCTGTAATGCACTCTCCCAGCAATTCCAGTACTGGGCGTCTCTTAAGCAAATATGGCTAATCACTTCAACAGGTTGCTGACTTTTATGAATTGAATTGCATAGCAAATAGCTGTGACAGTGTGTACAACATTGCTAGACAAGAAAACATCATCATTATGTAGGGAAGAATGTGCCCCATCCCAAGAAAAGAGCAAAAAAGTTTTACGCTACTTCTTTTACAAGAAGGGTGTTACTTGGTGCTGGGGGGGTTGGGGTTTTTTGTTGTTTTTTTTGCATGTAGCTGGTGCCGAAATGATAGGTCAGGCACCTGGAGAGCTGGATTCTGGCTTTCCATTCTCCAAGATGGGCACTTGATGCTGAATAATGTGTGATAGTGCAGTTGAGCGAAGGTACCTGTAAGATACTCAGATACCTCAGCAGTGGCAGAGAGATGAAACCCTACACTAAACAAATCAAATGTACGCTGAGACAGTGGCTTTCTCCTAGTACCTACCTGGGTTTCAGATGCCTCCATGCTCCTGACAGCTCCCTTCCCTTCTACTGTTGCCTCGCAGGCACAGAGATGCCCAGGAAAAGGCCAGAAGCTGCTGGCGTGCTGCGCCGGGCACCAAAAAGGCTCCTAGGCTCCTGCCCACACCACCGAGCCTCCATGCCTTAGACAGGCTTCAACAGCTACACTAACCCCCCCATTAAAGAAAACATCTTATTTCATCATTTCTGCCATCAGCAATCTTCTCCCATTTACATTTTCCACCTCTTGCCCCAATTAATTTCAATAACTTCAATCTTGTCACACGTGAAATACATTTGGTCACATCTTTCTTGCAATATGGAGACTGGATTTACCTTATAGTAATTTAGTTTTCTGAAGGCTTTGACATAACTAGCCAATGAGGCCAGCTAAGCTGTAGAGTGCTTTCTACTGTATGTTAAAAGAGCATCCAGAGCAGTTGGAATACTCTGGAAATCATTCCCTGCAATTTTCAGCAATCTAATACAAATTCTTGGTAAAATGATACATTAGTCACATATTACACAACATGTCTTTCTCTAATAACTTACAGCTCATTTTAGCTGTACTAAAAATAGTGGTTATAGCCCTCATTAATTATAAGGATGTTGGATAGTAAATTGCTACAGAAAGCTTTCATGCCAGGAACTGCAGCTCCCTTGTTTGTATTTGATGTCTGTATTATGAGACAAATAATGTTTCCTCTTCCAAAACCACAGGCCCTGGCCCAGAAGATCTGGCAAAACTCTCCTGAAAAAAACAGGGGATTGACTACAGAGACACACAGGCTTTGCGGGGGGATCTCTGATACCCGGAGTTCATGAAGTTCTTCTCCATCCAGCTGCCCTGAGCACTGGGGCACAAAGGTACTGCAGAGAAAGACTGGGAGATCTGGAAGATCACCCTGTGAGTTTGAAAAGGGGTTACCTCCACAGCAGATTTTCTCTTTTCATAATTTAAATGATGGAGGGGAGGATAGGAAAGTTGTTGCAGGCTCAAAACGAGACTGCCAACCATCTGGGCTCTTTCTACCTCCTGCATCTGGAAATGGAGAGCCTGCTGCCCAAAGGCTTCCTGAGCATACGTGTGCCACCCCATGGTCTTCCAATTTTCCCTGGAGCAGCAGTGATGCAGCCTCACAGCACAGCACCAACAATGTCAGAAAAGGCTGCAGCAAGCTCCAGGGCTCGCCCGGGGTTTTGTGTCACCGGCTTCAGCGAGGTCACGCAGCTGGACGTCTGGGGTTGCTTAGTGGCACTTGCAAGCAAGATCTTGATTAACACTGGAGAGAGCGCGACTCTGCAGGGAATCCCATTGATTTCAGGAGGCTATTTTCAGTGTGTGGGACCAAAGGTCATTAAAATTGGCAGCACTGCGCTGAGGTTAAACGAGCAATGTCCCTTCGGAAGAATTTTGCTTGGAAATCTATTTGCATCCAGTGGGAACAGAGGCAAGTGCGAAAGAGATGATACTAGTCTACAGAAAAATGACCAGTGTGAAAAAAGTGAATAGGGAACAACTGCCACATTTCTGGAATGAAAGTTACATTTCCACAGCAGCCTAAGCTGACCTAAGACAGGCCTTGGCCATCCCCTCTTCTCCCACTAGGTTGGAAATCAAATCAAGTGAATAGTATCCTGATGGTCTAGCTCCACGAAGCAGCTTAACATGGAGCTGGATGAACACCTCCCGAGCTTGTGTGCGGCCAAGGCTGGGGCCAGGCAGAAGGGCAGGATGCCCCAGCCCTGCTGCCTCCCCCTTTAACTCTGGTGGTGGGACCTGCCCACCCCTCCACAGCAGGCAGCAAAACTTGTCAGCCAGCAGTGCAAAACCCTTGTCAAACAAACCTGGTGCAAAGCCCAGCATCAAGCAAACAAAAGGAGATCCTTTTCTCCGGCAGAAATGCATAGTGAAATGGTGGCACTTGCTCCCCCCAGTACATAAGGGAGGGATGAGGCCTACACAGGTCTAGGGAGGGGTTAGAGAAATTAAGGGAGGACACATCCACCAGCCAACTTCTGAAACCTGAGAAGTTGTGCTGGGAAAGGAGAGTTTCATACAAGATCCACTCTTCCCTGCATACCACCTCCCAGTCCCTTTGGTGACAGGCCGGTGGACTGCTGGTGGGACAGCTCAGGCACCGTTGTGCCCCTCCATGTGCTGTGCTCATCGGCACCTTCTCCTTTGTCACTCTGATGGCTCAGGCCAGGAAAGCACGTACGGAAATTCACTGTATCAGAAGAATGACTCCCTTTTCTGTAGTTTTCTCCTCCATAATTCAGCTTCATCCTATATCTTATGACATAGGAGTCTTTGGGTAAGGGAAGAGTTTCACTGCAGGAATCATACAGTATAAAAAAAATCCTCTTACCTAACACCATTACAGTACAATATCCTTGCTAAAATACAATGGTGTAAGCTGGTATAATATGGAATTCGGTGATTTATTGTGATTGAGGTCCAGGTCCAGAAAACTCTCAGTCACTGCATTCGTCCTTGTCTCAGATGTGATGGATTTTTCTGAATATTTTCAGGCTTCATTTCTGTTTGATTTTGTCACCTAAGTATAGTGGTGATGATTGTTACAAAAGGCAGAATTTATTTCCTTTGAGATGGCCAGTAAAATCCCGACTGTTCCCAGGAAACCTCTTTTTGTCTTCAAAACCCAGCGGCTCCAATTATGTTAGTGTGATATATTAAAATGGGCTACTCACTTGCGAAACAGGATTTCAGACATTTGCTTCATTAGAAGTAGTCAGAGGGCACAGCTCTATCACAACATGTGGTTCAAAAATGACAGTAACTCTCCAAAGCCCACATCACCTAAACCAGTTAGTTAATGTGTGCTTGCCAATGTCTGTTAGTGCACTGGAGGAACAGGATCCATCCATGGAACATCCAAAATAGCCACATTAGTTTTGAACGGTCCCATCTCTAAACTCTTTTAAATGCCAGGAGTCAGCTAAAAGTTGAGTGTTGTGAAGTTTTCTGTCAGCGAGCACGAAGCTGAGCTCCTCCTGCTCCTTGCCTGGGCGTGGGGAACATTCCCAGACTCACTCCAGCGGCAGTGACTGCAAGTAGAGCAGCACTGAGGAGAATTCCTCAAAAACACCCACTCAAGGGCCACGTCGCCTCCTCAGTCTCCTGCTGCTCCTGCGCTCCCACTACGGCAGCGACTGGGGAGCATTGCGAAACCATTGCTGCATGTAGGCAAGGGATCTGCTAGAAGCTGTCAGGTTTGGAGGTCGCCTTGCAGACAGGCAGGGAACAGTAGCCTAGAAGGATTGCTAGGTCATGTCTTCCTGCACGCCCTTCAGCGCCACGCTCCGTTAGATGGATGCTACCTGGGTTAAAAGCAGGGAGTATGTGATTAAGAAGCTTTCAGGCTTCTTGAAGAACACCTCCCAGAGGAAACTAAGTGCTTCTGAGGACTAGCAGACAGGTGTTTGCTTTCTCTTTTCTGCAGCCTGGTACCAGGTTGCTGGCTAGCACACGAGAAACTATTTTTCTTATTTGTTCTTCCAAGCTTGACCAGATTAGTCTTTTCATCCAACATCCTGAAAGAAAGTAATTTGTGCAACAGATCTTGGGGTCAGCCTTTTATTCATCCCTAAACTGTTAACCCAGACGGTACCGGATCTGTATCCTGACCTGTCTGAGAGCCCCGTCTGGGCTGGTAACGAGCACACAAGGAAGAGGCCTAGACATTGCAAATGATGTCGCCAGAACTTCTCCATGATTAGAGCTATTTTCATGCTTTTTATGCTTTCTGGCACTGGACCTGTCACAGGACAAACTGGCCCCGTCATAGGACCAACTGGCCCCTTTCCTGCTTCAGCCTCGGGCACAAGTTGCCTACAATTTCTAAACACAAGAATCAAATAAGCTATAATCTGGGAAAGGAATATAAGATGTCCGTAGACCTCTTTGGTGAAAATGTCCCTTTTGGTATGGCCCTACCCACTTTTTTGTGTAGGAACGAGCCCATTTTCTCTCCAGACGAGCAAAGCAGGGAGGGTACCAAAGAGGCAAGCCACCAGAAGAATGCAGAGTGGTCCCTGAAGAGCTGTGGCCTGGAAATTAGGCAGAAGATCTCTTGTAGCATTGTTTGTTTTTGTATGGCTTCTGGATTTCCTTTCGCTGCAGGGCTTGTGGTGGCTTTCCATTTAGCACAACTGGCAAGGAGCAGCTAGGGCGGTGGCCATACCAGTTAGCAGACCCTGAAATAAAAATCTCCATATAACCTATTTACGTTGACTGCTTTAGCTGACAGAAATCATGAACTGCATTTTATTTATACTCTCGTCATAAGATGACCACGGCCTCTTCCCGGGTGACAAGTTATAAGAGTCGTTCACTAATTCGTTGGCATTTAAGGTAGCAAAGTAAGTCAGTTCTAAGTTGATGATGCTAAACTATCATGGAAATGAGATAAAACTGTATAATGGCCAAGACACTGCCAAGTCATGTTATTATGCTTAAGTGACAGCTCCAGAATGAACATAGAATCATAAAATCATAGAATCATAGAATTATTGTTGTTGCAAGAGACCTTTAAGATCATCAAGTCCAACTGTTAACCTAGCACTGCCAAGTTACCACTAAACCATGTCCCTCAGCACTACATCTACACATCTTTTAAATACCTCCAGGGATGGTGATTCAACCGCTTCCCTGGGCAGCCTCTTCCAATGCTTGACAACCCTTTCAGTGAAGAAATTTTTCCTAATATCCCATATAACCCTCCCCTGCTGCAACCTGAGGCCATAACATAAAGGGAACTCAAGCTTTTAAGCCCAAAATTGTGAGGTGGAAAACACATATCCTAGAGACCCATAACTGAAAATCTGCATGCACCCAGCTTCAGCAGGTCCCTGTAAGGGTAGCAGAACTGTATTACCAACCTTAATTCCGATATCCAAAGCCCCTGGCTGGAGGGGAGGTGGTGAATTAGGGTTTAGATCCACCTTGTGCGAGTGCTTTCTGCTCACAAGCAGTTTCCAGCTCAGCAGGGAGATATTTTTGGCCTGTCCTTTGGAAGTACCTAGCCCTCTTCCCTCATGAAGTTTAGCCTTCATCCTTGATGCTCTATTCTGGGTTCTGCCTCTACTACCCATTACATGTACTTAACTTGTGGGTGCCTAGTCCTTTGCTGGACGTATCCTAAGGCTTATTGATTACATTGAGGGAACAGTATCCCACAAATACATGTTTTCAAATAACTTGACCAGTTTTGTATCTCTCCTCTACTGAGTTTTTGCAAATCATCCCCTGGTAGGCAAAACGACACATTGTAAGCATGTATTGTAGATTATTCACACCACAATTCACACGCTATTCCAATGGGCCCTAGGGGGAAAAAAAAAATCCACTAGAGTAGGATGCTGGGAAACTGTCTTTTATTCACTGTTAACTTCAGCGAGGGTGAGGCAGTCCAAGAGGCTGGAGAAAAGTCTTGTGACATGTGCATAACATTCCCTGCTGCTCACTGGAAAAAAAATCTGCACTTAGAAGGAGTAAGGGATTTCTGACTGATGGAAGAACATGACTCTGTTCTCTGCTGAACTCTTAGCATTGCAACTGGTCTGCGTTTGAGAGTCAAAAATAACTGTTTCAGAAGTGGTCCGAGACATAACATTTCTTACTGCCACCTTATGCTACATCAGAAACCGTAGATTGCCTTTCTCCCTCGCTTCGTTCTCTCCAATCCCAATTTCCCTGAGAAACCAAGGCATATATATTGCCTATTTCCATTTACCCCATCTATCAGACTATTATCAGTTAAAACCATTTAAAGCCATTAATGCTTCTGCTTTTACCATAACAAACAGCTTGCTTTGTGAGCCCATTCATGAAAATGAAATTAATTTTAGGGGCTAATAGTGACAGACACAGGGCATGTTATTTTTACTGAAGGAAAGATGCCTAATTCTAGGCTTACTGGTGGTGCTTAAGTCCAAGCCATGCCTGGGGCACAGCCACTGGATGCTGGTGAGGTTCCCCTGATGCCATGCCAGTTTTTCCAGAAGGGAAATTTGTCCCTCTTTTTAGGTACGAGTATCTGCCTAATGTGCTATTTATAACATATTTATTTCACAGAATCTCATTTAGAGCTATAATAGCATTCAGAAATGCAATGAATGAAATTAATATATTTCTGAAAATACTTTAAATGCTTTGGGAATGATAAAAATACGAAAAAAGAGATCCTTGAGTACATTAATGAAATTAGATCAGCATAAACAAGATCAGATAGAAATTCACTGGTTTCAGTGGCATTATTTCTAACTTTGATATTGATACTGATATAAGCAAGAACAGAATCAGGTCCTCGGTGTTTTCCAAAGTTTGGAAGGATATCATGCATAAAACTTAATGCTTTTCAGACTTTGTAGTTGCATACACTCGTCTGAATTCTTCCTTTATAATGGCCAAGCCATTAAAAGGAGACCTTTTCTACCCCTCTAGCATGTAGCAGCATTAATAAATCAAGTGATTTCTTGCGGGCCACAGTAAGTTGGCCTGAAAAAAACTTTGTATAATATGCAGGTTACGTAGCTGTGATCTTCTTTACCCTAATAATACGCATCTTTATACTGCATATGTAATAGTTGTTTAAAGAAAACTTCAAATCAATATTCTTTTAGAAGGCAACTTTTTGGTTTAAAAGATGTAGCAATAGTCATGCATGTAATATAGTTTAACAATCTTAAATATTCCAGACAGGAAAAGTTTTTTGTCAAAGTCTCTGACAGTTTAAACTTTAAAGCTTCAGCAAAACTTTTAAACTTTTAAACTTTGAACCTGTTTGAACTTCATTTGATTTATGAATTATTAAATGTACCACTGAAATTCACCGTCTTTATTTTCATCTAGTAAAGATTTTTTGTTTAAAAGCTACAGATGAAGAGTGGGAACTAAGGAAATGCAGCCTGAGGAGATTATAGCCCTGTTTTATCAGAACAGCATTCCTCTCAGCTGTATAAAACAAAACCCCAGTAAAATATTTAGAAGTGGGAGAGATAAAGGACTAAAACTGGTATATACAAAGGGTGGGGAAAATGAATGCTAAACTGGAAAGCCAGATTAGGCAAGATTCTGAAAATTAGATACCCTAAATTAATTATTTAACTCTTCCTTCACGTCGTGCTCTGTTTTTCTATGTCAGGATTAAGAGAAGGGCAGCATCAGGTTAACCGTGTCTTTAACATGAAGTCGAGGGCAGCGGGAAGGAGGAAGGCATTACTTTAGCAAGTCGTTCTGGAGGAAACAAATCTCTGGAAAGGGAAATGCCCTGAATGGCTCCCAGAGTCCCGTGCCAGAGTGCTGGCTGTAATTTATGTCCCGGTTGACGGGGAACCTACTTAAATCATGGCACTGAAACCATATAGGTATAAAATGAAGAAGGTGAGTGGTCAGTGCCTCTGCTGCAGCAGCATTCACACATGGCTTATCACAGATCTCGGGTCTTGTCCCAGCGCGGTCTGGGCACCGCACAAGGATCTTTCCAAAAGCCTTTTGGAAAGTCTCCCCTGGAAGAGGCACCCAGGGAGCGTGGCGGCAGTCTGTGCACAGGCGGCGGGTATTTATAGCCTGTGTCTGAATGAGCCTGTACAGATGCAGTTTATCTGGGAGTGTTAGATACTGTCTGCATATTGATGATCCCTTGCTAGCAGGATAAAAGAAGAAATAAATAGAAGACAAACCCGCCCGTTTGGTATTTAATGAACCGCAAAAGTCTGCTTTGCTGGTCTGCTTGGGGGTATCCTTGGCAGAGCCAGCTGACTTTCCCAGGGAAGACACCCATCTCCCTGCCAGGAGCAGAGCTGGGCTGGATAACTGCAGAGGGAGAGGGCAGGACAGCAGCACGGGCTCTCCTGCTCTCTCCTGCTGGGCTACGGAGCAGCCACCAGGAAACACGGGTTCCTCCAGCCCTCCTGTACGTCTTCCAGCAACTGTTGTCACAGGGCAATCGCCTTAATAAGGCCAAAGATAAAAGGGATAAAGCACATAAGGGAAACTGAATGAAACTGGAGCTGCGTGAATGCTGAAATACCAAAACTTGGCAAACATGTAATGTCAACAACATGAGTTACAACTGAGCTTCTGAACATGCAGCGAAAGGAATAGAAGACAAAGGTAACAATGAGGAAAAATTAGGGAAGAGGGAGGGCAGAAACAAGGTATTCCTCAACCTGTGAGTGCAGCCTTTACCATAATCCACACAGCATCCAGCATCAGGTTACCCACAGAGAACAAGGTCTTAAACGGCAGAGAAACTAGATATGTGAGTATTTTTCTCTAATAAGGAGCTTTTTGTCTGTCTGTTTCCTTATATCTTCTTCAGGATGATGTCGTCTTACATGAGAAAAGATGCAGTGATTTCACCTGCTTCCAGGTGGAGCAGAAAATCAAGACTATTCACCAGTGAGGTGAACAACACCATGCAGGACACCGCACATGAGTAGATGCCCTGCAGCGTGCCTAAGGACGGGAGAATCAGGAGCCTTGGGAACTGATTTAAATCACAGCACTTCAATTTATCTGATGCTGAGTGGGTTTTACCGAGGGGCTGCCTTCAAAATAGGGCTACTTGACATTTTTTTACTCTGGAGTGTATTTGCTTAGAAATTTGAAAAACTGGAAGGCTTATGGGTAAGGGGAACTGTAGAGAGGTGCACAGCCCAGCTACAGGATACTGAATCACAGGCAGAAGTCTGGACACCAGTAACTGCGTTAGTTCTGCGAGAGCATTCATGAGCATAATGGTTAGAATTGCCAAACTGGGTATTTGGCACAAATCTGCTTACGTTTCCTGAGCAGAAAAATAATAGCACCGGTCTTCTGCAGTGCAAGATGAGTTTGCTCTTTTGTCCCAAGCTGCGGTCTAGAGGGTTTTCCTTAGCAAATGTGTGCAGGGACACTGGCTCGAGTAAATTAGGGAAAGCAGCAGACAACCTACTGGGTAAAGCTACCACGGTCACATCCCCTACACGGTTGAAACGCAGCACTCGTGACTCGGCGGTGTTTCAGAACTCAGTGACCCTGTGTGGTACCAGCCTTCAGCAACGCTGTTCTAAACACGTAACAGCTGAAGACAGCTTCTTGATTCAGGAGAAATTAAAATCATTCAACCTTATCCTGAAAGCTAGGTGAATTGGGCAATTCTTATTTCCCTCAATAGCTATTTTCACAGCCACGCGCATGTGGCCGCGCAAGAGGACTGACTGGCTAGACCATGGCAAGTCTCCGCAGCTGTTTGTTCGTTTCACTTGTGCTGTCTCTGGGGATGCACTGAGACAATAGTAACGCAAGACAGAGAGTGGGTTTAAAATGTGTGTTTTCTATAGAAGCCGAGAGAGAAAAAACACATTTAAATAAGGCCCAGCTCCAAAGCTCAGGAGACTGGCAACCATCTCAGCTCTCCATGTGGAAAAGCAGCTATCTCCCACCCACACAGCCAATGCTCTTACAAAGCATCCTGCGAGCAGGCTCAGATAAAAGGGACTTTCTGGATGAAATCATCCCAGGTTTGTGTATAAACACGTTCCCTCTGATCCCCAACTGCTCTGGGATCAATTTCTCTACCAGCAGTGCCATTCAAAAGGTGGGACGGTGAACAGTGATGGGAGACTGAGCTGCTTGGAACAGCCATGCTACCTTCATCGTGTGAGGGTTCAGCAGCTCTGCAGCAGAGGAACTACTACACACAGTTTTACCCATAGTGTTATTTTAAAAATAAACCAATTGTCGCTTTGGCTTCCCTGCAGCCTTTCTGTTTTGTGCACAGTCTGAAATTTCCATTGGTGCCCTGACCCAGCCAGGGGCTTTGAATCAGCTCCGTAGGAAATAGGTCAGTCCAGAGCAACCTGCTCTGTTGCTAAAAGCAAGCCTGTACTTCAGGAAACAACCAGACTGAAAAAAAAAAAAGAAAGAAAGGAAAAAAAAAAAGCTCTGCTCTAGGCTTTTCTGTGAAATCTGTGGCAAAACTTAAGGAAATTGAGTACATCGCAGGCATTTTGAAAGAAATATTTAACAGTGGAATTTGTGACTCATGGAAATGCATTTTAATAGTTCCTCCCCAGCACAAAGACGGAGCAAAACAGGCAGTCGGGGCAGGTAGAGAGTGACCGCCTCTGAACTCGGCCACTTCATCTTCTAACACACTTGAGCCGCAGCAGAAACATGGGTAGCAGGGATTAGACAACACCGCAACAGAACTAGCAAGGCCAAAAGACTCTGAAAATTTGACTCATAAAGAACTTTTTTTTTTTTTTTTTAAAGCTTTGAGGCCTTTCACCTTCTGTTTCATTTGCCTTTTATAAACGTGTATTGGTCTTCTAGGGACCCCTTCCAGTGCTCCTCGCCCCCTCGGGAAGCCCACCGGGCTGTGCCCCCAGCGGAGGTAGGGATGAAGGGATGGGAAAGCAAAGGGGCCAGTAGTACCCAGGTCTCCCACTCCCCAGGGTGCGCTGGCTGTGCCCCCCACCCAAATGTGGCCTTGAAAAGGGAGTGCGTCGGGGGTGGGGGGGACACGCCGGGAGGGGCTGCGGGGGCCCGGCGCCGGAGGCGGGAGGGAGATTGGGAAGGGGGGGGCGGTCTCTCCTCCCGCAAATTTTGGCCGGGCGGCCTTCCCCCCCACCCCCTCAGCTCTCATCCCGCGAAGCATTTGAAATATTTCCACCCTGAAGTGGACCAGTTTCTCCCGCCACTTGTAGTGCTTGGCAAACAGCGGCGGCAGCGCCGGGTCGGCACATCCCGTCCCGTCCCGTCCCGGGCGGGCGGGTGGTGGTGGTGGGGGGAGGTGGAGAAGGTGGGTGCCGGCCCCCCCGGCCGCGGCGTGTGTCGTGTCG
>VYZM01014269.1:200169-219533 GCA_013398915.1 Dromas ardeola | reverse complement strand
TGGGACTATTCCATCAGTGTGGTATGTCTGTGTAAACATCATTAGCTCCTATGAGCTGACACGCTGGAGATTTTCATTTCTTCTTACAAATCGCTCCCTTCCACAATAAAAATACCACGCATATTAGGCTGGATATGTTCGGAGAGAAGATGGAGATGTTTATTCTCGCTGCCTTTGATCTCTCGCAAAGCAAAAAAACGGTCTCGGCAGAAGAACACCACCGGAGACAGGAGAGGGCGAGGGTCTCCCTGAGGGTGGCTGGGCACGCCTGTGGGCTGCGGTGTGAGTGGTGGCCTCGCCGTGGGCACCATGCGATGAGCTGGAGGTGCAAGATGGCATCACTGCTCCGGGGCACCATCCGCAGTCCTGCCAGGCCAGCCGAGAGGCCCTGGCCATCAGCAGCGTGCTCCAGAGGATCCCAGATGGTCTGAGTGAGGCAAGGCTGTCTGTGAAAAATCTCATTTCCAGGGTATGTTTGGGAAAAATAGCTATATTTTTTTTTTTTTTTTTTAAATTTCCAGTCTCTGGGGCATCTGGCTGCCAGTGGGGTTACTCCACGCAGGCAGCTGTGCACGTGCTTGGCTTGGCCGGGCTCCGCAGGGCAGAGCAGAGCCCCGCAGAGCCCAGAAGAGCCTGGCAGAGCCGAGCCAAACGTGCTATCTCCCTTGATCCGCTCCTTATCTCCGGGAGCAGTCATGGCAAGCAGGGAGCTCCGGCACAGAAACTTCCCTCATCCACTTCCCCCTTCTGTCTGTTTGGCCTGGCAGCAAGACAGCACTTTAGTAACCAACAGATGTCCACACCCTTCTTCTCCCAAAGCCCTCTTCATTTTGGTTGCCTTGATGCCTTGGTAGGTATAACTTGCTTCCCTCTCTTCAGTCATTTTTGGGTGGGAGAAGGAACAAGCTTCCTTCTTGGGGTATTCTCTACAGTGTACCCCACTACACTGGGGTATTCTCGGTGTAGTGACAATAAAACCAGTGAAGTCCCTGCAACTGGTTTCAGCATTACAGGTTTGGAGGTAGTCCTTTTTTTACACAAAACATAAAAATTTGATAATATTAAGGGCAAAGGAGTCGGAGAGAGGCAGGTCTTTCAAAACAAGACTCTCCCTTGTGCTGTGCTTTCTCCAGCTCATGCTGTGCCCAGTTCACCAGGAGAAGGCAGCAATCTCCGCACAGCTTGCGGGAGCCCTCGCAAACCTTTGTGGCGAGACTTCAGCCAATTTTGATAAGCCCTACATCCCAAAGGCAGTTTTGGTCCAGGGACCCACCCAGATCCCAGGCTTTCTCTTTTTGCTTTCAGTAACGTTTGCTTTTGTCTCTTTCTAGTGGTGTCTGTGAATCGAGTTATACGAACAACCCGAGCCTGTGTAATTAAGGCCGTTCACGGAGGCCAAGCGTGCGGATGCTGGTCCAGACCCTTTTGTTCCCAGCTGTCCCTGCTTGTGTGAGCAGGCAGCCCGGCCGCAGGGCCGCTGTGCTGAGAGGTGCCGCTTCAGCTGCTAACACAAAGCTGGCAAACACCAAGCGTCAGCCTCTTCCCCTCCACAAGGCTGATCCCCTTCCAAGAGCACGCATGGCGTCGTGCTGCAGTGCAAACCCATTAGTCAGCCTGCATTGGGTAATCTCTCCTTTTTGTCCTTCGGCGTTTACTTTTTGTACCTCAAACCTCCTTTCCATAAATCTCCAGGATGAGGGTGTGGGCAGAAACCCCCTCGCTCCCCGGCCAGTTCCCCCAGTTCGTTGGCTCAGTAGCCCAGTAAGGTTGTGTCACAGCATTCAGCTTTCCTCCCCTTTGCTCTTACCGTGATTAATCACTGAGGGCTCAATCAGGGAGCTTTGTTCATCTGCAATACTGTCTTTTCCCAGGCAAACCGAAGTCATTTGTATCAAGAGCAAGTCCGGAGGAGTTTTTAACAGGTCTCCACACATATATGGTTGTGCGAAGTGGAAAATCCATGGCTGCCAGATAGCAGGCTACTACTGCGAAGGAGTTTCGCTTTCGACTCTACCTATGTATCTGGAGTTATTTCATGGCCTACAAGCTCTCCATTTTAAAGAGACGTCTGGGTAACTAAGGACAGCATTTTGCTTAATAGGTGTCAAAAGTCGGAGGTCAAACAGAGTTATCATTTTTCCAGTGTCTGAGAATCTAGCCCTCATTCTTTGAATACATTTATACGCCATGTGATTGCAGTCGAAGGAATGATAGGCCTGGAGCCCAAATCATGACTAAATAGTGAAGGAGTTAGGAATCCACATTTCTCAGCTAGAGGTAAAAAACTGGAGCCTTTAAACCGTCATAGAAAAAAAAATGAAGAAAAAGAATTCATCAATTAGGCAGAAAAATTAAATTATGAATCCAAAGCTCTTTGTTGAAATCACGTTATTCCTTTTATCCAAATAAGTAAAAATGGAGATTTCAAAATGTAGTTCTCTAACTGCAGGGGATGATGTGCCCGTTTCCAAGTTTGAAAGATCTGTTCTCATGGGGCCAAACTTATGATTCCTGTGGTGTAAGATTTTCCCAAAGGATAAACATAGTAATTCCAGCATCGCTAATATATAAATTACGTAGATAATGCTGAAATTACTAGATTGTATGATTTTAAAACATCTGGTTTATAAGACCAGATGATTTCCTTCCTTGCTAGGGCATGCAGAAGTGACTTTACTAACCCGGGTACTGCACATCCTGTGTTGGTGTCACATCATTCAGCCCACTGAGTGATCCCGCAGGCTCAACGCTCTTGCAGCAACGATAAAATGTCAGTTTTTCAGCCTGGGTATCCATGAATGACATCGTCCAGAAACAATGTGCCCTCCTTTTTATCACCCGAGCTGCCTGAGTACCTAAAAATTATCTCGAGTAAATAAAAAAGGGGGTTACCTGTGTCCATCTTTTTTTTTTTTGGCTTCCGCATTTATTCAGTGTTAATAGTTTAACAAATAGTTAAGTAGTAGAAGTCCATACTGAAACAGTAAATTTTTTAAGATTGTATTGATGGAAAGACAATTTTTAATTCACGTATGCTGATAATCACATAAAAATAAGGCAATAATATTTAGTTTTTCCTAACCTGGGCTCAGTGAAATGAGCTGTAAATCTTTAGCCAGAACAAATGAGATCTAATCTTGGATCTGCAGTAGAATCACATATAAGCAACCGTTTGTTAACATTTGTACAGACCAAAGTTTCTTAAAAACATACAGAAAATAATTTTGAATAAAAGCTCTTAAAAAAATCTCATAACTTGTTTGCTGACAGCTCACAAACAGAGTAAGCCAGGCCCTCTAGATAAATTATTTGCAGTGAATTCTTTGCTCGGATCTAGTTCTCCTCCTCCTCCTCAAGCAGTATTTTTAAAGTGAACAGTCACGGATTACTTGGATTTTCAGCTCCAGAGATTTGGAAGAAAAAGAGGTCACAAAAATGAGTGCTTTTTTCCCCCCTTCATTTTGTCCATTAATGTGAATTCCAAAGTAGCATGAACATGCCTGCTCTAAATTGTGATTGAACAGGGCCCATCAGGCAGAGCATCTACCGCTTCTGTCCCTAAATTAGGAACCACTGGCTGTTTCTCCTGAAAGGGTCACCAGTGTGAACTCTTCGGGCAGTGGAAAGTCTTGTGGGCAGACTTATTGTGCTGCCCACAAAGCAAATTGTAAAGAGCTAAGGCAGCTTTTCCCAAGGCTAGCTACCAGCACACAGCTTAAGGAATACAAAAATTATGGAACATTCCAAAACTAAAATGGGACATTTTAAATGTGATTTTTCAAAATTATGTGAATATGTCAAATATGAAATAAGACAAGTTTTTCTATGGATATACGAAAAATTACAAACTCTCATTTAGAGAGTTTGTCTTCCAGTGACACATTTCGTTACACCAATGTCAACTGCAGAGGGGCTGTAGTACCATTTTTCATTTGTATTCTTTGAAAACCTTTGGTAATTGCAAAATCACCGGCTATCTTGAGGCTTGCTGCATGTATATTTGATTTTCATGTTTCCTGATTACAGTTATATAAACTGTTTAGTTTCAGGATGTTTCTTCCTGGCACTAAGTTATTCAATATAACTCCTGTTTTGAACTGCTCGTCACAATGTTGTGAGTATTTTATAATGACCCAACAAAAAGCCCAGTTTTACCCACATGAGCAGTCCCACCGGCTTCACTAAGCTTTGCTAAGACGAACTGCTTGAACATCCCCACCGTTGCTGGCTGTGCCTACGCTGAGATCCCACCTCCCTCTTCTTCCTTTGCATTGCTTCAAGTGGGGGCTGTCCGTACGCAGCCCCAGTCCTACAGTCATGTGTGCTGTAGCTTGGAAAGCCAAATCATCCGCTGTTTATCAGCTTGCTTGGCATGGCAAGGTCAGTGAGAGCATTCATTTATGGACAGAAAACCTCTGCCTTTCCCGTGCCCCTGGATGCTCTAACATCACTACAAGAAAGACATTGAGGTGCTGGAGTGTGTCCAGAGAAGGGCAACGAAGCTGGTGAGGGGTCTGGAGAACAAGTCTTATGAGGAACAGCTGAGGGAGATGGGGTTGTTTAGCCTGGAGAAAAGGAGTCTGAGAGGAGATCTTATGGTTGTCTACAACTACCTGAAAGGAGGTTGTAGAGAGGTGGGTGTCAGTCTCTTCTCCCAAGTAACAGGCGATAGGACAAGAGGAAATGGCCTCAAGTTGCACCAGGGGGGGGTTAGATTGGATATTAGGAAAAATTTCTTCACTGAAGGGGTTATTAAGCATTGGAACAGGCTGCTCAGGGAAGTGGTTGAATTACCATCCCTGGAGGTATTTAAAAGACAGGTAGACACAGTGCTTAGAGACATGATTTAGTGATGTTTTTTTGTCAGTGTTAGGTTGATCATTGGACTAGATGATCTGAAAGTTCCCTTCCAACCTAGGCAAGTCTATGATTCTGTGATTCTACCACGCTCTCTCAGGATGCCCAAACCTTTGTGTCTGCTTGTGCGTTGCCACAGCCTGACAGCCAGATGTGGGTGATCCCGCAGCTGTGGAGTTCGCAGAGAGAGCCCAGGATAGCACTGAGCTCAGCCCCACAGCAGCATCACCGATGTATAGGTGCCATGGGAGGTACAGATGCCACTAAGAAAAAAGGACTGAAGGTCCAACTCAGCAGCTGCTCTCGAGGAGCAGCCAAAAGTGATTAGGAAATGTGTGCTTTGAAGACTCCAAGATGCAATTCCTTCCTAACAGGGAAGGGGTCAAAACAATTCAAACTATGTATAGAATTTAAGGCCAGAAGAAACCACATAGCAAGGCATTGCTAGGCTTTATAACATGTAACATCATCAGCTGCAATCAGCACCTGTGATAATGGCCTTTTATAGCACTGAAATAGCATCATTGCATTGTGTTTACTCAGCAGGTATCAAATGCAAACCTTAGGAATATGGTGCTGCATATCTGATTTATAATTAAAATATGCCTGAATAATATGGAGAGAAAAATTGCCCTTTTCTGTATCTGCCTACCAACATCTCAGAGCAGCATCTGAGATCAAGTGTGTTCTGCTTTAGGCAGGAGGAAATAGTGCAGTATCCATAATACCAGTGGGTGCTTTGCAGCTCTGGATGAGAGAATTTCTTCGTGTTTACCTGCAGATGCAGAGCCAGCCTGAGTGAGTGCTCAGCTGTAAGAGGGAAAGCTCTCTGTTGCAAGCAGATCCGTTGAAATGACAGCCACGTATTCCATGCTCAGGAGCGCTCTGCAGAGAGCGTATCCCACTGATGGGGGTGCTTTCCTCAAAGACAGACCTGCATTCTTGCTCCTATTTTCAAAAGACGCTGAGAAGCATGCTCAGGCATTGACTTCTGTTGAGTTTTTGGTGAATTGCCGAATTCACCACTTTGGTGCAATTGCTAACTACAGTTTTCTTCCTACCATTTATGCTTTGTCTTGTCCCTGAATAACTTTCTGCTTTGGCGTCAGGCTCATCAGGCGCAGAATGGAAACGTAAGGTGGTGTTGTCATTGTTGGTGCTGGCAAAATTTGGAGGTGGCAAATAGGTTACTTTTATTTTCATTAGCATCAGCTGTCAGGGCAGTCATTATTTGGTGAACTCATTATTTAAGCTGTCTGAAGTCAGTCCTTTGGGCCCAGGTCTGGGCCTTCTACTTTGAAACATCTAGCAAGACCTAATCAGTGGTGCAGTAGCTGTTAGACACCCCAGATTTCCCCATCATATGGTGATAACTGGTACGTTTTTTGGGCAGGCAGCTCTCCAGCACCTAGGAAAACAGCTGCTGGCTGCTACCCTCGGCGTGCAGGAGATTCATGTGCCTGCAACAGCCCCAGACAGCACTGCGCCTGGCGCCGCTCCGATCTGAATGACAGCCCTGCGTGGAGAGGTGTGACTTCTGATTTATCTGCACTGCCAGAGGTGGTAAATTACCCACTGAAATTGCTCCTCCCCTCCCAGATGTTGTAGCCAGTGAGTGGAGCATCGCTTGGTGGTCACCCTTCCTCTGCCAAACTCGTCACACTCCTTTTTCTTTTCCGTGTAAAATTACTTCCCTCAGATCTAAAGCTGGTTTAACATTTTAACTAGGTAACGGGTTTTCACTTTATCACGGAAAGCAGGTAAATGTCATATGCCAGCCACACTCAGAGGTGATGTCTTCTCCCATTGAACTTCCCTGACACGGCATGTAGTCTGGGCAGCAGAACAAACCTACAGCCCTGAAGAGGAAGAAAACCACCCCAGAATTGTCTTTGGGGCTATTTCCTACTGAACTGAAAGCTCATCTCGCTGCTTCATGGCTAGCTTGTAAGTTGCAAGCTTCCTCGCACATCAGGCAAGCTGGCAAAAAGTGACGTCTGATGGAAGCACGGCACACGGCTGCTTCCCTGCCTCGTGTACCAGAACTGACAGGTTTAGAATTAAACTCAGTTTTCACGCATTTTCAGTGACTTCTAGTGCTTTTAATGACTGTTTGCTTGATTTGAACTCATCGTTCCCTGGGTTTCCATTTAGAGAAACACAAGAATTACTCGTTCAGGGGGGACAGGATAAGTGGTGTTACAGACTGCACTCGGCGACAGTGCATCTCAGTCACTTTTTCTCCCTCCTGCATAAGCTTCTCTCTGTGCTCTCAAAGACAGCAACTTAATGCTTGTTAAAATATTATTTCCTGGATGGTTCCAAGTGTTGCGTCCCCGGGGGAAGAAATACTAAAATAAATGGAAAACGCTTCTTTAAAAAAACAAACAACCCTTTAAGGCAAACAAACACTAAAATCTGCCACATTCGATTACTAAGACAATGGCAAAGTAAATAAAACAAAAGCATATGCTTAATTTTAAGCAAAAAAGTAGCCCTGTAAAAGGGCTGTAAAGTATAAAACAACAGGGCATCTCAGAACGTAGTAGTGAAGTCCAGGTCTAAGTGGATTCTTCACAAGGGGTATGATTTTTTTTTGGTTTACAGCAGAGCCCAGGAAATTGTCCTCCATCGTTAAGTTTTTCTAAATTCTCCCAAACAATTTTATTGCGAGTACAATACAACCTTGAAAGCAGTCCTGGAAGATATCCGAATGTCCAGTTCTCAAAACAAGATTTCAACATGCGTCACGTCCCTCCTTGGATTATTTTGGCCAAGGGTGACAGGATCAACCAGAATTCCAGGTTACAGTTCATTAGTCCGTGACAGCTAGATTATCTCTGTCTGCAAGTGGGGCAGTTCTGACCATACGCATTAGGATCATTTAAACATTTCCTAGGATACTTATCTTGATGCAATTTTTTGTGCCTCTGAGCAAGAATAGAAGCAATTAGACCTGAGCTGTAGGTGCAATCAGCTAGCCAAGCAGCTGACAATTTATAAATGATAAATTCTGCCTCAAATGCAAAATTTCAGATGTGCAAGAGAAGGTCCTTTCAAGTCAGGATCCTCAGAAAGGCACCTTCAGATAGAGCTGGGCTATTTCATACTATTTGCCTTGGTTTTGTGCTAGGCTGGGGAAACAGAAAAAAAAAAATTTAAAAAAGTGCTTTAAAATCATCCTGATTTAGTGACACAAATTATCAAGAGCACGGGTGATTAGTCACTGGAACGCTTTACTCTGGGAAATGGTGAATGCTCCAAAGCTTGATGTCATCAGATCAAGGCTGGACATCTTTCAGGAAGGTTGCGTGTCAGACGAGAGAAGTTACTGAGCTCAGCTTGTGATTATTTGTACATCCGAAGTGGAAATGGCTGACAAGGAACCTGAAAACGTGATGAAAATCTGTGAAAGCAGGTTAGTGGGTTCCTTATTTCATCTCTCAGTGTAATAGAATGATTCTGGGCTCAGAAATGAATTGAGTGTTGCCTGAAGAGCAGCCGAGTCAGTCCAGCTATCAACTCCCTCTCTCAGCGCTGCATTGGCTCTGTAGTGCTGACAGCAGTAAAAAACTTGTTTATCGATTGTCAATGAAGTATGGCTTGAATACGCAGCCTTCAAACAGTTAGAAGAGGAAAAAGATGATTTTACATCATCATCGGTCTGGCTATCACCGCGTGTAGCTGCACTGAGCTGATCCAATTATATCTTCTGTTGTTGTTAAAGTTTGGGGTTTTTTAAGGAAAATTACTCCCATCTTAGAAGAATTAAATATCATCCTGGAAACGAAAATGTTGACTCAGATAAGGAAAAGGTCTGCTGGAAACATCACAGAAAATAAATTCTGCCTTTTATTTAACTCTTTCCTCCACATTTGCGTGGGAAATATGCAAAAGATGAGAAGCAAAAATGTGCACAAAATACAGAAAACTGAAAAAAGCGAAAAGAGAAAAAAGAAATGATGTGTGTCATTGAAAAATACTCTGAAATGTTGGAAGAAACAAATGTTTTACTTCCCATTCTCCTCAGGCACTATTCTGCAAAAACAATACAAAACCATTTCAGCCTGTTCTAGTGATGACTTTGTAGGACTGACCTCCATGCAGAAAGCCAAAGCAACGTCTGTGGTTCAGATAAGACACAACCGGTCCTATTTTGAAGGCAGCCTTTCATAAAGGATGAATTCCACTGTTTAAATAGATGCAGGCAGCCCTATCTAAGATGAGACAGACATTATAGTGCTGTCTTAGCAGCAATTCTACGGCTGAAGATGCTTTTCCCTATTTTTGGCTGCTTATCAGGGGTCTGATTTGGGGCCCATTGTGCTAGGTATAGGGCAAACCAGACCTACTTTGCTTGTAGGTTTTTAATGGCCCTTACACTTGTAAAGTGGAAAAGTTTTATATACGTGGAAAGTATGGAAGAAGGACATTTGTCTTTTGTGTCCTTCTCTGTAAGAGCAGGGCAGTCAGTATTCAACGACAGAATAAAAAGCCACAGAGTTAGACAATAGGCGACACATGGATTTTGGTTTTGCTGCTGTAACTCCAAAACTGTATTTCAGAAGTTTCTGAATTCTCCCAGACTTAGCGGTTCATGCTGACAAATGTGCCTGGCAGATGGTAAGTGATGTGATTTAGTCACACCTCTGTTATCAGGTCTCTAAGCACATCAGCTACCAAAGATGGACTCATTTCTTCATGTCCCATGTGCAGCCATTTGAACCAGAATGTGCTTTACACTCCCACCAGTGTATGGTAGGTCTTCCACCAATGTTGTACTTGCTTTGTAGTGATGGAAATAGCCGGGCAAAGTGCAGAATGATAAACAACTGGATCCCCGTAGGACAAGTTCAGGTTACATGAGCAAGACAGAACCTAGGGCTCTGCCCCACTGAAAGAAGTGGCCCAGGCTTTTGTGGCCCAAAGCAGAGGAGCTGCATGGTCTGTCTGGCTGCAGGCAGAGGAACTCACCATATGCACTAGAAGCATTCAGAGCAATACACAACTATCACAGCAGGCCAAATTTCCAGGGGTGCATGGCACCTATGTCCACTCCAGGGGAGGCTTAATGTATCTGTTGATTCTTAGAAGGTCTCAGTCTAGTCCCTTTTTCAGTGCTTTTTGCCCATTGCAAAAGCCCACAGGGCTGCCCATGCTTCTCAAATTGTGTGTTTTTCTCTGTGGTCTTTGCAAATTCTGCCATCACCTCTGCCCCAAAGAGCACTGCCTGTTAGGTGGGTGCCTGAAGACAGCTGCAGGGTTTGTCTTGTCTTCCATTTAATGCCTCAGGTGATTCTACATGCTCAAAAAGGCATTTGTGGATGAACTGGACTTTCATAGACCATGTTCATTCATGGGTTTTTTGAGAATTTGTATGCCTGCATGGAGACAGAAAACTCAAAATCTGGGGTCCAATCATCCTTCCATGGATGGAAAGTAACATTTTAGATCTCAAGTGGAAGCTAATACTACAACGAAGCTCTCAGAACCAAGCTAACATAAAGCCCATGTGTATATACTGCTATGGCAGCATCCTTTGCACAGCATTTATGACTTCAACTGTATTTTAAAGCAAGATGGGAATTGATTAACTACCTCAGGTTCTCATCCCCGTCCTTGGAAATGTGCGTGCAGTTTCCAACACACTCAACGGATGTTGCACGAGAGCTACACAACAGAGCCCCTTTTCAGACGCTTGTACAGAGCAAGGCCAGGGTGAAACTTGCTGTTAGCACTCTCCTAAATCCATTTTTCTCTTTTCATTTTTTTTAGTATTTCTCCTCCCACACCTTTGCCCTCTTTGCTTTCTGAACTCTCACAGATATTTAAACATTGGCTTTGGTACCGCAACTGGGCCCTGATCTTATGTGAAAAAGAAGGGAAGCCTTCTGAAGGAATAACCTAAGTGTAACACCAGATAAATTAAAAGTGCTCTCTGCTGTCATTCAGCAAAGCCATGTGCAGACAGAGAACTTTCACAGCTATTAAAAAAAATGTGCTATTCAGTGCAAACTTGCCATCTGGCTCCTAGTGCTGGATTCCACTACAGTGTGCTTCTTGAGATTACACTCATCTGCCAGCCTCCCCCTCGCCTCCCAAGGCACTTAGGAAGACTCTTCTGGGAATAGAAAGTGAATTATTTGATCCCAATCACCATTCAGCTAACTATACATGGTAATTAAACAGAGAGACATTCTCCTTCTGCCATTGGAGGCAAAGGTTTTCTTGCTAGTCGTAAATAATGAGCGCTCTTCAGGAAGGTGAAAAGATATTTAGTGAATAAACTGGTATACTGTTATCACGCTGATGGCCAGGCAAAGATAATCAAGTATTAAAACAGAAATCAAGGGAAAAATATTCAAATCTGAGTCTTCTTATGCCATCTTTAATGGATGCAGTTGTTCCAGATGATCACAGGCATCTTTGCGCACAGAAGAGTGTGGGAACATTTATCTCTGATTTAAACAGCCATGAAGCCAGTAGAGTCCACCAGGAATGAATGCGGTTTGCTGGGAGACCTCACCTCCTATGGACAAGGGGGTAACTTTATTAATCCCAGTGGCCTCAGTAAATAGTGTCTTCCATATAAATGTTTGCAGGATGAGGCCCAAATAACTAGCAAGGTGGGGAGCTTTTCTGTGCAGTTCCCATTGTGTGTCTGGGAAATATTAACATTCAGGCAGAGGAAAGCGCTCTTGCTTGTACCAAGCACCGCTGACTTCAGCTGTGGGAGACCTGCAAAATGCAAACCTCCCCAAGGGCACCCACTCACTTGGCAGCTGCCCCCTCCTGTCTGCAGTCCCAGATGACTCACGCTCTCCTCACGCCCTCTCTGCTGCTGGCCCTGATACTCCCTCCAGGCTCCCGACAGTTTGCTGAGCTAGAAATTCCCAACAGCACACCACGGTTCACGCAGCTCTGACCCCAAATCTGAAACTCAAGCTTTTCTTTTCTTCTGACTCAAAAGTTTAGCTCCCTGATGACTCAAATGCACCCAGTCTTTTTTTAGTGTGTATTTCAAAAGCTTTGATAATTTTCATTCACCTGCAGCTCCTGTCTCAATGTCAGGACTGCCAGCTCTAAATGACAAAAAATATCATCAGGCATACGCTCCCGACTGTCCAACTCCATAGTCATGACGCCTACTTGAAGAATATAATGAGCTTTTCATTTAGTGTTTTGGTTTTGGAGCCTTAAAATGAACTGAAGTTATGCTTCCAGGTCCTTAGAAAAACAAACCCCAAACCAAAGAAATCAGAGATTCTGAAAAATTCTCAGGACTCCTGGAGCTTAGCATTCGGTTAACCATTCGGTTAACAGGAAATTTGAAATTCCTCCTTGGTTCAACTGCTTCCCCTTCAAACTTAAAACTACATCATGACTCAGGCTCCCATCTTCACCCTGAAATGTGATGACTCCCCCTTGCTTTGCTGGGGGCCTTCCAAAGTTTTCTGGATGTAAAATTTCTTATGCATCACTCCTAATGGAGTTATTCCCTACTGAGTCCTGAACTCTTGCTTGGGTTCCCAATTGGCTCTGCTTCTTGCTCCTGAGACCAAATTTATCTTATCTCACATATAGAGGTCTCTACTGGCTCCTGCTCATTGGTTTCTTTTCCTCAAGAGCCAACACTCCCCCATGGTGTTGTACTCTGCTTCTCAGTCTGCCAAGTAATATATAGCATGTTATTCATAACTGCATAAATGTGTTTTGATAGACCAGTTCATTCAATATCCTTGGTCCTGCTGATGTCACAGACCTGGTGGTTTGTCAGGCAAACAGTCTCCCATTTGCCAAGACTTTTATGTCTAATGATTAAAAATGCATTAGGAGAACTAAATATCCTCATATCTTATTGAAACTCCTCCCTATCTGGAGGATACAGAGTTGTATGGCTTCACACCAGCTATAATTTTGGTTCCTGACAAAATAAACTGCCAGAACACGTCCATTGTGTTAGCTTGGTGTTTTTCTAAGCTCATTCTCAACAGCAGATTCAATCACCCTCAGCACTCTGGGTCTTCAAGATTATGCTAAGAAACCACCAGCTTCCAAAGTCTGCAACAGAGAGATCCCAGGTTTGCTTGATGTGTAAGGGCTGGACTTACCCCTTTCTCAAACAGCCTAGCTCCACCAGGCTTTGCAGCCTAATCCTCCAGCCCGTGGCCTGACCCCAACTGCTGCTAAGCCCCACCAAAATGCAGTGACATGGAGTGGACCCAGGCTATAGACAGCAAACAAGAATGAAAAGCAAGTGGGTATCATAAGTTCTGGCTTCTGCTGAAGTCTACCTTCACCACTTCTACAGCTGGCACCTTTCAGTGTCCCTTAGCTAGCTGTCAGCATTGCTCTTTTGGTGATACCCGTGCCTACATGACTATGTTGGGGTAGAGCAGAAACTTAGAGCAGAAACTAGTCTGCTGATAGACCAAACTTGGCTCTGGTCTGGTGCCCTATGATTCACTCCCACACTATTGTCGCCTATTAATAATATGCTTTTTCCAAGACACAGAAAATGAATTACTCATAGATAAGACACTGAAAATAAAATCTTGTCAACACTGTATATTTAGAAAGTGACTGTGGGACAAATCCAGGTCAATCCTCCATTCAGTATAGAGTTAACACCTGAAAGGATTTGCTTGCTGCAGGGGACGGTACCCAGAAGTACTCACCACCTTTTCCTCTTGCCATACACTGCCTATCTGGACTCATGGCTGCAACTTCATATGTAATTCCACAACGTGGAGAACAAAGCAGACAGGTGGGATAATGGAGAGGACATTTGCAACATTTTTTATGTTTTCATTGTGCCCACAAACAGTGAGTTTCCTGCAGTAAAATGGGAGTGTCAGAAGTTTACTGAAGCCTTCCTGGTCTTCTGCTCACCTCTCTTCCTTCATCTAATGGTTTCATGCTCCTCCTGTCCTCCTCTGAGAGGACAGAAAGGGAAGTGGGACTTCTACATCTTCAGCACCAGATGTCCACTGAACTGATGATTTTCTCCAAAGTGTGTATAAGGGCTGCCTTTTAAATGCAGCATCTAAGGGACTGTTTTAGTGATGTCTCATGAGTTTTGCTTCAGAGTTTTCAAGACTGAAAATGATGGTTTAAAAACTAATGGATGTGAGAAAACAAAATATGCATATGCTCCAGAAATCGGCTCCTGGGACTTACTCTTGCAGAAATCAGAAATGACCAGTCTCTATCTTCCATCATTCTCCCTGCATCATCTCTGGTTCTCCAGTCTATGAAAGATCCTGCTTTACGTATTCAGAAGTTCAGTAGCTTGATGCTTCTAGTCCCACTGAGTCTTTTGGACATCAGATTATGGACCCTCAGTGTGGTTTCAGCTGCTAACAACTTGCAATTTTCCACTAGGTAGTCAACACTTCCAAGGTTTTGCTTAACAGAACTTGCTTAAGCAGGTTTTGCTTGACAGAACCTGAGTCAGTTTAAGATGCTCTTTCACATCTTTCCTCACCTTTCAGTACTGGTGGGTGCTGAAGCCCTGAGTCGTTTTCAGTCAGTCTGTACATGGTATGTCCACCATTCGCCCTTACAAACCCCACAGTAAATGGGTGCATCCTGACATGGAATCCACCTCACCAGCTTTTCCAGGGTGATGCACCAATGCTTTGATACTCGTTGTTAAAATTTGCTGTTTGAAGGATCTGGTGGCCCGATCAGGTACTCCTGTGAGGAGAAGAAATGCTACTCACAGAATTATTGACAGAGACAGCTTTTCAGAGGGGTCTGGAATTCATATCAGAGTCTTTGCCAGGCATCACGACTGTGTTTTCATCTCCCCCAAGGTGGAAAATGATCCAAATTCACCTGTCCTCTACTAACTTTTGAAACATGCTGAGCTGCATCCAGGATAAAACTGAATTCCTGAAAAGGCTCAGATCTGCATAAAGTTTATGCATCAGGACAAAGGGCATGTGAGCAGCGGTAGTGGCCATACTGGTAGATTTTTCTGGGCGTACTGTGCGTTCAGATTATGGTGGAGATGTGACAATATCAACTGCCCTTCTAGAGTGTAGCTGGGCACGTATTTCAAGTCAAGATAGTAAAGCATTAATGCTATTGAACCAGACATTTGTAGGACTTCAATGAAAATTCCTTTCTACATTTTTTGCCTCTCCTGGGCCAGAAAGATGAACTCAGAGTAAGGAAGGCAAGGAAAGGAGGGTGATTAGGGAATAGAGAGCACTTCTGTGGGAAGACTTAAAGAGCTTACTTAGCCCAGCAGCAGAAAGTCTGAGAGGGGAGATGTTTATATATAAATGCATGAGGTAAGCACCATGAAAGGGGAAAATCTTTTTAGAATAAAGGGAAACACCGGCACAAAAACACATAGGTTTCAACTAAACAGGAATAACTTCAAGCTGGAAAGTAAAGGACTTGTAGCACTCAAAGGACCGAGGTTCTGAAGAAGATATTAAGGCATTTGAGCACTCTGAAGATGGAGCGTGAACAGGTCATGACATACCCGCTTACCTTGCTTCAGAGGACTTTCACTTCCCCACCCTAGAAGTCAATTTGCACGTGTACTGCTAAGATGTCCCTCCAACTGCTGCATCCTTGCAGCAGTCTTAACAATGCTTAGTTTTACAAACACAGACCTCCAATATGCATAAGATTGTTTACGAGACAGGTAGCCTAAACCCTTGGTGCTCTCCAATGGATTTGTTTCCCATCCCTTGTGAACAAAGTGACAGCTGCACCTTGTCCACGGCCTGTTTCAGTGTTATTTCTTCTTTTGCAAGTGATGCCTCAGTGCAGTTTATTTAGTCTTGTCTCTGTTGTCTCTGCCTTCATCTCTCTTTGCACTGCAAGCCTTTGCAAAGCCATCTCTGCCTACTGACTCACTGTGTAGCCATTATCTAGCATTGCCTCTCATCACAAGGTGCTTTGGGCACAAATGGCATAGAAGATCAATAAGCAGAGTCCCTCCTGAACGGTGGGGATTATTTTTCCCTTCCTTACTTCAGTTTCATCTGTCAGACCATTTATGGGAGTTTCCAGACTGATGCTGTCAAATGTTGGAGTAGAAAGTAAATGCAGACAGAGCTCTTGTCTCAGCACCATGTCCAGTTGAGGAAGGCCTTGCATCTCCTTTCCTTTCTCTTCACAGAATTATGTAGTAAATTTTGGGTTGTCAAGGAGCTGGAGGTAATCTAATTCCAACTGCTTGCTCAGATCTTGAGTATCTCAGACTAGGCCGACATGATGGGGTTGACTTCAGAGTCATTGTTAAGATGTCAGATGTGCCGACTGCTCGAATCTCAGCTGAACCTCCAGGTATGAACTAAGTCCTGCCTCTCCTCACTTCCCAGCCTGCCCATCCCTCTTGGTGTATGGTAAACTTGGCACATAGAAAGCCCATCAGCAGCAACCAACAGCTCTCTGCTCCTGACTACTGGCCCTTCAGCATCCCATTTCTTCCCTTCAGCATGTGTGATGGTGACTGATCACGACCTCGCTAAACCTTAATATCCTGAATAAATATATGGCTTGAAGTCACCTGGAATTGTTCCCTAAATCTTGTTCTAGATGTGGCACTGATCACTCTGTTGGTTCAGCCCTAGGTATAAGTCCTCCTGGCATATCCCACATCATTAAAAACCAATGTTAATAGGCATTTTTCAAGCATCTCTTCAGGAACTATCAAGGTAGGTGGTGGTCTACTCAGCAAACAGCATTGCATGAATACCATTGCATAGCTTCCCTATTTACATGATGAGAGATTGACAGTGTTTTGACATTATGGATTGTCATCGTGACAGCACCCAGCAATGACAGCTTGGTTTATCTCCCAAACAATTTACAAACATTAATTTCAGAATCATACAAGAATGATGTGCTGTGTTTACCAGAAAATGTGAAGAATCCTTCTAAGATCAACATGCTGTGAGTAATAGATTTCTTAGGAAACAACTGCAGAGCGAAATAAGAAGAGTGTTTCTGACAGAAATGCAACCCCTGGCAGTTGTGTCCATAGAAAGCAATGGAGCAAGGCTGGGAATCTATTTATTTACAAGTGAAGCGTCTTTCCAGTAACAGTGGGAACACTGTGACTTAAAAATAAAAAATACACACAGAGACACCTTACTGGAATGTATTTTAATTTAACTTGAACTAGACTGGGAATTCATTCCCGCTGCCTCTTTGATGTGGCAATGGGCAAGTGAAAGAATGTTCAATGTTTATGCATTCATCTCTGGGAGAGGCAACCCTGAATTCCTTGTGAAAAAAGTCTATTTTTGCAGTGGGAAATCCTTTTTCTCCAAACTACTATTAAATTTTCTTTGCCTGGATTTTCTGCCCATCTTATGCACCCAAAGGTCTAACATACACAGAGACTAGAGAGACTTTCACCTGCCCATGGCCATTTATATGTATGCACAATATCAGCTCCGGATGCCGATCCTGGGTGCTTTGGGAGGAAGCGAGATGCAAACCTAGTGCTTGTGAACTGACAGGGAACGGACAGCCAGGACAATCACAAACAGCAAGTCATGCTAGGCACACTCGCTTTTCATAAGTGGATATGAGCTGCTTCTGTGACAGAATTATTATTGGAGTCCTTGCTTGGGAAGTTAAGGCCTAGAGCTGGAAAGGTATCAAGACACCTACCTGCCTCTTCAGTACCTATGGGCAATGCCTTGGTGCCCCGACAGACTCTCTGTTGCATCCCAGCTGCTGCCAAACCCTGCAGATGTCCGGATCCTTTACGTGCCTTGATGTCCCTTATGTCCCTTGTCTTGGTCCATTTCAGGTGACACAAAGGCACCTTCATACAAAAGCCATCCTACAAAAACCTCTAGGAAATTGCTGGTGATTTCTTTGCATCCACTCACACCAGCCATCCTCCTCCTCCCTCCAGTTCTGGTTCACAGAGTGAAAAACAGGGATGTCCTATGCAAGCAGCTGACCAGGCTTAGTCTGCAGGAGGATTTCTGCCTCAGGAATTTAAGATGGGGAAGCTGGCGTCTCTGACCAAGTAAACCACATCACATACTCAAGTTGTTTCTTGCCTCATTTCACTCTGTTTAGGTCCGCACTCAAGTCTGTTCTGAAAACTCTTTATTGCATGTGTGTGTGCCCCTTTTTATTCCACAGGGACACTGGGCACCGATTCATGACTCAAGGGCAAACAGGAGATACACTATAGTGCCCATGAATCTGCACCAGTTCCCTTTGTTTTCATGTCATCCAACGCACCTTGCTTTTCACACCTGATGTGACACTTTAGATTGGTGGCGATCAACTTTTCCATATCCAGTGCGGGGGGAGAGCTGAGATCCTCCATGGTTACCTGCCCAGACCTCCATCCCATGAACAGTACACTAGCCTGACCACGTGCTATAGACCAAACATATTGTGGAAACATTGATCTTACCCTGCGTGCATAGTAGGGCACAGGCATCTCCTCCTTGCCTGCAGCCCAAGTTGCTGCCTGGATGTGAGGAGCACCCGAGGAAAGAAAGGTGGCAGGAACAAGCTGGTCCTGACTTTCCCAAAATCTCCTGGGGGCTGAGCGAGGAGCAGATGTGTGTTAACAGTCCACGTTCACATAGGAAGCCTTTATTATCATGCCCAGGTATGACTGATACTTACCTGGAGGGATGTCTGATAAGATGGTGTTGTGGTCCCTTCACAGCAATGACCCAAATACTCTGCCTTACAGTAGCCCACCTGAACACCTCAGGCAGCATGCACAAGAACCATTTTTAACACTGCCTTTGCCCTCAGCTGTCAGTGCTGCTTCAAATTACCCAGAGAACCTGACTTAGGCAGATCTTGTACGAGGGACAGAAAATAGGGTAATTTCAAATCTTACGACACAGAACCAATTTGAACCTAACTGTGTCTTCTGGTAGAAGAAGGGAGGAGACACTTTGTTCAATGTCTTACTTTTCCATGTGACCCTCTCCCTCCATCCCAGGCTGTTAGTTTCTTCGTCTGAAAAAGATCGAATAGAGTGAGGGATTTTCAGGTTTCTGCTCAGTGGACTTTCAGTGACCTCCAGCTGCTCTCTGCTGTCTTGGTGAGAGGTCGGTGGTCATAAGGTACTAATGGATCCTTCTGAACCAGAGTCCAACACCTTACTTCCACAGGGGAGCACTCAGGCTGTGATACTGCCCAGGGGAGAGAGCGACAGGGGAGGGCTGTTAAAAACCTGCAGTTTCATCAAAGGTAGAACAGAAAAAAAGGAGTAAAAGAACTGCTCCAGTGTTCCCTCTTCAAGTTCTCGCTGCCACCAATAAATTATTAACCTCAATGATTACAGTAATATTTAAAAGAGTGCACTAAAGCAGGAAGGATGGGCTAGTTGATGAAGTCCCGTTTCCTCATTGCACATCCCCNCCTTGGTGGAACCCTTTGGTGCGCACACGCAGGAAGGGAGGTCAGGCTTGTTTTGGCAGTTCCAGCGGCATTTATCCCAGATAGCAGCTGAATTTTATCAGTTGGTTTAGCCTTTGGTCCGCGCGAGA
>VYZM01014269.1:188574-199756 GCA_013398915.1 Dromas ardeola | reverse complement strand
CAGGGGAGGGGGTTGGCACCTCGGCCCTGTGAGCGGGGCGTTGGAGGCTCCCTGTCTCCATCGATCTGTTTCTGGGTGGAGAAATTACAACTAAGTAATGGATAAAGGCAAAATAAAGCATTAATAAAGACGGCCTCTCTTCGGAGCTAAGGGGTAAACCAAAAGAGTATCTCGCTCTGCTTACGAACTCCTAACTAACTAGGAGAGATGGGGAGGGACTCTTTACGAAGGAGTGTAGCGATAGGATGAGGAGTAACGGTTTTAAACTGGAAGAGGGGAGACTTAGATGAGGTATTAGGAAGAAATTCTTTACTGTCAGGGGGGTGAGACACTTGAAGAGGTCGCCCAGAGAAGATGTGGATGCCCCATCCCTGGAAGTGTTCAAGGCCAGGCTGGATGGGGCTTTGAGCAGCCTGGTCTAGTGGGAGGTGTCCCTGCCCATGGCAGGGGGGGTGGAACTAGGTGATCTTTAAGGTCCCTTCCCACCCAAACCGTTCTATGATTCTATGATTCCTCTCCTGGTGCTGTGAAAGGTAGCTATTGGATAAGGGTGGGCTTAATAGTTTAATTTAGTTAGAGTAAAATTCAGTTTAATTCACCCCTCAGCCCCAGTCTTCTCAGTGCGGGTGGCTTTGTTTGCAGAATAAGAATACAGGTCGTGGTTATTTTCCTAGGTTCGTTTGAATTTGTTCACCTTGAACAAGGTTTCTCCCATCCGAGCATAGACGTCCCAGCACATCCGTCCAGCAGAAAAAGGTATGAATTTTGTTCTTATTAGCAACTTTCTTACTAAAATCACAGCAAGGCAAACACAAACCCCACATATGAAATATAAATAACAAACAATGCCCAGATTAGAAACTTTCTAGAGATTACATTAGACCCTGGAACAGGGCCCTCGACTCTTGTCAAAGAAGTGTTATCTTGAGATTGTCAATGCATGCTTCAGGGTAAGAGTGACTTTGTCCCCAGAGACCCACGGGAACATAACAAGTGACATCAGTCATATTTTGGAGACTGCAGAGCCTAGTGTCACTAAATGTCAACTAAACCTCTGTACATGGCTCTCTTCAAAGAGCCATTCATGAAGTGCTGAAAGGTGAGGGGGGCTAACTAAGCCAATTAAAGAAACATTTACTAAGTAGGGGAAGGACACGATGATCTACAGACCAGGTATATACCAATCTATTTTCTTTTCCTTTAGTTTCCATCAGGGCCGAAGTGGGTGGGAAAAAATGCCTCTCTACCAGAGGTAGGACATTAGCTGACGAAAGGCAGGAGGCTTATGCTGCAGCAATGGCCGTTTCTTTTTCCCCTAGAGCTGATGTTCTGTCTGTTCCACCTCGGCATTCCTCACGAAGCCAGAGACAACACGCCAGTCTGCCCAAACACAAAAATAAAACGCCAGACGGGCTTCTTTGGGAAAAGCAAAGTTACATGTGAAAGAGGAATTGCAAGTGGAATTTACAGGAATGCTAGCAGTCATGACATCAGGTCCAATCCTGATCCTACTCGCTTTATTGTAAATAAAGAGCAGTCCCAGGGACACGCCAAGCTATGGCAGCTCCTTATTAGGCCCTTTATTCATAAGTCTGAGCTCTTCAGAAATAATTAAGTGGAGAGACATTTTATGGTATTGAAAACAAACCTTTGTATTTTCTTGGTGAAACCAATGTTTTTCCTTTTGCAGAAGGTGACTCATGTAAAAAGTATCCACAAAGGAATCGTGCAAATATAGTTAGGGATACAAATAGACTGGGCTTTGTCAATTGGTCCCCTGTCTAGTTACAGACAGGACAAAATTCTGCTTTGGTGTAAGTCGATGGCATAGTTTTGAGTACCATGGAGGGATGGAGGCAGAGGCATTCTTGAAGGTCCAGCCAAAGCGGTTGAAGAAACAGGCCATTAGCTGCTGCCCCTTCACTGGTGGTTACAGCAAGGTCCGATCACACAAATGGAAACCACGTCTGGGCAAAGCCACCAGCTTGGCAGCACCTTCTGCAGCAGCTCGAAGTGCCTTCGCTGACTTTGCGCTGGAGCTGATTAGCTCACCAAGCCCGTTCGCTTGGCTCAGCTGAGGACCTGGTAACCTCCCACCCAAAGGCACTCGCAAAGAGGAGATAGGCAGTAACATCTAAAATTAGGAAAGCCCCTCTCTGAAAAGATCATGAGTCTGAGCTTTAAGGGAAGAATTTGCACACGACATCCTTATTGGGGATCTGAGTTCAAGGCTGCTCGTATCTTGGGTGTTGGTTCAGTTCATTATGGAGATAAGTCCAAGCTGTGAAGTTTGAATCTGGACCAAATTTCTCCATGGTTTGAAAGTGTTTGGCTCCATCGTTTTGGAAAGGGTCCGTCACTGCTACTAGGTCTTTTAACCTGAACAGCAGATATCGACATAATAAAAAGATAAATGAACATTAGGAAGTCACTGTAACTGCATCAGGCTGAACCCCTAATACTTTCCAGAGCCCCTAATTTATAAAGAAAGAAGAAATAGTAAAGTATAAACAATAACTGAAACACATCCAACATTTCAATCAGCACAGTGTACTTATTACGTAGCTGCTATAAATACGTTCTGCTAATGCAGGAAGTTTGGAGCAAGTACAAGAGCAAAGGCAATTAGCTATACTTGTTGCAATTACGAGACATTTGACAAAATATTATTTGATATTTGGAAGTATATAATTACAAACAGAAGATATCTATCAAAACTGTTTGTTTAGTATAATGAATGTGGCAGCAAAAGCATGTTCTGTGTATAGATATATATATCTATATATCTGTGGCAACACCACTCCATGTCATTGAGGTATCACATATAGATTATACAACTTCAGGTGACCCAAGATAGGAAAACGGTAAGAGACAACAGAAGGGCTGAGATAGAAAGCAGGAAATACGGAGAGAGATGGAAGCCAGTGGCAGCCCTGTTTAGTCAGCACACGCTGTGAAAATAAAAGATAGGTCTGACACTTGGAGTCATCATTTCAAAGGGCCCTTCATGCTCGGGCCTATGGAAAGTGAGCCCTTAGGGTCAGCAATGTGGATATTCTTTGGGGACATTCATAGAAAATTTGGCTTCTTGTGATAAACACCTGAGAAATTTGGCCTCAAGCCGGCAAATGTTAAGCAAGGGGGGGGAAAAATTATAAATGTAAAGCATGTTCCTGAGCCTACTGAATTCCATGAAAGACTTCATCAACATCATCTGGCTTTTGTTCAGGCTTAGAGTCATTATTACAATTACTGACAAGAATGTAATACCACAAAGCAAGGTTTTGCAGGGGAACAAGTGCAGCTAATCTTTTCGCTGCATCTCAGCTCTGATTCTTCTTCTAGGGATAACTTTGTTATACAGTCATCTTGTTTCCCCTGGTTGACAAAAAAAAAAAAAATCAGCTATTGGATATACTCCATAATACACTCTTTATCATGTTCATTTTACACATACACTGACATCATCCAAACTAGGTAGGCAAGTGTTTGGCTTCATTTTAAGAAATGTTAAAGTGTTAAAATGCAGCTGAAACTGAAAGTATCCAGACTGGCTATTTTTTGACAGTTTAACAGTGGGTAAAAACAGGAACGTGAATTGTAGTGAAATAGTTAGCAAAATGGAAATTTTAGAGTCTGGAGAGGAATAAGGTAGCAAACCCAACTAATCTCCATTACTACATGCTTCCCAGGATATTTGAGCATCTCATGGGCTTTAAACTGTTTATCCTCTCAACATGCCTAGGAGGTAGGTGAATAGAAGGCATGCATTTTAAAGGTGGCAGGCTCCTGCCCAGGACGTTTGTGGTTAGGAAGTAGTTGAACCCTGGTCTCCAAAGCTCCCAAGCAAGGCTCTCCTCCCACACTGGGCTGCTTTTCGGGAAGAGGCGGCACATGAGCTCTGCAGTGCGGGTCCTGGTAGAAGCAAGGGCAGAGTCTCACTGCTTCTTTTTACTTTAGGTTAAAGCCAAGGGACAGGGAGCTTGTAGGGTAGGACACGACCAAGGCCAGGAGGGCAAGTATTATGGAAAAAGGGCTATTGAAAACCTTAGAGGAAACCGAGCACGAATATATAATATTTTTCATTCTGTTTTCCCTGCCTGCATTTGAAGCAGGGCTGAGTGTTTCAGTCGTCTACGCGCAGAGCTCTCCCCGCGCTGCGCTTTCCTCTGCAGTGATTTACAGGCTGCTCCCCGCTACTTCATTCTCCTGCTCGGAGAGATTGCCAGTCCTGTCAGCATTATCCTCTCTGACACTTTGCTCTGGAAATATTTCAGGATCAGACATGCTTTCCTTGCTTTCGCTGCCTATATTTCTGGAAGGGCCATCAACCAGACAATGTTTTGCACCCGAGTCTGGTGGCAGTGCCAGAACAGGGATGAGTTAGCAGCCACTTAGTCTGCAGAGTCTAGTACCAGCCTCACTCTACAAACAGTAGCAAACCTGAAAATCCAGGGAAACAGGAAGCCTCTTGAAGTGCAAACCTTTCCCTTATTCAGACCTTCTGGCCGTAGTTGCTGATGGAAAGGAATTTGCAGTGGGAATTGCAGACCAACCTAAATCTCCAACTAAATATAGTCTTGCAGTAGTGGGGGGAAGGAGAGGAAATATAGCGGGGATGCAGAGAGCCAGGACTACTCTTTTGACACACAAAACCTATGTTGAGAGTAGTTAGGCATAATTAATTAATGATTGGGTTTTCAATAGCAAGGTTTATGTCTTTAAATTCTACCTAAGTAGAGCAAAGTTGAAGCAAGGGAGATTCTGTGTTCAAAAGACACGTTACAAAGCTGCGCACGTTACAAAAAGAAAACACGTGTAAGTACCAAATATTACTCACTGGACAAAAATAAAGCGAATGAGTCATGATATTAAACAACTCTATAAACAAAAGTTGCAAAATGCCTGGGAAGACTTACCTAATTCAATTGCTAGTCATTATGTTCCAGTCAATGTGGTCTTCCTCTAGCAGGCTTGAAAACTAATGGGATGCCAATAGGAGGTTAGTGTGAACTGCAGAGGAAGAGTATGTAATATAAGGGCTAAATGTGTGCAATAATGTCATCTCTTCCCCACAGAACACGAAACATCTGAACGGTGTATTTTCAGTTCTCTCATTCCCTGCCAGCAAACTTGCTTTGCAAGGAGACGTAGACGAAATCATAGTTTTCCTGCAGATCTCAGGCAGGAACAGGCTCCAGGAAAGACTGAAGGAGATGGGATTTTCATCTTAGCTTGTGTCAAAAGGATCACGAACGTAAATACAGTTTCATTTCAGAAAGATAACAGAGTACCACCTGAAATTATTTTGCAAAAGTGTGATTTATGGCTGATATCCATCTGGACAGGGCCCAGTTCTGTCTTATCCTCTACATCATTTGGGCCTACTTCCACTCTCACAGGGTTTGGACAGTTCTATGAGGGTAGTGAAGGTCCCGATCGAACCTGAGCCTGGGATGGCATAGTGTCATGTCCAGAAGACCTCCAGACTGTCCCTCGTAGGATATCTTCATATTCTCATCTCTGGTGTGACCTCAGTGCCCCTCCAAAACCCCAGTGTCCCCTTGGGTTGTGGTAAATTCATTCTGGGAGATGTTTTAGGGGAGCTGCTGGGAACAGATCCGAAGTTCAAAGGGTTTCTGAAGGCGGACCATGCCTTGACACGTACATGAGTACTAAAAGGTACTTTCATCTCTACCATTTCCATGCCCGTTTAGGAAAAGGAAAGGGAGGGACCCCCCTCCCTCAGGGGCCACATTGGGTCTAGGGGACTTGGAAGGTGAATTTTAAAGGTTTGAGCTAGTAGGGGTGGGTCGAACTTAGAACCAGCCCAAACTATGCATTGCTTCTCCCTTCCAGCTTGCCATCTGCATGTCACGCAAATGTAAATCACAACACTGGTAAGATATGTGGTGGGAATTACACTGGAATTGAGACCGACAAAATTTCAAGTGCCAGAAACTACAAGTCTGAAGTTCCACCTTATGTAAGTAATTTTGCTGGCAATGTGATGCTCAGTGTCTACTGCTGTAGACTGGTTAACATGAGGCTCAGCTTGATACAGTGGTATGAAATATAGCAAAGGTGACAAAGTTATCTCTGCTCTTGTTTATTGCCTGAATTCAGTTCCAGTGTTTATAAGAAAAAGAACAGTATTCCAATAGCAGAAAAAAAAAAAAGATATTTAATTCAGTAGTGAATGTGAATAATACTTGAAAAGACAAATAGTGTTTGGTTTAGTTAATATATTGCTCATTAGTGAACCACAATACAGACATTTTTTAAGTCTGCAATCACCATGACAACCTGATAACATTTAGTCACATCATTTCCGAATATGATTATCCTCCTGAAAAACTTTTCTTTTTTATGAAAACAGAAGGCAGATTTCAAGTCTGTGGTCCGTTCTTAAGATAACCTGTTTGTTCCCTCTTTGAAAAGCACTGCAATACAGTGGGAAAATGCAAAGAGAAGTGAAAGAAAGATATAAGTGGAAGAGGGGGACGTATTAAAATTGTAATCCCAAGTTCAAGGAAAATCTTGCTGTCCTATGCTGTAAAACCCATACAGAGGGGGTGATTTGCTCATATAATTTAGACTTCTAATAGGATCTTCATCGCGGTGCCGTGATCCCATGGTGGGGACAGGGGCTCAGCAACAATCAGATGGATGTCGCTGCAGGACCAAAAGGAGATGGACATAAAGACCTTTGGGGACACTCATCCTTGCAGTTCTTCAGCAGCACAGCAGAGAAACCAGCTGCTGGTGTGAACCTGCGGGATGCTTCTGGGCCAGCCCACGGGCAGGCCTGTCTGACCTCCATACTGACTTGTCCCTGAAGCTCTGAAAGGCTCAAAATGCCTTGGGACAGTGGGCAAAAGATCACGTCAGGGGGATGCAAAACGGGTTGTTGTGTTAGAAAGAGTGTGGAGGGCGCCTGCTTTTTCTCCCACGTGCGGTAGGTGGTCCAGGCGATGGTCACACTGGTACACATGGCACGGCGGCTGTGGTTGCTAACGTAACAGAGGCAGGTCAGCCCCCAGTAATTCCCTCCTGGGATGGAGAGAGGTCATGTTTCCCTGTTTTCCTGAGAACATTACCTACTTCATTTTCTGAAGCAAACTACTTTAAGAGTACAGTAGCTTACGTCCGCTTGCAGCTAACATAGCTAAGTGACATGGCTTGATAAATAGGTTGAATTTATCGGTAACCTCTGCTGTCTTACACTGATTTACTATCATCATCTCAGGCACTGCCAAATTATTATTTTATTGGGAAGGAAAATAGAGGTACCACAAAGTGACACTTATTCCTAAGAAGAATTTGGCAGGCAGCCGTGATAAGAAGGACTCAGTGGCCCGAGTCTGATCCTCCCAGTGGGACTGCTGCAGTGTGAGGATTCCCTTACTAGGATACAGCGGGAGCGGAGCCTGCAGCCCCCCTTGGCTGGCGTCCGTGGCATCTCATTAGGTTAACACATTTTGGACGAAATGTTTGCAAACTCCAAATGTGTGCAAACTTGCAATCGCCTGCGTAATTAATGGTGATTTCCTGAGAGAAATTGTTGCAATTAGACCGTTAAGCACTTGTGCTTCTGGTCCAGGCAAAACGACTGCCGGCAAAGCCACTAGTCAGGAATTTGCAGAAAGCCAAGGAGAGAGTGTGCAAGGGCTGTTGAAATAAATTTGGTCTAGGAGCCTGAATTAATTGAATTAATATTCAGGGGGGAAATAATGCATTTTTATTGTCCAGATGAATACAGATAAAGGACCTAAACCCGTGGCTTCAATTCAGAATGCTTTGGATTTAGGGATTTGGCTTGATTTATGAAGACATGGGGCAAGTCACCTCGAATATTTTTGGTACTGATGTTTTGCACCATTATTTCTGACTTCTCCTGGGCTGCACAGGGCAAAAATCACCCCCAAACCTTGTTTTAATGGGAACCCAGGGTGTGATTCCCCCCACCCCCAAAGGCAATTGGTACCAGTGCAGGACTGAGAAGCCACTCCAAACAGCTACCCCATGTCACGCCTACCCTGGTTCCTGGTTTTAAACAAGAATGTGTGGGATGGGGAGACTTCATAAGGACTGTTAATAATGGAGGTGATATATAAGACTTTCCCCGTTATTATCCTGACTGCGAAACAGCCAAGAGCTGGAACATGAAAAGGAAACCAGGCAAATGGTCTTGAGCAAGACAGCATTGCCAGGGGTCAGACTGAGGGGGGCCTCCAGGGAGCCCAGCCTGAAAAGCACAGACATCTAACAGGCTTGGTGGGTGCTCTGCAGGTACCTCATTGGTGCTGGCAATTGCTGCCGGACTGATCATTGCTGGCATAGCAAAGCACAGCACACCATGCCTCAAAGCCATTTAGCAGGCTGCCAGGGCACCAGCTTTCTATGTCACGAAGAAAACACCTGCAAATAATCCTCTTACTGCTGTCTCTGCTTCACGGAGAGAGCATGGCTGTGCTCAGAAGGCTGTTGTCCAAACATGGGAGCACTTGTAGCACAGCATCGGGTCACAGGGAGCATTTGCAGAGCCCTGGTCTTGGCATGACCAGGGGAAATACTGTGAAAGGCTGTAGGCATCCAGGTCTTGGGGACTTTGGTGTGCCCCCAGTCATTCTCAGTGGGATCGTGCTGCAATACGAGCACAATTTAACCCAAATAGGTTTTGGTGTTTGCTAGAGAAGGTGGCAGAAGGCAAGCAGCAAACAACATGGTGTTTCTGCTTTGGCTTCCGTCACGAGCTCTGGCAGGCTGCTGAAGTGATTTTCATCCCCAGCATTGCACCGGGATGGTGTTTGGGAGTGTGTGATCTGAGGCAATGCAGCTCCGCGCCAGGCACCAGCCTCCGACCTCTCGAAGAGATGCTCAGCTCCACTTGGCCCTCCGCACAGTGGAGTGGGAAAAAGGGCCGAGGTTTCTTATCTCTTATTTCATCATTTTATTGCAATATTGTGGCTGATTAAGTACTTGAGAATGACTCTTCATGCAATTTTGGTTTTGCAAGCTCCTTAGGGACAGGTCCTTGTAGCCTGTGTTGCTCCATTTCAGAATGAATAAAGGAGCCTATGTTAAACTACCCTTCAGGAACAACAATTATGAAAAACCCGTAAAATTATTCAAAACGCCCCTTCATATGCTCTTAATGCCGCCATGCTAACCTGCTTCTGTTTTTAAATTATAAAAATCTTTGCTCCTGAACTAAGGACAAAAATCTAGCCCAGAACTACACTTTTCATAGGAGTTATAAACTCCTCAAGACAAGTGGCTCTAATGGAAACAAAAACAACTCTGTAATGGTAGCAGGTGCAAAATGAAGCAGTACATTAAAAATAGCCTGGCTGCATTCTCCAGTGGCATGAGTTCTACGTGCACATCACTCCAAAATAATCCATTTATCCTTTCTCCCCATGGTTACAAGGAGCCAGCTCCATGCTGTGCATCCTGGGGCTCTGCAGGCTGGGCTGTGAGAACTGAAGCAAAACCACAGCCCGCCAGCCGGGCGCTCCCCCTCTGCCTTCCATTTAACATCAAAACCTTTCCCCTGGCTTCTCTGGGCTGCAGGTGGGGGAAGGACTTCGAGAAGCCGATGCATCTCTTCAGCCTCTGATAAGTGCTGACTTTATTTCTAAAGAGTACAAGGTTAAGTTAATCTGCATTTTGCTGAGGATGAATTTGTCTGCGGAACTGATTCAGTTGCAGGGTTTAGTGGCCATGAGCCACACTGGAGTTTTGAGGGCTGAGCAGCTTCCTATGAAAAAAGTGTATTTCTCCTTTAAATTGCCAGCATTTTGCGAGGAGAACCCAGCTTTCACAGATTCTATCCAGCCTTTCTGCAACTTCTGTCTGCCATTTCTTCTCCAGGCCCAAACCCTCACTTCATCCTAGGCTTTCTTTCTTTTCCTTAGAACTCCTTTTTGGTGTCATCTGGTGACCTCACAGGATTTTTGCAGAATTCCTTTCCATGTTTGCATTTGCCAGTCCCATACTCAGGCCAGCTGACTCAAAAACGATGATGGGTGTAAATGCTGCCATGCTGCCAAAGTCTTGGAGCGCAGTCTTGGAGCCTCTGGATCCATCCCGTGGGCAGTCACCCAGCCTTATCCAAGTGAGGTTTTTGTTTGCTCTGCTCTTCACTGAGGGCTTCTCTGAGTCTTGGTTGACTGCAAAGGTATTCATTTTGCTAACAAGTGGAAACATCCGAATAAAAAATTTCCAGACAAACTGAAAACTTGTAAATAGTTCGTTCTCATGCCAGTCATTAGGCGATGGGAAAGAGCTAAAAGACACCATTTTAATATTGTTAATATGAACAGCCTTTGTAGGTTGAGTTGTTGATCACTTATATTTATTCCATTTCCGCTTGGGTCAGTTCTCATCCCAGCCTGTTGATCTCAGCAGTCAACGGTGTTAGACCAAAGAAGACCTGGAGTAGACCAAGAGAACCAAAGTCCCAGTCATTTCCACAGGGGCAGGGTTTGTCTGTAGACTTCAGCCTTTTAAGAAGCCAACTTGTATCTCTGCTGCTCAGTACAAGGTCTGTCAAGCCATGGATTCAGAGGATGTCAATGAAGTTCATCTGCTGACGGCTGAACATTATTTTGTCTAGATAAATGTTTCACAGGGTGTTTCCCAGCAGCTTCTGAGCTGCAGTCGGTGAGCCCGGAGACAGGAGGCCCTTACTGCAGTTGGTTTATATCACCCATCATAAATCAACTCTTCTAGCGTAAATCAGCTTGTCACAGCTTAGTTCCGTCTTGTATGCAGGCCTGGGTGACTTGCTGTCACAAAGACTCGCCTGTGAAAATGCGGATGCCCTGGCTGCGGAGGGGACCTGCTCCTGGCCCTGCCCCTGTCCCAGGGCTGCACGCAGCAGAGCTCGGTGCTGGCAGCCCCCGTTGGGCTCCCTCTCTCTTCCAGGGACTGGCCATCCCAGGCTGGCTGAGGTCCAGGCCAGCGTGAGCAATTCACTTGTGGAGCTGCATGAGGGGACACTCTCACATGCTGTGGTTTACCCACAAGCAGCAAATATAGCTAATTTGCTTACAATAATAACTGCCTCTCAAAGCATGGGCTTCCCAAGCTGTTTGGAAGAGCAGGTTTGACTCCGTGACTGAACACTGGATTTTTATCCCTGTTTTAAGCTGGAAGATGAGTCGGTGAGGGGAGT
>VYZM01014269.1:154941-187471 GCA_013398915.1 Dromas ardeola | reverse complement strand
CCCCCCATCCACTTTGCTTGGCTGGTAAAAGCTCAGGAGAAAAGGGTTAAATAAATGTTTGTGATATGATAAGGTGCTTGTTTATTCAAGGGATGACAGATTATTGGCTCCCAAGGCAGGGTTGAAAAATAGTACAAAGGAGCTGGCGTTCCCTTCACTGATGTGATTTCCTCCTAAGGTTTTGCTCTTTGGTAGGAACAATATGCGCTGGGAATTAAGAGGGATGACTTTATTTCAGACTGGAACAGACAGACTAAGAGCTGCTTTCTGGAGTCGCTGACTCTGTTTTTGTTTTTGTGGGTTGTTTCTTTTTTTTTTTTTTTTGTTTTTTTTTTCGCNTTTTTTAGCTTTTTTTTTCCTTTCTGATGAACTTCATCTCCCAAACTCTTTGGAAACGGGGTTATCTCCTGCCCGGGAGGAACACCCAGCATGGCAAGCTGACTAGAACACTTCAGATTAGGGATTTGACCCTTTCACTTTGTACATAATTTTCTATTTTATCACCACGTCTCTAAAGCTAGCTCCTGGTTCTCTGCCCTTGGATAAAAGCTCAGGTCCTAGCTGAGCGTTGCACAGAAGTCAATAAAAGCCGGGCGTTATAGCGGAGCTGATGGCTGCCAGAGGACTACACGCACTTCTTGCAGACAAAATACTCCTCTTGCAAAAATGCCGGTGAAATCCAGAGCAGCTCTCTTTGATTCGAGTGCAGCAGGCAGACACTGAGCCGCAGTGACCGTTCCCCAGGGAATGATGCTGCTGCAGGACCGTGGGGCCAGGGCATGATGCCTCCAACGTGGCCAGCCCTGAGGATCTGAGCTTTGAGCTGATCCTGGCCACAGCTTGTAGGTAAAGATAGAAAAGTTGCCACTTCATGCCGGTTTCAGATGTCCTAAAATTGTCTTTCATTGCCCCTCCGGTGTGGGGCTGGGGCGAGCTCCCCCTTCCACCATGAAATCTGTCATGCTGAGGGGCTGGGGAGGACCCTGGGGAGGAGGGTACTGCACAGGATTGGGGTGCCCCTTTCTAACCGGGGAGCTGCTCGTGGCCGACGGTGACAGCAGCAAAGCCCAGACCTGCTGTGAGAGCACCCACGCACCACGGGGAGGTGAGGACTCAGGTGGCGGCCACTTATGTCACCCCAAAAATGACTTGCTGGACAAATGCCTGCAGCCCCAGGATGACACTCCATCAGTGCCACTGGCCAGGGGAGCTCTTCGCATTGAAACTTCATGTTATTAGGACAAATACACATTGTCCGGTCACAACACAGCAAAAGGCGAGGGGAGGATTTCTCGGCGGCAGCAGGAAGACGTGGGTGACAGCTCAGCGGAGGGGACAGCAGTGGAGGTGTGGCTCTGCCGACATCAGCGCCCAGGCTGTCACCCGGAGGCGCAGCCGCGATGTCCAAGCTGCACCAAGCTGGCCAAGTCGGTGCGCCTCGTATACCACGGGAGAGCACGCTAGCGATCGCTCATTGGGAAAATCAGGCAGCAGTTCCCATGATCCTGGAGTAAATGACAGTTAAGCCACACATTTGTTTTCAATGCTTGGATCTGGCACTGGATTCCTTTTTAAATGAAAACTATGCCAAACATCTTTTATAATTTTTTTTTTCCTCAAGCAAATATGCGAGCAATCCAGCAGTGGAGTGCCAGAAAGGGGTAAAGGAAAAGAAAAAAAAACAAAACAAAAAACCACCACCGCACACATACATACACACAGCAAATTGTATTTAAAGGCTCAAAAGAGACCAAGTGGTTTTGAACACTGGCAGGACTGGGTTATTGAACTCTGCTCCAGTGTGTGTGTGCATGTGCAGGGAAAGGGAGACTAAATACATACGTGTTGGGGGTATGCACAGAAAGACTATCACACTATTCCTTTCAGGTACAGCACTGCCTTGCAAAGAAATACACGTACATAAAAAGGAAAAAAAAAAAAAAAAGAAAAAAGAGTCTGAATCAAAGCTTAAGACCAGAATTTGGCTCTTAGAAGGAAAACTCTGACTCATTTCGTGGGTAAACCCAGGAGCAAGCTATGGGAGCTAGCAGATCCACCATATGTCTCCAGCGCTGCAGTGGCGTGGGCCCAAGCGGCAAAGACACTGCTCCTAAAATTCTTGGAGCCGTATGCATTCATGGCAACCAAAGATCAAGCAGAAACGGGGTGCAGGCTGCGCTAGAAGGCGGATTAATGTTCAAAGGCCGAGTCAAAGGAGAGAGGAGATAAGGCGAACGGCGTCATACCAAAGACAGCTATTAAATGCAGTGGTAATCTGCTGAGCCACAGCCAAACAGAGCCTTTTCGCATTGTTGGACGTGAATAACTCAGGGACAGATGGGTGGGCGGCGGGCGGGGGACGGATGGGTGAAGGTCCGTCTGAAGGCTTGCTCCTCAGCATTTCTAGGCACACGAAGTTCCCTTCCCCTCTATTCCAGCTGGTCCTGCGAGACCCGTCGCTGCGGTACCTGAGCCTTCTGCCTTGCAGGAGACTTAGCTGAACGCTGACATTGGTAAGCGTGTGCCAGTCCCTGGCCCCTCACGTATGGAGTGGGGGCCCCTCCCCAGCCCAAAACCCCAGAGAAAAGGGGTCTGTAAGCCTTCTCTCCCCTACAGATCCTCACTGCAGCCTCTGATAATTTAACTTTCCTGTTCCTAACAGCATTTCATTGTGAATGCTTAAATAATACATACTGGCTTAAATCTCCTTTGAATATTAAGATATTTCTTCTTAATTAATATTCAGGTAATAATATCATAAGAGAAACACCTTGTCAAATTTCTGCTACACTATTGAATTAGCCTCTGTTTGGAACTTCTTTCTTTATGCATCCTTGCTAGCTTTTATGATCCTGTTACATCTGTCTGAATGGTATTTTAACACACTTTCAGCCTCTCCCTGTCTCTATGTCTTCTCCTGCACTGCCACAACATTTATTAGGACTGGGAGGCCAGATCATCCTAAAACCACGTCCTGTGCTTACTCCCACATCAACAAAAAGGCATCAGTATCATTTTAGCGCTACGGGAGTTGTGCAGCTATTAACAAAAGCCCTTCGAGATGCCCCTTGCCCCCCTGCATCCAATGCCTGTGATGTTTTCATGGGTGGTTTACTCTCCGGCAGGCTGCCAGTCAGGTGCTTAGGAAGGAACTGTGCCTACGTATCCCAGAGAGTTGTGTTTGGTGGTTTAGAGCAAGTATTTCTATGTTCTTTTTGAGAGTTGTCCCTGGTGCTCTGAACTTGAGTGGAGGTAACGCTTCCCCAGCTGGGGTGCAGCCCTGTCCCAGTCAGTGGAGTGAAGTCAGTTCACACCAGGGGCTGAACTGGATTGAACAAACATTGTAAAATATCCAGCTCTGCAATGTGTCAGTAATCTCTGCCAACAGAAATATTCTTACACATGTCCTTCAGTCCTTCAGCTGCCATTTATGCTTATCCACAAAAAAAGAAAGGGGTGCAAATTTTATTACATGCACATACGCCTGCCCATACCTACATGAACCAACTATCCCAACAACAGCTCAGGATGCAAACAATTTCTCCTGTACAGGAAGAAAAATAGAGCATCAATAGGATTGCATATTTTTAGTTCCAGCTTTTGTTTTCAGGATGCTCTTTCAATTTGTGGGTCAGGTTAAGTCAAATATTTCCATGCAGTGTTTCGCAGAGGAGGAGAACAGACACCCCTCTGGCTGCTGAGCTATTTCTCTTCTTGGACACGAAGTTGGTCTTCAACCAAGCCTGGGTAACAGGTTAACGGAAAGTCAGGGAAGGTCTTGTAGGATGCAATATTTCTTCTCTAAGAGACTATGTGGAACCAGAGGAGAAGGAGGTTACGTCCTGAGGCTGCGTCTTTGCATGGGCGTCACCATCCATCAGGGAGACCATTGACCGAGGCTGAACATCATTGTTCAATGCTCCTCAGCATTGCCACCCAGCATTTGAGTGGGATCTGAAACCAAAGGCTGGCTTGCCAGGTTTGCACAGGTTACAAAAAGTGACAGACTGCAAACCCTGACACCCAGGCTCGTCCAGGGCCGCCCTGCTACTACATGACATGGGACCAGGAATTAAGGGAGGTCTTGTCCCAGCCCGTCACCACAACTCACCTCCATCCCTCATCCCCACAGGCCAATTATTCCAACCCCAAACACATTTTCACCATCATCCTGCACCAAAACCGTGCCACTGAGTGTGGCATGTGCCCTGTCCGCCCCTGCCCACCGTGGCACACAGCAAGTACTTTCTTTCTTGACTGCGACCACTGTGATGGCAAAAAGGCCTTCCTCCTTCCCCTTACCCCCACCCCAAAGAATCACATGCTGAAAGCAATGATAATTTGGTTGCTGATGGGGTTGTGCAATGATAGGGATCACAACCAGTGAGACTTTGATTATGGTCTTTTGAAGACGAGCCAAAGGCTGCTGTTTACCACACTCCCCTGTCACTGCCAGTCATACGACTGCCTGGCACTCTGGGGTGATGCACACCCTCCACTTCCCCGGCACAGCTCCATCCCATCAGAGGTGTCATTTTGCCCAGCTCAGGGGTAATTCCTTCATTTGCAGGGAAGCAATTGATCACGTAGGCAGCCTACTTCTCGCACACTGGCACTAGGTTGGACAGGAGCCCCCCCCAGGCCCCCTCCCTGCCGGTATCCAGCACCGTGCTGCAGGAGAACTGATGACGCCGTAGCAGCCCCAACTTCTGGAATTTCCTGGCTTTTCTTAATCTTAATGTCTCATTAGGGTTTATTTGCAGATACGTATCCTTGTTCTCTTCTCACACAGGCTGCTGTAAATCACTGCTGCCTCTGCTGCAACCAGTGCAGTCGCCTCAGAAAGGAAAGGCCAGTTCCCAGAGGCAGGGGGACTGCTGCCAACCTCTACCAGAAGCAGTGTCTTCTTCACCACTGACTGAGTGTCCCAAGCTAATTTCGCCATCTCTAGAGTCTAAAGTGAAACCCAGCTCCTCATCCAAACTTTCCTCTCATCATCCTCACCAAACCGAACTCACAGACCTTTGGGGACTTGCCTATTGCTAGGTCCTACCTGGAAGAAGGGCCATCTTGTTACCTTTTTTGGGAGCAATAGATCCATCCAGCTTCTTGATAAACGGAAGAGGTTTTTGGCAAACAGGCTTTGAATAAGCAAATGCTTTATCTGAATGCATAAAGCGTTTGTTAATATCATATGCACTAGAAAGGCTTGTGGCTTTATTTTTAGCTCTGTAGGAAATACTGAGGTTAGCATTGTTATTCAGAGGTTGAAGATCAAGTGGCAAAATGGTTAAAGTGTAAACAAGACTGGAGGGAGATGAAAGAGGGAGCATCTGTCTTCTCCTTATTTGCTCATGGTGATCACTTATAGTCTATATTTTTGCGATGGTGATGAAGCTGCATTTTAAATAGAAATGAATGGTGAATTGATCTCCAGTTATTGTTAGAGTACAATGTTGTTCACACATAGCATACTGTGTCAATCATCACACCAAAAGTAGATTATCCAAATGATGAGAAAATCTCTTCCATTGGAAAAAAAGTACTGTTTTTATGGGATTTAATCTCCTCCTCAGCAGGAGGCTTAAATACCCAACAGTGGAGCAGAGAGACAGAGGCAGAAGAGATCTGACAGATCACCACCTTGAACTGTGGGTGGTCTGCATTGCCTGGCTCCACATTCAAACTTTCCAAAAGATCAAACTTTCCAAGAGATCCAAAAGACCAACGCATGAGCCTGTTGTCCAAGCTGCCTCCTCTCCCCCACTCTGCTGCTCAAGCTTCGTAGGACTTCGCCAACCCATCCTCTCAAGTTGCTCTTAGAGAGTGGCCTGGGCACCTGGTGACCAACCCACCACCTCCCCGCTGTCCCTCCCTGCGGTGGGGCCAGAGCTGTCCCCCAACACACAGACATGTGTCGACCATCACCATCTCCAGCATTTGCTCTGGGATGCACACGCTCGCATTGCAACCAAGGCCTCGCTGATGAACACTGAAGCTCCAGAAGAGACGTTTCTCCTCCGCAGAGCTCTGCCCTCTCACCTCTCCTCTCCTTCGGCCTTCGTCAGTGTATTGCAGTCCCACGCCAAGGCAGAAAACCCTCCGACACCACTTTGCATTTGTGGCGGGTGACCAAAGCACTCCCACAGAGAGAAGCGACCATAGTGAAGTGGTTGCTTGCCCTCGCTGTCCCTGCACTTCTGAGAGCAGGATGGACGGGATGTTTCACTGCAGGGCACCACGGAGCCGTGGGAACCTGGTCCGAACCTGCAGCCGCTGTGAAATAACACACCGGGGAGCGAAAATCCAGCCTGGGACAGCCCGGCCCCCAAGCATCCCCAGCGACCGTCCCCTCTGTCCCCAGAGCCAGTGTGCACCATATGGCCGCCTGGCACGGCTGTCCCCAGCCGCTGTGCCCAGCCCGGCCGGACAGAAGAGGATATTTGACTCTCATGCTCCTTGGAGAACATTCCTCAGATAAAACTGCGTTCATAACTCATCAAAATATACTAAATTACAGGAAAGCTGTAAGAAAAGAAACCTATAAACAGTATGCAGATGCAAGATACACTGAAAGACATAATCGTAAATCAATATACACCTCATAAGAAATCTTGCTATACTTAATGTGTACAAAATATGAAGCAAATAATTACATATCAGTGTATATTTCTACAGGCTGTTTTGGTTTGGGTTTTTTTTTCTCTCAGCCTGAGATGAAAGCTAGCATTACAGATTTATTCTAGTGGAAATGCTGATGTTTGTGTGAAGTGAACTCTTTCTTTGTTTATGTAACCCCGGGTTTTCAGCTACTTTATCAAATAACTACCTCTTCGTATTTGCTGGCTGGCAGAAAACCTTAGCTTGTTTCCACAGCTCTAGTTACGGTCAGGATGATACAACAGGCACATGGTTAAGGGGATTTTAAAGCAGCTAAAATGCCCTGGGAGGGTTTCTATCTCTAAAGATGGCAAATTTTGTGGTGGTGTTCTGTGGGATAAATGTCCCCGCAAAGGAGGAGGGGGGAAGGTGGTGGTTAAAGACTCTCATTTGTACGATGCTTTCTCTATGAAAAGGCAATGCCCTTAATAATATGCTTTAATTTTTGGTCATCCCTGAAGTGGTCAGGCAGTTGGGATAGATGATGGTTGTAGGTCCCTTCCAACTGAACTATTCTATTCTATTCACCTTCTTATCCCTGCCCGGTGGTGTAGTGTGACATGACCTCCTGAAGCAGAAGAACTTTTGCATTCATACCTTTAGAGTGGCTGAGGAGGAGGCTTTGCTTTTCATTGCTGCCATATCTTTTAGGCACTGGAAAGGAGGACTGTGAGCACAAGCAAACCACCTGCGCTGCTGAAGGTGATCTGAAAGTCTGTCCATCCTCCCCAGCTTACCCCCAGCACAGGTTGTCGCGTCACGCTGTTCAGAACCCTACTGGATTCAGCCCAATGTGGACCCATAATTAGCGACCGGGGGATGAGTGCAATGGGCCAAACCAACAGAACAGATGTTCTGAGTGCAGTGGCCGTTTCGGGTTCATGCTGCCTAACTAGCAAACACACGTGTCCTTTCTGTTCAGGTTACAAAGGAAAGTCTTACAGAATTAGAGCCTAATTCTTCCATGCAACAAGTACAATTCCTGCAGAACTTTGCAGCCCATTTTAAACAAGGGATTAGCAAGCGCTACCAGGGCAATCTTACAACATTTTTACCAACATTTATGTAAAACCACCTTTCATGTGTATATATATCTAATTGCTACTTTTCTTATTGCCCCACTCATTAAAAAGTACTTCTTTCTGTCTCTGGTTAACATAATTTTCCCATTTTCTTTTCCCCCTGTAAAACAAGAGGCTGTCTTTCTAATGGGTTACTTACTAAAGAAAATATGAAATATTTTTTCCACACCTTGCCAAAAGTTGTCCAAAATGAAACAGTGGCAGGGTCATGTACATCCAGATATGTCATGGCTGTAAGGGTAGTGGGGAGAGAAGCCTGTCTGTAAGCGGGGGGTATGATTCATTTGGATAACAATAGAGTCCACTGCCCTTTTCTACCAAATGTTTTTAGTTTGCCTCAAATAAGTCATTGTCTAACTTGTATAAATCTTTCCCTCGCTTCTTGAATTATTGTTGGATATTTGGGAAAAATATTTTTGGGGGTTTTATAAGGGGGAAAAAAAAATGCTGATTGCGATCACTTCCAAATAACACTTAACTCCTTGACACAAGGTCAGCAGGAGGGTTTGTGCATGTGCGTGTGTGTGTGTGTGTGTTGTGTGTGTTTTCTTTCTAATCTGCGAGCTGTTCCCTGAGAGACACATTGAGAACTGGGGCTTGTCTGCTGACATGTTTTACACAGCTGATCCATTAGGATCCTGCTCTTCCTAGCCTCCCTGGCACCGCTTTGATCAGCGACATGTTTAAAAAAAAAAAAAAAGAAAAAAAAAAAGTAAAAGGCACTTCTCTGATCAGGAATCCCTCCCCTCCACTAAATCATCCCGGGCACTTTAAAGCTATAGGAACCACTGAGGGACCCCGCAGCTCTGCGAGGCTTCACGACAGCTCTACGCTAAAACATCCAGACGTGAGACAGGAACGTCTTTTGCCCAGTGGCCTCTTTTGCCCAGCTCTGGGGTTAACCTCTTCCCTGCCCGGCGGGGAGCCCCCGCCAGCCTCCTCTGCCATGTTTGCCTTCCTGACGGGATGTGTCCGGAGGGGCTCAGAGCCCACCACATACCCTGGGTACAAAGGGCAAATGCCAGCACAGCTTCACCTCACCTCCCTTCCTCCGGGCAAAAACTTGCCTTGCCTGGGAAATTTGGCTGCCGCAGGATTCTGACTCTGCCTTCCTGTTGAGGAGGGACATTTAACTTTATTTTTGCTAAGCGCCTTTCCAAAGGTCAGTCAGAAAAGCATATAGCATGTCTCTGTGGGAGGGCACAGAGAGGGAAAAAGGAGATGAAGGGACATCATGAACAGGGATGGGTGCAGATGTGCACGCTTAGATTGCCTCCGGTGCCCAGGCCAGGTATGTGTGAAAATGAGATTGTAGAGACAAGCTCACAGTGTACCTCAGCCAGCCTAAGAGCTGACAAGAGGCACCAGGGGCACAGAGGTTTTGGATCGGCTGTGGGTGGTACAAAGGTGGTGAGTGATGCTCCGTCCACGTGGGAGCATCCTCTGACAATGCACAGGGTAGACATAGCCGGGCTGTGGCATGTCCATACCGTAACTCCTTACAGTATATGCACACACAACCAGATGAGGCCTCAGCAAGGGGTGAATGAACCTCTATGGGTTGATCCCAGCAGCCAAGGCCAGGACTTCCCAGGTCCAGCTGAGTATGGCTACTTGCACTGGGATGGCTTCTCCTGTTGAACTGGGAGGCAGCCAGACGCAGCAGTGGTCAGGGACTGCTGACAGATGTCACTGCTTTACGTTTTGGCAAACCCTGTATGATAGAGCCCATTTCTTTAGCTGTTTGACACCACTTTGGAATATTAAAAAAACAACATCTTTAGTGCTTGCTGAAGGCACACATACAGGAGCCCAGCATAAGAGCAAGCCCAAGAGGAAAGGGGGGACAGTTGTACAGAGGCCCAGGGGTTCCCAGCAGTGAGCAGGGAGGGGAAGGCAGCCAGGTACACTGCTGCTGCTGTGACAATCCAGAGCAGCTTCCCCATCCCTTCTCTTTTAATGTCCCTGAATCTGGTGGGGTCTTCATCTCGATCACTTGTTGGGCAATTGCCAGCAATAACCCAGAACAGCCCATGTCCTGGCAAGGAGGAAGGAACAATGAACGAAATGGTCATCGTTGCCTTCCAAGCTGAAAAGGAAAGTCTTTGTTGCACTTGTTTCTTGCCACATTGACACTTCACTGGGATGAAGAGCCAAGGAACCCGGGATAATATGGTGGTTTGAACACTAAATAAGTACTCTGTGGTGTTCATCAGCAGCAGGTATAGTGCCATGGTAGTACTAGCGCATGGTGGTACTGATTGCTCCCCTGTGTTCAGGTCTTCAAAGTCACTGCAGTTTGCAGTAGATGGAGTACGTACCAGACATTGCAGAGATCCGGATGAGTTGTCCACTGCTCAAGGAAATCCCCTAAACCACAGCTCTAGCAGCTTCCCTTCTCCTCACCCATCTCACCCCCACACATTAATTCCTTGCCTTTTTTGAGCATTTTTCACTGACTTGAGTGATGAGAGGGACTTTTTGCCCTGAATGTCCAGCGTGCCCTTTTTATTTGGTTTACAGAACAAATAGGGATAACATGATGGAGGATCTGCTCTTGACAGCTTTCTTGAGACTGATATTTTGGCAGTGCAGAAGTTGAGGAATCACTGAAACGCACTTTCTTTTTCCATACTCCTGGTGCTGGCTCACACGTAGCTCTGTGATTGCCACATCCACCAACTCTGCAAAACATCCCAGTCCAGCAGCTTGTCTCTAAGGCAGATTTGAGAGCACACACAATTCCACCTTTGGCATGAGGCATTTGAAGAGTTTAAAGGTACTGTCTTCTACCTTGGTTCAAGGAGGCTCTTGCATGTCAAATTGTGGTAGTAAGATACCCTCAGTTGTTCACATTTCACCTCAAAGTCCCTGCAGCTTGGAAGGCACCACTAATCTGTGTCCCCACCACCCCGATGTTCATCCTACAGACCCTCTCTGACGTTGCACCATGTGCATTGTTCGGCAGGCCAGGCTTAGAGGGGAATTTAAAAAAAGCTCAAATACCCAGAGTCTCAGTTCATTTCTGCTTCAGTTCAGAGAGTGGCTGGAGGAGGATCTCTTCAGCTCTAGGTTTTCCTCACAGTATAAATCCCCATGACTGGATCCCATAAAACAGTCTCATAAGCTCCCTAAGAATTTGTCGGCATGCCAGGTCCAGCGTGCCTAGCCCTCACAAAACGGGGTAGCTGAAAGCAGCAGAGTGAAAAGAAGACAAACACCTTAGTAAAAGCAAGGATTAAAAAAAAAAAAAGGCCACATTAAAACAACATCCATTTTTTTCAGGCCGTTTGCAGATAAATGACCTCCGTTCTTCTAATTAAAGAAAATGTGCAATTAGCTTAATCAGATCTGTGGGAAGAAAAGCAGTCACTGAGTCTCAAAAGGCAGGTTCTGAGAAACTGCAGCCAACTTTTCCTGGGGCCGACTGGAGACACTACATCAGAAACAGCATGAGCCCTGCCAAAGCCTTCTTCCTGTGAAAAATGATGTTTCAATTTAGGCTCCTGTATATTGTATTCGTTAATCTCCCTCTCACTTGCTTACTCACTTGTTCTCTCTTGCTCTTTGGCACTGTAAGTAGAGGCATGAAGAAGTATTGCCTTGTATTGATATGGGCATTGCACCCTAGTTTCTCAACGAAATAAAGTCAAGTTTATCATTTCAGTTCCCCGTCGGCCTCCATGTTCTTTGTACCTTGTGAACCAAAGATGGGCTATTTCATGACACCACCCAAGCATTCGGAGACTAGAAAACAGGACTTTCCTTCAGGAAAAGAAAGTGCAATGGGAAAAGGTCTCAAAACCTTTAGCAACTGGGAGGGTGAAGGTCCTGAGAGGCTACTAGAAATCCTGGGGAGGAAGCTGAGCTTAGAGATCAGTCCCTCCTTTCTGTAGAAAAAATGGGGAATTGTGCAAAACTACAGGACCAGTTCCCTTAACCCTTTACTGCAGTGTGTTTGCCAGTAACCTCCTCTCACTTATTCCACAGACATTCAAAGAATAGAAATCAGGGAAGGAAGAAACACACGTCACATTAAAAAAAGTAGCTGTTTTAAAGTATTAGCTATTCAAATAGTTTTAAAATCCAAGTCTTCTTCCTAAAAGCAGGGAAAATCATTTTTAGTCAGGCAGAGTAAAGAGCCAGCCCTGGGACGATCATGCAAACCCACAAATTGGGCTGCAACTGAGCAAATGGGGACAAAACCAATTATCAGAACAAATAACCCTTATTCTGTCCATTCCCTACCCTGCATTTCCTAAGGGCGTTTTCAAGCATGTCGTGAGCCATCTCTGCAGCCAAGCGGGGGTTTGGCTTTTCTCTGGATATTGCTCCTGAGAAGTGAGAGAGGGATACAAAGTCCTCCCTTGTTTGCCCCTCGTTGGGATCAGGGTTTGCACTCCCAGCGCAAGAGATAAGGACCATGTCACAAATAAGTGACTATGGCTCCCGTTGGATGCTCTTCTTCTACCAGGGCAGTGGTTCCTCGATGCCTGGCCAGTAACCACCACTTACTCAGCAAGCGCCTGCTCCTGTTCATGCCCACCTCAACGCTAGCTTGTTGCTAATGTGTCTCGTAAGACTTAGGCAGACATTAAATGACCTTTTCCGTCACCACAGGTGACAACGACTTGGTTTGCCCATTTCGAACATCCCTCTTCTATCCCATGGGAATGACCTCGACTCTTTGGTGAGTGACTGGGTTTTGTGGAGAGCACAGCTCCACCTCTACACCTGTACCTGCAGGTACAAGTACAAATTGGAGATGATGTGCTAGTTCATCTGGTCGAGGAAGAGTCTCTGCGCCTCCATGTGTTGGCAAAAATCTGGTTGCTCACACGCAGGCAGTAAGCACCTCCAAAACCAAACTTTTTTTTCTGATTATGGGGCCATCTTTTTTTTCTAAACCTTTATGCCCCCAAGATTTTCAGTCTTTCATATTGACATTTACTAGAAACCACTTTGATTTTGAAACATCCATGTGATCTTTTTTCTTTGCTTGTTACAGATTATTATTTTTTAACAAGTAAATGTCTGGGTTTTCAACTTTGGCCTGTTTTTTTTTGTTTGTTTATTTGGTTTTATTTTAAATTCTGCACCTACAGAAAAGTGAGATATGTAGTTCCAAAAATTAGAGGTTTCCATGCTGTTCCCTGTGCTTTCTTGTTGACTCCTAATTTTTTTCCACCGCTGGATAAGGGGAAAAAGTCAGGGTTAAAAATAAAGATGGGGCTCTAAAATATCTCCAAACCAACAATAGGAAACGGATGTGTTTATTTTCTGGTTGGTTTCCAAAAATCCGAAGGAGGTAATACTTTATGTTAAAAATATTTATTAGCTCGGGTAATGAACACATTCAGATAAAGAACCCGTTGCCCGAAGTGTGAGGAAACAAATAAGCTAAACCTTGTCAAATTTTACATCATGTAATGAATGTTTGGGTCCAGAACCAAAACCTCTTGACCAGTCAGGAGGGAATAACATGCAAGTCGGTGTCACACAGCCCCATGTGCACTGTTTTTTGGGAAAAGCACTGCCATCCCCCGGGAAGGATTCACCTTTGCCATCACCCCTGAGCTCCTTTGGAGGAGTTATAGGGTACAAAATGGGGGCTTCAGCTGACCCTCGCTGCCGATTTCTATCAGCCCCCAGCCTGCGGGGTGGGTCGAGAGAGCAGGGTTTGCGCCTGCGTCCGCGGGTCCCGGTGGATCCCCGGGGATTTGCCTGGTGCGGCAGGGGCCGGCGGGCTCCCTGCCAGCAGCTCCGGAACGGCGAGAGCTGGAGGCTGGCCTGAGTCTGAAAAACCCCATCAGTAACATTTCTGACAAGATAAATTGCATTTTAAATGTGGAGATGACCTTGGTAATCAGAAATAAATCAGCAGGATAATCAAAATTGATGGGTAAGTCAAATCTAGAAAATTTATATACTGGAGCCCTATAGAATAGCTTGGAAATCCCCATAAGTCGGGTCCTGGCTGAAATTTTGGTCCCTTTGCTGTAGTAATTTAAACTTTTCTATTTACTTTGGCACTCCTCTGTTCAGTGACTTGGCCTGATCGAAATGCTTTGATATGTCCAGCAAGAATAAAAAATATAAAATTCGAAGGGTAGTATCTTGGTTTAGGACAACTGCGAACATGAAATTTAATCCTGGGCTTTGCAAGAGGGACTCTCTAGAACATACTTGGGGGGGGGAAAGCAATTAATACTGCATTTAAAAAAAAGGAGCAGTCCTTCCTTTTCACTTTGCTTCTCAATGTCCTGTAATTTGGGCCAAACCAAACAGTGCTTACGCCACTACTGATGTTACAAGTTCATGTACCGCTGCTGATGTTACGTACATTAACACAGCAGTCAGTGGAAAGGAAAAGCAAGAGTAATTTATCCAGAACATGGACAAAAGGAGAGTACAGAATGAAGCCGGTCCTCCCATCGCTTTATTTTATTCCCTGCTATTAATTGCTTTTTTGATACACCCTTGCTTTTGTCCTTTTGACACGTAGGCTACCATCACTCTCCACAGCTACCAGAGCCGAAATTGCTCCAAGGCCCGTTATCCCTTAAACAATCTTAAATCTACAGGCGCTGCTCTGACACTCTTCTAAAACCTATTTACTGGCTTCAGTGTAGCTATTCCTGCTTCATATCAGTGCAAGGAAAGTAGAGTCAGGCCAACTCTCTGATCTACTAGAGCCTGACATGTGGCTTACACTGCTTTTATGTCAATCAAGAATTTGGCCTTGAGATCTCCACATTCTCAGTTTGACCCAGTGTTTTAAAAAAATACTTCCAAGTCTGTGCCTCTCTTTTCTGCCTTTCCTTCATCCTTTCCAAACTCTACTGCATACACTTCATGTCTGCAAACTCAACCAAATATCCTGGACCACTTACAGGCCATTTGTTGTTTTCTATTATACTTCATACTTGAGTTTACACATATCTGCTTTCTTAAAAACAATTTGGAGAGAAGCATCACTTTTTTTGTAGGGCTGGTAAAGGTTTTTCCACTGCTCAGAAGTAAAGCTGATTTTTAGCTAACAGGAAAAGATGTTTGTCATAAAGCGTGTCAGGGAACAGTTCTGTTTTCCATTGGCAAGACACAAATGCCTGAGAACTGCGTATTGAGACTTTAGTCCCTGCAGTTGTCACTTTGGTGCCCAGTGTTCCTGTTTTCTTCCAGGGGTCTGTTCAATGCTTGAGTGATATCTTCAATGATATAACCCAGAGATCTTCTCTCTTCAAAAGCACTGGCTGTCCCTTTACTACCCAAGAATCTGAGCAAGGAATTTGACATGGCATGACATGACAACTCCTCAGAAGTCCTCTGATGGAGTTTCCATCTCAGTCTTCCTTGTTTGGGACAATACATTTAAGAATTTCATAATCATCATGGGACACAGTTGTTATTTTCTGACCAGTCTACTTGCAAATTTTTAAAGCCTATAAATATATAAAGGTTACAGTGCTTAACTTGGGCAGCTAACTAACAAACAATACCACCACTACTAACCAACTTATAGAGAAGATAAACAGCCAGGCAAAGAGGTGAAGGACTGGGAGAAGAATATAAAAAGAATTACAAATTATATTTTTGGTATGTGTATTGAAGATTATTGAAGATCAAATCCAAGGAGTCATATAGGTAGTAGATATGATGCATCAAAGGAAAGTAACTAAGTTCACTGACAAGTGTTGAAGATGAAAGATGGTTAACAAAGGAGCTGGGAGACAGCTCAGAAAGAGTGAGAGAGGTGTAGAGGCACATCAGGCACATGTTTGCTTCCACACCATTAATTGCTTCGATTCCCTGGTTTCCTAACATGGAAGACCCCATGCAACAAGTCATGCTAGTGAGGAAGGGCACTAGCTAGGCCATATAAGCATGCCACATCCAGGTCTGAGCAATATAACTGTCCCTCTCTGAGCATGGGGAAGGACCCTTTGGATGGCACTTTGGGCAGGACACATCAGGCACAACCTCAGCAGAAGATCTAGCTCAGGGATCATGGAGCAGGAAAAAGGCCATGCCACATCTGCTGCTGCTGAAGGAGGTACAGCCTTTTGGGGAGTGTGATGGGAAAGCCAGATATACAAGACTTCAATCGACCACTGTGGAGGACTTGCTTATTATTAGCAAAGGGATCTTCTCACAATGAGACCAGATATTGGTTCAGCTGGTGGACGTGCAAGGATTTGGAATCATCTCAGTCTGCTGTTTCCAGAAGCAACTGCTGCCTCCAAGCAACTAATGAAAGGACTCTCTGCTTAGGATTTACCCATTTGTGGTCCAACCTTTTAAAATCATTGATTAAGTGTAACATTTCACCATCTTCTTACTGCTTTCTTTCTGTCTTATTACCCTTCACCATAATGTGAACTACATTCTGATCTCATGTCGTAGTTTTCTGCACTGAAAAAATATGAAGGCATTTTTGGGTTGCTGTTTTTACCTTCCAGATACTTATCACTGTTTTGGGGGAGGGGTGGGGGTGGGGGAAGTAAATTGATGGCTCAGGACTTCAAGCAACCCCCTTCCCCACAGCAATACCCACAACTATAAATGCAGCTTATTTGGAAATAGAGTATATGGCAATGCACACATACTAAGCAGTTCAAATTCTGGTCATGCTCAGACAGCAGTTACTGCCATAATTTTCTGGCTTTGCATTAACTCATTGAGCAGGAGCCTTGGCTTGGTCACAGCATTTTTTCTTGTCTGAAAGATGACCTGGCTAATAAAGGACAAACACTGGAGCTCCTCTGTTCTTTCCTCTTCCTTCTCACACATGCACATACACACATTAACATGCTTATATGTGTGTGTTATATACAGATACATAGATATATATCTGTAATACATATATATCTAGAACACTCACACATATATAGGCACACGAATGAATCCTCTTACTCTTTTCCAGCACCAATGCGTATGAAGACATGAAGGGGCAATCTGCTTCTCTGCTGTAGTCTTACGTGCTTTCATTTCCAATAATCCAGCAGATGCCCCTAGATCATATGGAGGGGAAATAGTTATGCCAGCTGCTTCTGGACAGACAAAACAGACTCTTGTGGCTAAAATGTAATGTTTTGCTTGGAATATATGCTGTGCCATAGGAATAGGTGGCATTCCAGGCTCTTGAAGGAACATACTTTTTCTTGGAGCCGAGGTGAAGTATTATCTATCAAAAACCTAAAAATGACCACCAGCAATGAAATTAGGCACACACAAATGAAAACAGTCAGAAACCTGGCTCTTACCCAGGTGACAACTGATTTCTGCTTCTTTTAGGAGTTACGCACAGACAGTGGCACTGTCAGTTCACACATGATAAAACAACCCCCGCCCTAAGTGGCTTTCCAAAGTACGGTAGGCCTTCAGGGTTTGGCTGCAGGTATGTCGGGTTGGAATGGTGTTGGTCTGGCACTGGTGCAAGAGGCTGCACTCGTAGCAAACCTCCTGTCCCCACGTGGGAAATGCCAGGGGTCCCAGAGAGTGGGGTGAGGTACCAGCCATACCTGCTCCCACAGCACAATGGAGTTGACCAGGCTATTAGGGCCAGGCCATGACAACAACGCTGTGTATTTGGCTGGTGCCTCTCGGGGACACTCAGGCAGAATCTTTGCTGTTACGTTACACTAGTTCAATGAAAAAGGCAAACGATTTAAGCACTGTTCCAGGTGCGCCGTGCAAGAGAGCCTCATACACAAAATTTGGGCTGAAAATAATGAACCTGGGGACATGATTTTCTGAGGCTTGAGTTATAAAGATCAGGAACAGTCTAAAACTGTTCATGCCATCACTGAAAAATCACGGAAGTCAGAGGCTGCTCATCACCTCATGTAGTAGTTTATACACTGCTGTGAACAGGGGGAAAACAGACATAAAACACCTGAGTGTTGTAAAATGATTGCATAAGCTGTGAGGCAACTGAGGGGTGGTATCTGTTGGTGCTGCTGAAGGTGGAGCTGGTCTTGCATTTGTAAAAGCAGTTCGAGGATGAAGAGGCATGATTTAAAAGACAAAAAATCAGAGTACCTCTGACTGTCCCAGCTTTTAGGGGTGGCAAGAAGGCTTCCCAGTTCTTGCCCACTGCTGCTTTGGGAGTCCATCTTCGGTAGGACACAGATTGTTATCCTAAAAGGAAGAAAGCAAATCCATCCAGAGGACTGGAGCGTCCCTGCATAAGAAGGCAAGGAAAGCTTGGAACAGGAAAGTCTTGTTTGCTAATGATAGTTCTGAGAATTTTAAAAAAATGAAGTGGAAAAAAGAAAACACCATCCATGAAACATTGATTAGATGCCAGTTCACATAGCTCTCCTTGGCTACTATGTATTATTATTATTTCTTTTAAAGACTAATAGATCCTATTCTTGACAAGCACAAAGCCAGGAGGTGGGATCTTATCCAGTATTTTCATTTTTTAGCCCACAAGAGGCAATGATTGTATCAGAATATTATTTGTCTGCCCAAATCACATTCACTGTGTGAACCTCTGCAGAGGACTTCTATTCTCGGGAAAAACTGTTCTGTCAGACAGAGTGCAGAAGAAACACTCCTTCTTATCCTGGTTAAGCCAGTTCAGTTAGGACAGAATCTCTTTTCCTAGGCTAAGTTTCCAGTGCCAACTTTCAACTTTGTATTTACAGTTTTTACCTGAAAACCGCTACACACAGAGCAGATTGGATCTGGGATATGTGAAAAAGCTGAGTGCTCGAACAGCTGAGTCACATGTATGAAGTGGTGAAAATGGTAAGGTGAACCTCAAAAGAAAACTGATGGAGCAGAAATGTGTTTGAGCACATCTGATTTCCCCTCGCCACACGGGAAATGTGGCTTTCGCTGAATGGCTTTTTGAGCAACCCAAAGTCAACTCATATGCAAAGAGCATTGAAACTCTTAATATGGAGGTGTTTTAAGAAATATGTGGGAGATCTGCTGGACAGATTGGGTTCAAAGCTTCCGTCCCAGTCATCCTGTAAAGCCCTAGGGACTTCCAGCCCAGTAAAAGAAGCCCACAGAGATCTTCATGTTCTCAACTTGTCTTTTGGATGACATTAAAGCAGAGGCAGTCCCAGAAGGCCAGGCACTATCCTTAGCCTCGCGCTTATCTGTCTGTGCACATTTTCTCCAGCACTTAGCGTTACCAGATCCTGACTCATAAGACTGGCTTTGCTTTTTTATGAAGCTACCAAAGGGTCCTGGCGCTAGCATGTGTGTGAGTGACCTGATAAGGGTATGACAGCGTGTGGGAGGCCAGAGGCGGGTAATGCCACTGGTATGTTGAGTGGGGAATTAGTTGTGTGTGTGGAATGACCTCTTCTTCCGTAAAACCTCTCCAAGACAGAGACCAAGGAGAGAAAGCAGCAGTGACAGTTTAGGGTTCAGCCCACCCTACCAAAACTTTCCATCCTCATGAATGGAGCCATTCACTGGATTCTGCTTCCCGTTTTGCTTCTGTGTCCTTTCCATCTTAAAATAGAGAACTTCCTCTCAGGGAATAACTTCTGCCGTAGCGCAGCCCCGGTGATGTCAGTGGAGTTACACCAAGGCTGAGGTTGATCCCCATTTCTCATTGCCAGCTGATTTTTCTGGAGTTAGACCTTGGGTAGCACAACTTTGAGAGGCGTTTGCCCTGTTTTGGTCTCAGCCTGTTTCCTCTGAGAGTGCTGTCTTGCAAAAAGGATTAAAAAATAAGGGGAAGAAACCATGAAAATGGTGCAGTTGTTTCTGTGCAGAAGAGTTTAAAATGGAACCACATTTTATGGAATTTTTCACACACATCCTCTCCCTCCCTCAAATTTCAATGTTCCCTTTTCTTCTCTTCTCCTTGTTTTTGACATATTGCCATTGAGTGAAATGAAATGAGAAATAGCCAGGGGCTTTCTCTGACATTTTCTTCCCCACCCCATCCAACCGTCCACCCAGACTCTTCTCAGTTTTAATTTTTAATTTTTTTAATAGTATGGAACGGCAAAAGCGAACTGTAGGCTGTGTGTACTCATTTGCTGTAACCCACCCATTCTGTTGTTCCTTGCCACCTTTATCATTCCTTTAGCATTTTTTTGGACCATTTGAAGCTGAAAAAAACAAATCCTTGCCTGCAGATTCACTCCAGATTGACAGGGAGGGAAAAATCTGGCCCAAACATCTGAGATCAAGAGCTTTATGGCCTAGTCCTGCCTAATTTTAAGGGATTTTATATAGCAGAATTGGAAAGAACCAAGAGACACAGCACATGTCCTGAAATACCAAGAATAACAAAGTAAAGGCTTAATGAGTTCCAATGTGTATGTCTGCTGTGAGTAATGATGCTTAATCCTGCTACAAAATAATTCCTTTATATGTTCTTCTGTTTTTTAAAAAATGCATCATTGCTGCACTGGGGTCATAAAAATTACGAATATGTTTTCCCATGGCATGAAGCCATAGCATACTGTAAGGCATTGTGCTGGGCCATTATACACAGCCTGTAATCAGAAACAAATGTATTAAGTGAGATGATGTGATGTTACATGAGAAAAGTGAAAATAGAGCAGGGAAGTGTGATAGACAGTGACTTGGACCACAGCATCAGCTCTGAACAGCCCCTTTCTCTTCAGAAATCAGAGGCTATGCCAGAAGAAGTCGTGCTTCTAGATCCTGGTCTAGAAAATAGAGTCAAACTTCTTGGAAGAGGGAGGAAATAAAACTTGTCTGAGAGATGGGGTAGGCAAAAAAAAATACTGAATTTCCTATTCAGAAAGGGAAATACTGCTATGCTGGTGAGGATGGTTGTCTGTGGTGTGTATTAGCACAGGCTTGGTAGTGGTCTCAGAAATGCAAAGGAGCCCATCCCTCCACCTCTCCAACTTACAAGCTTGTTTCGGGGATGCAAATGTTGTCCATGACATGGTGAGAACTCTCATTGAAGAAAGGGCTTTTGTTTCTTTGGACTTGTTTCTGAGACTTTGCACCAGTACTGGTATTATCAGCTTAAGAATTAAACTTGACTCAGAATAGGAGAAATGGAGCAACTCATTTGTCTATTTGCCAGTGTTTATTTCCTTAAAAAAAAAAAAAAAAANAAAAAAAAAAAAAAGACGCTGTTTGTGACAGCTGCTTTCATTTCCAGGAGTATAGTCTTCAACATCAAAGCTGGATTTTAATTTATTGACTTAACTTTGCAGCACACAGAGCAAAAGGTCAAGTAAAATGAGACTCCTTTAGAAAAATGATAATCGCTATTAAGAAGCATATGGGCCATTTGAATGCTCTGACACTATTTCCAAGCCCCTTAGAAAGGACTTTAGAAACTCTTGAAGCTCAGCCACTTGTGCCCTTTGAGGGATGTGCAGACTGGGCCATAACTGCAGTGTGCAGGTGAGAGCAGTCTTCACCCCAGCAGGAAAGCAAGTTCTGCTCCTATTTCCCAGGTGTTACAACAGTGGGCCCTAAAGTCAAAGCAATGCCCAGAACGACCCATCTTCCATCCACTGACATTTTCCTCTGATGGCTGTTCACAAGCCAACACGCAAGGGTTTTTTATCTGATTCAGACAAAAGCTGTATTAGCCATCAAACTCCTGCAAGCCACCATAAGTAGTTGTGAGTTAGTGATTAAGACGCCATCCCTGGAGGTATTTAAAAGAGGGGTAGACATAGTGCTTCGAGATATAGTTTAGGGATGGTTTTTGTCAGAGTTATGTTGATGGTTGGACTAGATGATCTAAAAGGTCCCTTCCAACCTAGGAAACTCTATGATTCTATGATTCTAAGTAAAAAGCTGAGAGTGGGACCATCAAAACTTCATCATGAGGGCAGTAGTTCCTAAGTTATCTAGAAAGCAGATTGCTTGGACAATAGTGCTTTCTGCTCTCCTTTTTCCTTAAAACTGCCTGGATTTACCAGCTGAATAGAGTAAAATAGAGTACCAAAGGACCTGGATAAATAAATCCTACCTAATTATTGACAATTATCTTAAGAATTGCCTCAGCAGTAATCTTAGAAATGGTTAGGATCCACCTAAATCTGCAAGACAAGCAGTCATCGCTTCTGTGTCTTTTACAGAAAACAACTGTCTGTTCAGCAACAGAGGAATCCCTTCATTTTTTTCCCCTGGAATGTACAAATAATTGATAGAAATGTGAGAATTCCACTTTAGGCATTATAAAGCGAGGCCTTTTCTTCCTAGTGTCTGGATCTTGGATGAAAATTAGTATCTTTGCAATGAAAGAAAAGTTGTTCAATATTTGATATATATGGACTGTGCAATACAAACGTGTATTTATGAACCACATCAATGAGCCAGGTGTCTTTGTTTAAATCCTTATTTAGCAGCATTTACTTTTCTATCCCCGTTTCTCCCTTATGAAACAGTATGGCTACTTAAAACCGTAAATAAACACAGTTAGGGATTTACCATAAAGAAAATATATGAATGACACTCTTTGCTGAGTCCAGTTAACTTCCCTTTTGCATGAACAAATCCGCTTAGAGGATGAACCCCCATGCATCTGAAGCTGTTGAGAGCCCCAAACACAGAAGGTAAACCATATGCATTGCATTTGTTTGCTTTAGTAAAATGATTGATTTATTGGTCACAAATTCCTCAAAAGCGTTTGTTTTTATCCCCTGGGTTCTTATCAGAGAGGTCCCAACATCAGTCAAAATCACGGCTGTCATTCACTACAGCGCAGTGCAACTCAAAGGCTTTCCCAGTGCCCCCAGTTAACAGGGAGCCTTCCTCTACCCCCCCAAAGCATGTCCCCTGCCAGGGCACAGGTATCCCCTTGTCCTGCAGTTGTTTGCTTCCTAGAATAGCTAGATTTGAGGACGAGAGCCTTCCTAATGGAGCTCGAGTGCATTTGTGGCACAATAGGTCATTTCTGGCTCACTTGCTTTCTTTTCAGCTCATGGGACAAAAAGGGACATGGTTACACCATTTGCTTACATTGGTAGGTAAAGAAAACCTTAAATGTCGCATGAGTCACTTGCACTCAATTAATTTCTGCTTGTGTTATTTATTCACGTTTAAGATATGACTTTTATTCTATATGTGACCTTCAGCAATGGAGCTGATAACAAGAACATTACTTTGGAAAAGTGAAAGGTTAAACATTAACCAGAAAAACAGTTCTAAGACAAACATTTTGAATGTTTTTTTCCTTCATATTTGGAAGTAACTTGTCACTTCCCCTCTTACCACCCTCCCTCCCTCCATATTGCTGTTGTGCTGCTGTTCCTGATGCTTGGTAGACGCAGTAAGCACTTGTACCACCACATGATGGACTCTTCTCCGGCTACTATGAATCAGCTGGATCTTTGAGCTGGGTGCAAGCTCTTGCCTCATTAGCTTTTCGTTAACAATTTCTGGGCTTTCTCACCTCCCAGGAAGCCCACCTGAGAGAATAGCCCCTACCACCATGCTCTGAGACAGGGGCTCAGCTCTGTGCTCCCTCTTTTACTCCCTGTTGCACGTGGGGAGTGAAGAAAGAGAAAAAATAATATGTGAACTGGGGAAGGGGGTGAAGGATTGCCTGAGCTTCAAAATCACTGTATGAGTTTGAAGCACTGATTTTGGCAGATGTCTTTTTCCTCCGTGACCCACAAGCTTCACTCAGGTATAACCACTGTCCCCAAGAACTGGAAATTTATTCTACAGTGTGAGTCAGCTAGGGCCAGCAGTAGGGTGTTGTGCAGCTTTGATGGTTAAAAAGTCTTCATATCAGTTAGGAAAGGACTGGGAAATAAAAAATCGTCTCTGCCTTCAAAGCTGAGTGCCTATTTTACCTGCGTATTGTTTTGTCTTTTTTATGTGGACACATGTTTGTTGAGCTCCGACTCTGCTCTGAAATCACTTCAGCTTTTGTTTTAAGGCAGTCTCCAACCTCAGTCACAACAACATCAATCCTTAAAAAAAATTTGTAAAACAATGATGTTACTTCTGTTCCCACCCATTTTTGGAAGCCCGGAACATGGTATGTATATATTTTATTCAGTAAAACAGCCTAATTGCCTGTTGTTTGGTTAATTTGAGCAGCAAAAATAAACCACCAAAAGTAAAGATGAATGAAACAACTAAGATAAAACCAAAGCCAAACAAACATTGACAACAACAAACTAGGTGGCTGGAAAAGAGTAACTCCTGCTCCGGGAGTCATTCTGGGTGGTCGAGGCTCTGTCTCAGCCCACAGCAGGACGAGGATCCCAGGGCACAGGGCTGCTGGACCGGGGAAGAATGGAGGCAACCACCTTTCCTGCTGCCTCCCCTCTGCTCTTCCTGCACGACTTGGGGTTGTTCAATCTGCCCTTCCCAGCGCAAACATTGCTCTACTGGCAATATTTTGGTCTACCCAGAAAAAAGAACACAAAACCAAACCAAACAAGCAGCAAAAACTATAACAAACCTGCAGACAATCTCAGCATCTTTACTGAGTTTTAATACCACGTATTGATAAAACCCTGCTACTTCTCCGTATATCTCGCTCTCTGTTCAGTCTCTCAAGACTTGTAGACTAAGTGATGTCTCATACCAAGGAATGACACCAGTTTAGACTATGCTGTATGAATAGGGATTTCCTTTCGTCAGTTCTTATTTTGCCGTATTTCAGTATTTTGTTAAATGTCCTCTTGTCCTTTGCCATGGAACAAGGTGAATGGAAACCTCCTGGTCTTCTTGTTTGGGACCATTTATTCTCTCTCGCGATTTCCTCATGTCTCCCCTTATTTATGTCTCCCACAAGGTAATCTGTGCTGGGATAACAGACTGCTCCACTGGTGTTGCTGATGCAGCCAGTGACAGAGAGTACCAGAAGCCTTCCATCATAATTGCTTTGCAGAAAATTTGCAGCCAGGGTCACAGACCCATAAGGCAGGCTTGGCTTAAGGCAACAGGGGCCCGAGCCTACCACAGTGTGCCTTCTCCCAGCCCTCCCAGTCTGGCCCGCGCTTTCCCCCCTTTCTCATCCCCCTCTCTCAGCTCCCTGCGGAGCCCTCCTTCCCCAGACAGACGATCCCTTCCTGTCGCCTCCCTGGGATGGACCTCTTAATTTTTCCTTAGCCAGCTCCCCTGGACAGACTCTTGGTTTCTCACTGACTAGTTGTGCTGTTGAGGTTTCTTGGCCTGGGTCCCAGGGTTCCTGCCTTAATCCATCCCTTCAAAGAGATTTGGATAAGTCTGGATAAGCTTCCAAGCCTCTGGATGCTTATTCAAAGCGCGAGGCTGGGGGAAAGGGGGAGCATCCTTGAAGGAAGCCAGAAGCCATCTATGTACAGTCAAAAAAACTTTTTTTTTCCTTCTAAATCAGAGATTAGCCCCCAAATCCCTCGGCACCTGTGTGTCAAAATCTGCGTTTACACTAGTAAAAAGGCAAACTTCGGCCCGTGCATCCTGAAGCAACATGCCTGGACATTTAGATGTACAGATGGGCCAGCATCTCATCAGGCTGTCTGTTACAGAATTAAAAACTGGGATTCAGGAGAGCTTGCGTATGTTTACATACCACTGGCTATTTTCGGGGTGACTCACTACAGAAGTCCCATTTGAAACCAAGAAAGATCATAGTTTTGAAATGAAACGCCCTGAAGAGGTGTGAACACAGCAACAGATCACCAAAAAATGTGAGGCTGGATTCTCCAGCCCGTGGGAGTCCTGCTGGGTGGTAGACGGGGTGGGGGGTGGGGGTCTTCTGCTGTGGCCAGTCACTGGCTCTGGGAACACGGACAGGGTGAAGCAGCTGTAGGAGCTGGGCCCAGAAGGAAACCTCTTCTGTACCATCCGTCCTCCTCCTCGCTTCTGACCTTACAGATGGACTGAGAAAGCGCCGTTTGGGGCTATTCCTGCATGTGTTTTGGGTGGTTCTGGTCCTGGCTTGAAGTTGCTGGCACCTGCCATGAAACTAGGCATTTTCACAGCATTTCATCTGCACACAAATTAGGAGCAGATTTCAGCCCCTCTGGAACCAAAACCAGCATTTGCTTGAGCCACAGTTACTCCAGTCCTTCCCATTAGCCCCTCAGCATTCAAGATACATTCATTCATAGTTTAGTTTCCTGCTACAAACATGTTTGCTTTGGGAAAACTGATCTTTATTTTCCGTCCAAATGAAGCCCAGTTGTGTCCTGTCCACCAAAAGAACAATTTGGTTTTAAGCAGCTTTAAGAAAACCACTATCTGATGCCAGTAAATCTCTGTCTATGCTATAACTGCTTTAAGTCCGGAAGCAGTGGGTGTGCTCAAAACAACACATAAAGATAAAGATTTCCAGTGCCAGGAACGTGAATGTATTTTGGAAGAAAACACAGGGGGCATTCTGTGCGGGAAGAGATGAAAACATGCATCAGCCTGCGGAGCCTGCCAGTGCTGCAACACACACGCGCCAGCTGTCTGGGAAAGCCACATCTTCAGATGGAGAGAAGGAGGCACTGGAGGGTCCTGTCCTTGGCACACACACAGAGCGAAAGGCTGCTGCTGTTATTTGTTTCTTTTTCTTGCAGCAGAGAGAGATGTGTTCCTCTGTCCTCTAGGAGCTGAAGGTACGCATCAGAAGACAGATGCCAGCCCCATCTCTTTTGCAGGGATGGATGTTGAACAGTTTCTTGGGGCAGGTTGCACTCCTGGACTCCCATGGGCACCTACCCTCGTCCTTTCCTGAGCAGAAGGGGTGTTGCCACAACCAAACCCTTACACATTGGTCATGCTTTGACCCTACAACAACATGAAAGACCTCAAGGAAAGGGGCATCTATCAATCCTGTGGGATAACTGTGTGTCCATAGAAAAGCCATTATAACATGTGATGCTGGAATAATTCCACCAAGGCCAAGGATATTTCTCTCTATCTCTTCCCCAGCATGTGTAAGCTAGATGGGAAGAGAAGTCACTGCTCTCTGTTAAATGTATACCTGCTTATCAACCTACTTCTTTGTCTTGTTGCTGGTTTTCCTCTTTCTTACACTGCAGAACAAAAAAATAATAATAATTGGAAGCATATATCCACTTTGTTACTGCAGAGCTTCTTCTCCAGGCCATAACATCTTTCGGGTCCTAGGGCATTGCACTTACAGGAAAGGGAATCAGTTTGCTGACCAGTTTCCTACTTAAAAGGCAGAACTTTTTTTAAGCCATGAAGACACACAAGGCAGCAAGTTACCAGTTGGTATTTTGACCCAAAATGGTAGGCACATCACCTACATCTTTTACTAACAATGCAATTTACACAGATTCTTTCACCCCAGAGTATGCCAAAGCTACTCATACAGTAAAGTGCTAGCGATCTGAGTTCCACTGTCCATATATTTTGTCTGCCATTAGCCTTCCTCAGACAACTTTTTTCCCTAACTCTCTTCATAGTTCTTTTGGGAGGGAAACAGAAGGCACACGGAAGGCTGAGGCTCTCCTATCACCCCTTGCCAGAACGGAAAAGGCAATGGCAGAGGGCCACAACAAAGGGTATTGCCTTAGCTCGGAGAGTCTGTGTCCCACGCTGTGTCGTTGGGAGGTTGTGCGGTGTTAGCAGGGCTGGGGTGCCAGAGTGGGAGAGGCAGCACCTTCTCCTGCTCCGGGGAAATGGATGTCCCAGCAATGTTCCTGGGTTGCTCCTTAGGAGGTAGCCTTACAGACAGGAAAGCCGTGATCATGCACAGTCTCTGACTTCTATTTTTTAATAAAATCTAATTTTCAGAATAACCAATTTTTGTGTGACCTTTGTACATTTTTATTGTCTCTAACATAAGTTATAAAGGCTTTGGGCAAGACCCCTCTGTGCTTGCCCTCTCCTACTCCATATCCAGACATGTCTGTGAAGACAACTACATAAAACCATCATGGATTCCGACAGGTCTGGTCCCAGACCACCATGCTGTGCCCAGCATCTCCAGGGGAAAACTGGCAAGCAAAAAGGCCCTTCTGGGCACAGCACCTGCTCTCTGGCCTCCATAAAGTTACCCATTCCTTGCTGAACTGCAATTGCCTTTCCAAAGCCAGAGAAAATAACCTAGGCATTTAGGGACACTTACGCAACCTAAACAATCCAGCATAATTCTAGCAAGCACAGCCACGGTTGTGGTCTGCTGCCAGGTATTCAGACAGAGCACATAACAAAGGCAGGAGAGCAGAGCTCGTGAAAGTAAGGGCAAGCAGCATGTTAAGACACACAAGTTAGCCTGACTAAGTCTGGCTTTTCCCTAAGAGGGAGAGCAAAGTGCTGTCCCCCGGAGCTTTCTAACACTGAAGCTTACAATAATAATGAAATCTCCATGGGCCCAAATGTGCCTCCCACACACATCTCGGGTAGGAGCTTACCACACAAGGAGTCCTGCTGAAATTAATGGGCTGTGTGTGGATTACAAGATGCTATTTGGAATAACTGAGGGTGACCTCGCAGACATTTTCCCATTGTTGTTCTCACTGTCCGTTCAGTATACCTGGCTTTAAGCTTAACTGTGCCTCTCCGTGACAGAAATGAGACATGGGGAGGGATACAGAGAGAGGGAAACATATTTATATGGGGAAGCATGGCGTAATGGCTGAAGTATAAGCCTGGAAGTCTTGGTCTCCAGCCTTGGCTCTCCCACTGACTCCTGTTATCTGTATGCAGTTTCCCATCTCGGCTCCATCCATGTGCCAACCGGAGCCTGTGAGTCAGGCGTCCCATGCAACTTCATGTCACAACGTCCACAGCCCCGGCGATGCAGGGCTGGAAAGGATCCCCCAGGATCCCACCGCCCGCGCATCGCTCTGTGCGGGTACAGTCCTGAAGGGGGGTGATGTGGCTGTAGCTGCAAAGGAGGCAACGGCGGTGCCTGCGTCACGGGCCTTTTCCTGTTTGCTTTATTCCCGGGGGTTATTTCTGGGCTGGAGGGAGGCTGCAGCGTGATGTCAGTGTGTAAACAGGGAGGTGAGTGTCGTCAGGGCTCAGGGGGTGGAGGTGAAGGCACGTCTGGCTCCCCGGAGCGGGGAGCGGGAAAAAAAATCAGTGCAGATAAAGCAACATAAGGGAAATGGCAGTGGAGCCACGGAGGAGGCGGCGGGGGGAGAGGGGGGAAAAAGGCTGCCGTCCCCATGCAAATCGTTTGGGAAAACAGTGCACCACCCTCCGTTAATTCCCCTGATTAAAACCGCATTAGGTTGTAGGTGTCGGGGACAGGCAGCTGTTTTCAAGGAAGCCCTGGCTCCACCAGGTCCTTCCTCGCCGGGCAGTGGCGGCTCTATCTGGAGGTACATGTCAGCGAGGCGCGGAGCCTGCCGACGCTTGTCCTCCTCCTGACAGGCCCTGGCCAATGTCCTGCTGCTGAGGGTCGTGGTAATTTACGTCCCTTCTGTGTACATTAACTTATCTGCAGCGGAGCTGGCGGGGCTCTTTCAGCCAGGCTGTCTCCTCTGCAGGCTGGGAGACTTTTCCTGCCTGTGGGACCCGGAGCGGGGACCGACTGCGCGCCCCTGCCAAGTTCCTGCGCCGGACCAACAACAACAAGAAGCGCCGCAGAGCCGGTGGCCGCTCGCCCAGCCCCGCCGGCATCGCCATCGCCCCCGCGAACCCCGTGGACCCCACGTCCCCTGTGGCACCGCACGCCCTGGGGAGAGGGGAGCCAGGCGGCTGCTGGAAACCAGGCACTTGGTTGTAAGCCCCCCACCCCAACTCTCCTCCCCAGCTTTATTCTGCTGTTTCGGCAGCAGCTCAAATGGTTATTTATTATTTGCAGCTCCCTCAGGGCTCTTTTCCCATCCCTCCTCCCCTGCCTCCTGTGGAAGGAAGCAGCCTTCTCAGGCAGGAGGCAGATACTTCCCTCTGGGCTGCAAATTTTGGTGGCCTGGATGGGGTGACTATCCTTACGCGTTACCTTGGAAAGATGTTACCGTACAGGTATGCTGTTATCAACGGCAAATTCACTCTTAGTCTGAGGAGACAAGAATCCATCAGTGGTGACAGGAAGGCATGCAAGGACCACCTGAGTCTTCCTCGGAGCAACACTTTTTCCCATCAAGCAGGGTATTCCCTTCTCATCCACGTGATGAATTTGTCTATCATCCCAACATGCACAACTGAACATATTTAATCATCCAGCAACTCTAAGGAGGTTTCTCTGATTTTGAAATTTTGGGGGGCCATTGCATTCAGACTCATTTTTTCTGTGATTATGCCCTTGTGAATCACTGAGTCCTTATTGGAAATCAGAAAAGATGAAGCAAACTCTGCCCACTATAATCCTTTTCAAATCCTCTACTACACTCTACTTGTCTTTGACTAGGTTAGGCAAGGTTGCCCATTACCATTAGGAAGCCCACAAAAAACCTGAAAGCAGAAAGCAGCAGTGGCAAAGACCATGTGGTCCAGCAGCCTGAACTCGCGCCAGTTCACCCAGAAAGAGCTGATCTGCCAACCTAATTGCTATTAGGAAAGAGGGGAAAAAAGGGTTGATACTTGTAGCAATATCAGAAAATGTGCCCCCTCACACAGTCTTTCAAGATTTCCTGGATGACACCCATCAGGTGGCTTTCTTTGGCACCTGCGAAGAGCCGCTATTAAACCAGGTTGTATCAGAAAGCCACGTACGAACTCTCAAACTGTCACAAGAATGCTAACAACCACAAATTACCTTTCACCTTCACAAGGATTGAAAACTGTGTCTTCTTAGTAGCTATTGTCTTGATATCCCCCTGGATGCTTTACGTGTACATCTCAGCCTACTAATGCCTGGTGTAGCTAACACATACGATACTAACTGTGAGGCAAATTATGGGTAATTTCGTTAGGCTCACAGAGCTCGTAGTGAGAATTAAGACACTCAAAGTTTACAAAAAAAAGGATCTGGGTTGTGGATATGGGCCGCATGTCCCTGCTCTTGTTCTCCCCAGAAGCTGCAGGTCACCCTTTACCAACCTGAAGCTGTGACAAGATGAACAACCCCAAATCAAGGGGCTGTTCTCACAGCGGTAACTGTGAAATACAAGACCTGTATTTCCTGCTGAACAGTCAAATTCCATGGAGTGAAGACTGGGGAGAGAGGCCAGCACGCACCCACTCCGAGCATGGCGCAGGGCTTGCAAGTTCACGTTGGGCTCTGTTTCCACCCTTGCCACGCTAATGGATCTTTCATTGAAGACTCCATGCCTTCCATTGGGCTTTACAGAAGATGCAGATAGGAGTAGGGTACACGGGAAATTTGTGTCCTTTGGCAAGACAGGAGAGCAGCAGCAGAGCCATCTGCTCTAACCACAGCTGGCTGCCTGCAGCAGCAGCAGTTCTGGGACACCTCGAATGCCCCTCTCCACAGAGAGCTTGCACAGGCTCTTTCTGAAGCCAGCATGAGCAGACTGAGCAATTCAGCACTGTCACGTTGTGTGGTTACCTTGCAGATAAGATGGGTGACTGTGCCTACTTGCACGTGGGAAAGGAAAATGTCTTCCTGGTCTATTCTTGCAATTTTAGTTCTTGGTGGTCTAAGCTGCCTGCCAATGAAGCGGATGGGCTGTGTAGCAAGGGATATTGCAGCATCTCTGGTTGTTAATAGAAAATTTAGAAGACACGTCCACACATCTTTCCCTGGTGTTCAGGGCCAATCTGCTGGCCTCAGAACATCCCACCGGTGAGCTCTCATCCTTATGGCCATACCTGAGCCTCCACAGCGGCTTCCAGCTAACAGGGTGGCAGCAGATTTCATGTGTAAGAGGAACGTGGTGATTTCATTTCAGAGCTAATGTCTATCTCTGTCTGCACGTGAAGGAAGTCATTATGCAACAAGGAATTTCAGGGCCGTGTTTTCAAGCTCTTTTGCATGCTCTGGAAATACCAATTTCATTTTAAAGGAGACTCCACCCTGGTTGGGAGGCACCAACAAGGTGTCTGGTGGCCTAGCTAGTGGCTAAGATCCACTGACTTTTTAGGTATCCTGCTGCCCGGGAGGATCTGTGGCCTAACGTTAGGTGCCTACAACATCTGTATGAGGTGCATAGAGAGTTAAGCACCCCAGTTGTTTGAAAAAATGCCCAGGAAAAGACTTTGACTTAAGCTCTACATGTTAAGGACCTAGAGACTTTAAGGCATGGTTGGAGGGAAGATCCTACATTCATCTGAAGACAGCCCTTTTTTAGAATGCATGCTGGCAGTGAAAACAGCAGGAGAACCATTTTTGGAGCCTTCACTGTGGATATTTAGGCATTTTCACATTGAGTATTTCTTGTATCAAGCACTGGACCCTGGTTTTGCTCCTTCAGGCCAGCTCCATAACCACTGGGCAGGCACCCCCTTTTTCTCCTCACCTCTATCCTGTGAAAGTAGTTATACAAATAAAAAAATATCAAAATGTTTCATTAAATATCAAATGAAAGTTTCTCATGCTTCCATTTCTTCAGCCAGTGTCTTTTCTCTCCTGGAAATATTTTTCTTCCACCTCCCATGATGATTTGGTCTCAGTCTTACTGGAGTGAAGAAGTAACTCAGTCATTTGCATAGACAGGGAAGAATTCCTTTGGATATTCCCAGAAAAGCTGCATTACCCCTCAGCTTTCACATTGGTAATAAATACCATAAGTATAGATGAATAAATGAGGATGGAATCCATCCATCCTAATTTAAGCATGAAGAAATCTGAATTAGAAAACTACGTGACTCGCATAGCCCTGCATCCCTAAATGACGGTTCTTCCTCACAAAGTTCTTCCTTTAAGTGCTGTATTTTCATTTGCAATGTATGGTAGCACCTGTCCGAGGCACTCAGCTTTCAGACAGGTACCTGCACAGGACAACAAGCACTCGTCGAGGATATCCCTCATCATTTTATTCTGTAGCTTCATGGAATTCCTGGGG
>VYZM01014269.1:55177-154933 GCA_013398915.1 Dromas ardeola | reverse complement strand
GGGGGAAATGGCTGGATCATAGCAGGAAGACTTCTATTCTCCAGAACTACTTCATGTTTAATGAAGATCCTAAGGCTTGAAATGATGTTTGTGAAGTTAGCTCCACTGCAGACTGTTCTGTTTGCCCCATTTTGACCCAAAATTCACTAATCTCTTACAAATTCAGGCTTTGCTTATAGGCTCTCATTTTTAAATACAGCTCAGTCAACACACCCGGGTGAAACCTCCCCAGGCTTTTCTGCATTTTGTTCTAAAGGTGATAACACAAGAGACTGGGAATTTCTGTGGAAAAGCTGACAACTTTTTTCAATGTGTAGGACTCTCATTGTCCTCATTGTCTCATTGTCAGTGTTTTCTGCTGAGGGCAACACAAACATTTGAGTCATGAAGCACATCCCTTCCTTCAAGCACTTCCAAGTCATCATTTGCTTGTGTACGTTACTGTGTTTAAATCCAGCTTTATGAGTTTTACAGATGGGCAGGAACAGGGGGTGGAGGGCGATGGACACTCAGAGCCAGAACAGAAATAGGAGGAAATGATCAGCTCGGAGCCCAAGCAGACACGGATACATGTTTTTCTCTGGAAACCACTTGAGTGCATCAAAGGACAGATTTAATCACATACAACTGAGTTTGAGCAGGCTTCACTTGGGTGCTCCTCTCCTGAAACTCCAGAAAAGATATCAAAATAGCTCTTTGTTTTAGCACTGAACTTCATGCAGTCCTTCTGCCAATCTTTCTTAAGCCAAAAATCACTGCCAAGTCATAGGCACAATGTTATGCATTGGACATAACTTTACAAACACTTGATGCAAATAACTATCATTAAGAAAGGGCAGCAGCAAAGAGCTAACAACCTTGCCTGTTGTATTTAAGTTTTACAATGAACTTTAGAAGAATAGCAAGTAGGATCAGTGGCATTGTTAAAATATAGGAATGGATATATCTAGATACCTAGATAGAGCAAGTATAAACGTTACTGAAAATGTACAGTGCCAACACTATCTATTCTTCCAGTTAAATGAAAACTCCAGTTGGATGCTGCTTTTAGTTCTTAAAGCCGTGCCTCCCAGAATCATGTAATTATATGACAATCTCAATTTTTCCATCTCATGTTTGCAATGGGAATCTTGAAAATAACGTGCGTGTGGGCCACTGCATCAGGATGCAGGGGAGCAGACCCATTCTAACAATACTTAAAAATCTCTTGGTGTTTAAAAGAATGTCACAATTTGAGGTTAGAAATATCACCATTTTCTGTTAAATGTCCATGAAAGTTCATCTCCTTATGAAGGCAGCTGCAAGGGAATACACTGAGCAGCCCACGCATTCCCTTCCCATCCTGTCTATGATGCTGGGAGTCATGAATATCCCTTGATCAAGTCACACACAGGATGAGATACTAGAAGACTGATTCTCACCCTTTGATTCCTTGTTTTCTTTTTGTTACAGAAGAGCCTTATCTTTGCCAAGCAAGAGCAGCAGTTCTTTCATTGACACACACGCAGCAGAGATCTCTGGCTCTGACAGGGGCTCGTCAGCTTTCCCCACCTGTCAATCTTACCCAGATGTATTTGCATAGACCTGTTGATTTTGCGCACAGTACCAGCTGAAATTTGAAACTTTCCAAAAATCATACAAAGAAAAGAATGCTTCTGTCTGAAGTACTTCTATGGCAAGTTTCACAAACCCTTCCAATCGCATTTGTAGCCGAAACACTGGCAGCTGGCTTTTTGTTGTTTTCTTTTCTCTCTCTCTTTCTTCTGGTGACATTGCCAAGCTGTGTTCTAATCTGGTGGGCATTGGGGAAACAAAACAAAAAAATAATTGCAGGGCTTCTGGTAAACTTGAATTTCTCTGAGGCAGGGACTTGTGCTGCAAAGCAGTCAGAAATCCAAGAGCTCTCTCCCAGTGCGTGCACTTTGCCATCGAGGGGGCTATGTCATTTCTTTGAAGCAGGCTCTATTTTGATGGGCAAAACACCAGAGGATGACGTAAACCTCTAAGGATGATTACTTGGGTCCTGTGTCCGGCTTATTCTCAAAAAAAAAAAATGCCTTGAAAATCTTTAGAGCTGCTGCTCTTTTGTCTGTCAGCAATGAAAACAAGGGAGATGTTACTGGTGGCAGAGCAACTGAATCAAAGGACGGGCATTGTGCTAGGGAAAAGTTCCCTATGGTGTTTTCCTGTCCTCAGTACAATTTGCCCTCTATTTTTTTCTGGAGAAGTCTTCAGATAGAAGTGCCAGCTTGGTGGACACTATGCAAGTCCTACACAGTGTGTTGTGCAGTTTGTCTTGGTCTGACACTGAGAGTTCAGTGCAGTTCCCAAGGTGTCGGTGGTCCTCACGGCTGTCACCCACGTGGAGCTGGCTGGCCAGGCTTCTGCCTGGGCTTTGTAGCTGCAAATGCACATTCAGAAATGTCAGTGATGGTCCGTGCTTTCCCCCAGCATCTCCGGCAGCTGGATCCGTGCAGGCACAGAAGCTGCTAAGGGTCCACAGTAGCCCTCTGCACAAGCCCTGTTGCAGGGGTCTGGGGATTTTGACAGTAACATAATGAAGCTGTTGGTGTTCTTGCCATTTTGACAGTGACAAAAAGAAGAAGGAGAAATTAAAAATGTGCCTGAGAATCATCATGTGTCATAAACCTCTAATCTTAATCTCTGTCTTTTCACCCAGTAAATCCTCAATTCTTCATAATACCCTCCTACGCCCGCCCACCATTCCCGTTCCCAGAACAAAACCCCCAGATTCCCAGCAGTCTTGTGGCAAAGTACCAAGATCAAACTAATAATCTGAGAATTTTTCCACTTTCCTCAAATTATTCACAATGTGACAATTGCCATATAAAACAAAACAAAGTCATACTTGTGTTAAAATGCTTGGGTTATGGTTTATTTATCCTATTTGATTCTGTGTGCACTCCAAAATTACATTTGTCACAGGAGCATCCGAGCTTCTTGCAGTGATGCATTAAGAAACGTCTCCCTCTTCCAGCAGCAGCAAGTGTGCAGGGCAAGGTAACCTAGAATTAGACACAATCTCAGATGCAGTACAGAAAGTCTTACCGGTACCCACTGTAGAGAGCAGTGAGCTCAGCTATTGGAGAGGTCATTTCATTCCCTGACACTGGTCAAGGCCTGAAAAGTCCCTGCTTTATGTGCAGACAGTTTTCCCTTTCTTACCAAGGTTCCTGTTAGACTAGAGAACATTTGACCACAGCTTTCATCCCAGAGCTTAAATGGAAGTTTTTTAGATTCTCCACCCAGGCCAGGAGAACATGGAGATAGTTAACAAGACCATAGACTTGATTCAAATCCTGATGGGAGGCCATCCAAAGGAGTTGAGGACAAATATGACAAATCGGGAATAGCCTCAGCCATTGAGAAAACACAGGACCGCTTTCTGCACACGTTGATTCTCTGAAGGCTTTCTACATACTGCACTGCTGTAGCCTGGCCAGGAAATGGCACAGGCATGAATAACTGGAGCCAGACCACTGGCTGTCAGAGTGGGAGAAAATATCTTGACCAGCTCCGGATAGAAGTGGGCATTACTCTTGCTACACCCTAAATCCAAGATTAAAAAAGAAAGTGAAAAATATGGCACACGACTGAGGATAACTCTAAGGAGCATCACATGCTTAGAGAGAAAATTAGAAAGGTTAAGGCATAGCACAGCTTCCAAGGGACATAAAATAATAATGAGACATTCTTCTGCAAGTATATTGATCCAATCTGTGTGTTTTTTTTTATTTCAGTCTTCACTAGAAGAATCAACTGTGACCAAATGTTGAATGCAGTTAACACTGCTGGCAAAAAACTCATTGGTCAGAAGTCTGTAGTTCACCATTAATCAGGGGTAAAGTAGAAAATGGCAGATTGTTACCTACTATGCCATTAGATATTGTCAAATGGGTTTCACCTGATGAAATTCACTCCAACAAATTTGGAGTCAATCTCAGTGATCTGAAAACTCCTGATAGATGGAAGAAGTTACAGAGTACCAGAAAAGAACAAATATAGTACTTTTTTTAGAAGGAGAAGTCCATGAACCATAGCCTGTCGTCTTGATTTTTATTTCCAGAAAAATAACAGAACAAAATACTGTAGCCAGACCATCAGATGACAATCAGACTACTTGGGAGATAACAGCTGCAGAGGAAAATGGCTTTGTCAAACAAACACTAGCTCTGTTAAGCCCAACTTCATTTTCCTCTCTAGCAGGATTTGTGAGTTGATGTCACATATCTGGATGCGAGCAAGGCTTTTGACACTGTCTTGTGTGACAGTTTCCTAAGGAAATTATGAGAAAGCATGGGCTAGTCAAAACTATCGTAAGGCAGGTGCTCAGCCACTTGGAAAACTGCTCAGAAAGTAGCTGGAAATAGGTCATTGCCAGACTAGAAAGTTTCTTTGACTGCAGTTCCACAGGGGTCCGTCTTGGATCAACATTTTTATTAAAAACTTGAAAAATGTCAGAAGGGATTTCTCACTTCTTGGAAGAGGCTGGAAACATTTTGGGAGGCTAGATTAGAATTCGAAAGATCTTTACACATTGAAGAAATAGTATTAAAAATAATATTATCAGTAAGGACTAGAGTAAAGTACTGTAGATAGAAAGACATTCTCAGCTGTCAAAATGCAAGTAGGGGGACAAACTTAATAGGCAACAGTTCTTCCAAAAAGTGAACTAGAGAATGTGGGAGACCACACATTGAGTGTGAGTCAATTTTATGATACTAATGCAAAAAAAAAAAAAAATCTTCTAAATTATCAGGATTTTTAAAAGGGAACATTTTATCTAAGACTCGAAGAAATCTTTCCATTCTGCTCAGCACCTAGAAGGCATCTGTCAAAGAACTGTGTCCATATTGAACAGACATTTCATAAAAGACTTGGACTAACTGAGGAAAGTCAAGAATAACCAGAGGTTTAGACAACATGACTTATGGGCAAAGAGTGAAAAAAATGGGGTTGTTTGGTCCAGAGGGGAGATGTGATAATACTTTTCAAATACATAAAATGCAGCTGCAAGGAAAAGAGTAAAAAGGAAAGCTCTTTTTGTCTATTGCAGATATAACAAGAAAATGTGAGCTGAAATTGCAGTGTGGGATATTTCTTTCAAATAAAAAATGAAAATTTTCTGATGGCAAGTGCAGTTAAATGCTGGCACAGATTACTAAAACTACCACGGACTGCAGATGGTCAAGAACAATTTGTGTGTTCCTCTCTTGCAGGCAAATTGCAAAGTTGATACCCTTCAGTTCAGTGGTCCCTACGGTTCTGCAAACAACGAGGAACACAAGAGCACCCTTAATCCATGGGAGCAACTGACCAATTCCAGGGCATGCCTCCCACCAAGGGGAGCACATCTGATACCAACTCTTAAAAAATACTTTCTTTTGTCAGTATCTCCTTGGTCATCACTGGCTTTACCTTTCAGCAGCTAGTATTAATCTATGTACTGCTCTCATCCAGATAAAGTCATCTTGGTCACATCAGCCAAGCACCAGGACTGTACAGCAAGACAGTTGATCAGAACTATCTGCCAAGAGCGCACATCATCAGACTGGCAGGAAGATATTGAACAGCAGAGGAGAGGGAATTGATCCTTGAGGGACTTGATAAATGCAAGGTCCAACTGCAGAAACATAGCTTTCTGCCTCTAGTAGTCGCTGGCATCCCTCCAAGAGGGACCTGGACATTTATTACATTACCGTGGCCTCCTGTTAACATTCTCAAGTGAAATAGGAGTATCTTCATGTCAAGAGTGTAAAATGTTGAGGAAAGATCCAGAAGGATGAAAATGGATGGCTGTTTTCTATCTATTGACAAGGAGAGATCGTCCATCAGTGCCACTAAAGTGGCTTCAGTTCCGTGTCCCGGCCTCAATCCAAATTGCGCCCTCCCTCATGATAATTAATATCCCTGCTACATATAAATGCACAGGCCATATTCCATCTTCCCATCAGATACTGGCCTGAGCAAAAGGACATCTATTCTGATCTACAGTATGGCTACAGTCAATATATATGCTATACTTCTTTCTCCCCATTGGATGGCACATGCGGCAGATGTGCTAACACAGCTTAATTCAGAAGCAACATTTCTCACAGTTCTCGAATGAAATTGAAATACCCTGTTGGAAATAAAGACAAATAAAATTATCCAATAAGTGAATGCTAAGGCTGAAATCTTTGTAAGCACTTTTAGGTAATTCCTTAAAAAAAGAGAGATCCATTATATCCTAACCTGCACTTTGTCACCAGTGTTGTTCCACTGTCAAGGTAAAGAACTGAGGAATGTCCGCAGACTTGTTATGACATTAATCATATTAAACAAGGCATGTGAACAACAACTGCAATTAAACTGTAGCAATCAAAGACATAGGAAACATTTACATTTTGGAAGACCGTAAAGTGGTATGTTTTACTTAGAAATCTCAAAGGTTGTGTCAATCTGTAAGACAGGGACTATATACACATCATTCCTAAAAAGTAGCCCTATCTCAGGCAGAATTTGTCTGCATCACCAACGAAGAGTCAGAGAGTTCACAAGGTACTAAAAACTTGACCCTGGTACACAGCGGTATACCCTCTCCAGACTAACGAAGTATAAACAGTCCAAATGTATCTCCTAGCATCCACTTCTATGGCTACCAGAAAAATCCCCACCAAATAGCCCAACTAAATAATTTTTAGACTCTCTGTACAGTACTATAATGCCTCCCAAACTGCGATTTCACCACTGGGAATACTGATGGGTTGACATGAATCACTGACTGTAAACACATCTGCTCTGAGGAAATAGGCTCTTTTTTCCCCACAAAGGGTTTCATATTTCTACATGAGGAGTCTGAACGGTGAAGTCAAGATTCCTGCCCTAATCTGAGGTTGCTTAGGAGCTCAAGAGGTTTGTACTCAGGGCAAATCAGAAATTGATACTATGCCACCCCACCTAGATCCCAATGACAACCAAATGCTCCCAGACTTCTCAAGTATTCATCCCTTGGCTCCAAGGTAAGAACATTTTGAATATAAACCTTCGGTGACTATATACAGCAAAATCATCATCAAAATACTGGACATCTAGCTTCCATTCATAAAGGTGATCACCAAGTATGACTGAAAAGTGCTTCGCATATTCTAGTTTGCAACATGGTTTCTAGGGATAACGCTATGAGAACCAGCTTCTACATGTACTGCTTTGGGCAACAAGTGAGATCCTTACAAACAGGGCATGGGGAATGAATCATCTGCATGCCACAGCATGCATCTGTGCAAGCCACTTCTCAAACAGGAAGATTCATTAACTTTGCTACTGGCATTTGTCTGATCTGGGAAGATGCTGCCTGTTGGTCCAGGATTTGGAAAATTCAGGAGCCGGGTGTGCTACAAGTTCATCTGCAGTGACCTCCTGTCACCAAAGCTTTGTTCTTTTCTTTAGTATTCTAAATCATTTTGAATGCACAGAGCAGTTACTAGCAATATTCCAAAGCCAATAATACCTTCCTTGGCTTTACAATGCTTAAAAAGCATACAAAGCTGTAGGTACTGATGTGGTAACTACAGCTGCTTTTGAGCTGCAGGTCAGACAGACCTGCTCAGCGGAGTCACTGCTCTCTGGCTCCCCAGCTTCAAGGACACTACTAACAATCTTTCTTCTCTGAGGTTAAGCTGGCCTACTGCCACTGTAAACACAAAATCTCACTTACATGGTTGAAAGATTAAATATCTGATTAAAATTTCTGGCCGCTAATTTGTTGAACTTGGCCATAGGGGTAAATTTGGACGGCATGATATTCAATTCTACGTGCTCAGAAGTAGGGGGAGAAAAGGAGAAGGGGGATGTCATATTTCATGAAAGAGCAAGGAAGTCACATTTCAGCTGAAAATCAAGCTGGAGGATATGATTCAGCCGTGACCAAAACAAGAGGCGAACTGAGTTTGGGCAGGTTGTTCTCCTTGGAGCAGCCTCTGCAGGAGTGGGGCTCCGTGCAACCAAACAGGGTGTGAAGTCACTTCAGCCACCTAATGTGCCCTTCTGAGATGCTGCACTTGCTTCCAGTAACATGGCTGTAAAACCTTGCCAGAGGCAGAATTTAGGGACAGTCTGCAGCTGAGGCTGAATTCAGCAAAGGATTTCAGTGGTTTGGATCAGGAACTTCTCAGTCACCATTAAACTGAGAAGTTAGATTGACACCTTAAACTTAAACTTCCACCTGAGCCCTGTTTCATCACACTTAGGAAACTTCACGGGGGTTTCTGGGGACAGACATATCAGTCTCCCTACCCCATTTCTCCAGGATTTGTCCTTAGTAGAGAGACCTGGGCAGCCCATTCCCTTGGGCAGAGTCCTTGAAGGGGCTGGGGTGTGCTCAGCCGGCACCACATGCTCATAGACTTCAGACAAATTCTACAGGTTATAATAAAATTCAAAGGGTGGGTTTGCTTTTTTTTACATTACAGGGTCCAAACAACTCTGAACAATATTTTTTTTCAGAGACAGCAAGCAGCTTCTTCCTAACTGCACATCTGCCCTTGGCCAAATTTCATAATTTGCTTGCTGCAAGCTATGTTAAAGCTCTGCAAAAGAAAAATGATTGGAATCTTTTTATAATGGGAAACGTTAGGCAACTTTAATATAGGAACTTTGGGGGCTCCTATATTAACTCTTTATTGTTGTGGCTTAATTTGACACTATGGTTTCAGCCTTGAGCCTCATACGATTTCCTTGGAGCTGTTGTTGTAGGACTGGAGTCTCAAGCAAGCATATTTCCCAATAGATGTTATAATTCACATAGTAAGTATCAGAAAAAATCACAATCTACTTATAGCAAGGACTGCCACCACTTCTGCAGCCAAAATTCCCTGAAGTGGGTACGTTTAGAATACTACAGATTATATAAAAGCCATGGGTTTGTCCTGACAGTACTGGTCTGTTTTACCTACACACCTGTGAAGACCTAGTAGGGGATATGACCCCCCAAGCATGACTTTTCAGCATTATTTTTAGCCTATTGTCAACAGTCATGTTCTTTTTGGACTCTCTTTTCACTGCAGCTTTTGTAGAGACTTAATGCTGCAACAATTACTCATACCAATGACATTGCCTCTTTCTTTTTCTGCGCAGCCATGATAGACCTATGTTTCCCCAAATGTGTGCAGATCCCTGGCATATGTTTTATATCTTCAAATTCAGTGCAGTGAGGATAGATCCCGAACAATTTAAACTCAGGCTGGGCAATGACCAATGTGTCTTAATTGGTCAGCGAAAGATCATGGCATTGCTTCTGTTCCCAGCGTTAGGTTCCATTCAACAAAGTCCATGAGACGCATCCATGTACTTAAAGTTTTTTAATTGGGGTCTGGTTGTTCTTCAGCGCAAATATTGACGTTTCTCCCCAGATTGGCTTTCCATAGCACATTTGTGCCAATAAATGTCACTGCTCAAATGAGTGATAATATACAAAGGTGCAATTACAGCCAAAGAAAATTAATTCAAGCAGATACCCCCGGGCAATGTTTTCGTCTGCCACCAAATGGCTGCAGGCAGTGGCTGGGAGGGAGCCCACTATGCAAGGTAAATGGCAAGAAAATTTTTAAAAGCTGAGGAGCCAGGAGCCCTGGGGAGCCCTTCACAGCCTCTCTGCCACTGGCAAGACATGAACTTGGCCTCTCGGGAGTTCTAGCACCCAGAAAAACTCAAGTAACAGGGAGACTATGGGGGACACCTGCAGAGGCAACTAGTATGCCCTTGACATTTGCCACCCACAGATAAATTGCTCCTGCAAACAGGAGTGTCTTGTATATGGGTGCACGGTAGGTGGGTAGAGGCCACCTAGACATCCTCGTTTATGCAGCTGGGACACCAACAGAAAACCAGGGGCAAATCCCAACAGACAGGTAGGGGGGGGCTGAGCTTCTACTGCTGCTGCTGCCAAAAATTGATGAGCAAAGTATGTCCCATGAACCCCTTGTAGCCTGTAAATGCTTTTGCAGTGGTAACCCAACAGGTAGTTTCCATTGTGGACATCCTACTAAACTAAAAGGCACAGTTTTGCTATGGAGGCCCCAGCTGAGCATCCTACTGCTTAGGTGAATATTCATCAGCAAATCTTGGAGGCTCCCATTCAGAAAAGGCTTTTTTTATTTTTCATTGGCCCGCATTCTTTCGTAATACTGTCATGTCCTGTTATATTTATCCCAGCAGTTGCCATACCCCAGCATGGCTGGACAAGCCTGGTCTTCTTTCTGTCCCAGAGATGAAAAAGACGTCGGACTTTGCTGCTCTGAGCTCTCTGCACAGGGAGGGGGAAACCTGCAGTGCAGAGGGAAAGCAGAGAAGCAGACTCAGCACCACACTTCTGAGCAAAATATGCAACTTGATAGTCTGGAAATGTCATTGGCTGGAAGGCGTCCGTTTACCTTTAAGAGTATTTAAAGTATGTTAACTACAGACCAAAAGAATACATTGTAAACACAACATAATAACTCTCTAATAGAGGAAAGAGGTTTTTTATTTACCTACCAGAGACATTTGATTATCAGGCAAAATTGCCTTGTGAAAAGAAAAGCACTCCATCACCTCGCAGCCTTGAGTGCCAGCATACCACATATAACTTTAATGTGGTCGGTACCTGTTTAGAGGTCACTTAAGAGGTAACTATTTCAAAAAATGCATTCATATAAACATAAGTTTTAGTGCCTTTTGTGTGAAATGCAAAAGTCGAGTCTTGAATGCCTGCGCTCGTGAAAGATCATGTAGTATTTTTAGCAAGATTAAAGGGGTTAATCCTGGTCAAATTCCACTTTGAATACTTACACTCTGCCTACTTTAATTCTTCTGAAATTTCAGCTGTACATTGCGTTCTCCTTGGCTTTTGCCCTAACGTGTTGGTGTTACCTACATATGACCGCATTTCAGTAGTGAATTCAATGGCAGGGCACTCCACCCCAGCCCTCCCTGCGCCACGTGGCTCTGCAACGCTCCTTTTCCCTCTTCTGACACAATTACTGGGTCCTTGTGGACCATTTCATGGGGACCTGTGAAAAGTCCCTGAGCAAAACGGGCTTAGCCAGGCCTGACATGCACCAAGGGAGGACATTTTTTGCCTTTATTTTGTTTGTCATTAAGATAACCGGGAAAGAAATGCGCTATATAAGTAGGAAGGACCATTGCTATTAATATCAACAAGTAATAGTTATATCTAATGCCTTCCTCCTCACTTAACATTTTTGGTGATAAAAGGATTCTAATTAAAAATATAAACAGGTCGTTCACTTTTTGTTTTATACTTATCTTCCACATGTGCTTGTAATAATCTGCCTTCTTGCCAACACCATCTTGTAAATGAGATCCATATCTCAAGGGTTTATCCTGGTTAAATAAACTGAATTCAATAAAACCCATCTTCAGATATTCCACATGTGAGAGTTATTACTACACTAACATGCTACTGTTGCTTCTGTTACCTAGTGTTACAGATGCATTAACTTCTCCCCTTTGCTTGAGTTATGCTCCACTGTATATCTAAGATAAGAAAATGGAGTGCCTGGAGTCTGTTCAGTGTTATCGTATAACAAACAGTGACTTTTTTATTGAAGGAACTCCACGAGCGATGCACGTTTTATTGAAACTAATTCAGAGGGAAAAAAAAATATTTAAAGATAAACGTTGAACTAAACCCCAAGTAAGCCATGATGTTATTTGCCCCCTTTCTCTTCCCTTCCCTTCTCTTTGCCCCCAGCTGGTGAGCCTTGCAATAGTGTTGCACAGGGCTGGACAACATTTCTTTGCAGTCAGAGCTCAAAGGTTACGGTGGAGTCTTATAACTGCACCCAGGAAAGTTGGCATCAGCGTTTCCTGCCCCCTGAAATTCATTCATTTATCAGCCTTCTTGCTTTGAGTACCTCTGCGGTGCCTGCAAGATGGATTGTGCTCAGCAAAAACCTCAGAGCAAAACAAACAATTGTATTTGAGCTCCACGGGGTTTCTTTTTTTATTATTTCTTTTCTGGATGACTCCTCCCAGCCATCTAGCTTGAACTTCCTGCCTTGTTACTGCAAAACGATCTGATCCACTGTGAGACACTGAGCCCTCGGTGTGTTTTCCTGACAGCATTTCTTTCTCAAAGGCATCCCCAGGCCATTCATTTATCCAAGCAAAGCTGGATACCCATTAAAAATTCACTGCATTTCCTCCAGAATCCTCCCGTTGTTGTTCGGAAAAGAGTGCAGTGGACATCCGGGCCTTCTTCCAAAATTAGGGTGCAGACCCCTCTTAGAGCAGGATCCCAGAAGAAGAGCACAAGGGAAAGATCAGTTGCGTCCACTTTTCCTGGGTTGCTATGGCCAAGACTCCCTTCATCTCCATTTCTCTTTTTTTTTTTTTTTGAGTCTCTTTTTCCTGTTGCCTTCCCAGCAAGGAATCTGCTGCGTTGCATCACAACCATCAGATGGAAATCTTCAGTTCAGTTTGCAGGGACACGGACAGACTAAAGGCCCGACCCTGAGATACACAGTTGTTTTGATTGGCAGCGAGAGTTTGATGTCCAGAATGACTCCAAATGATGAATTAGAAATACAGAACCAAGGCTCTCTCGAGATGGCCACAAGGCAACTCTTGGCCCGTCAAAAAAATAATTAGAACAGCATTGCAAATAGCAAGGCTTTTTTTGCAACATTTATAGCAAGTGGAGGCCTCTCAGGGAAGATTTCCAGGAGCAGAGCCAAATTCAGAAATAAAAGCCAACGAAAGGAAGATTTACACCTCCCTTGAGAAGATAGCCAATAAGATTTCAAGGTGGATTTTGAGACTTTGGCTGATGAACTACATTTCTCAGATTTTTCTCTTTGATTTTAATGAGGTGAACTAATGCTTTTGTTTACTTAAATGAAGAATAATAATAACAGAAACAAATACCACAGAAGCATCTTTTCTGAGCATCAAGGCCTGATTTCAGGGTTTCATCTCCAGCTACCCTGTCCCATTGGTTTTTATTTGCAAAAGCACGTCCTGGTGATCGGGTCAGGAACAGTCTGTGCTAGGCACTGTTTAAACCACATAACATATAGTCTTTGCCCCAGGGAGTTTGCAATGTCTGGTTTGGGTAGGGGAATAAAAGGTGGGGGGGGTGGGGGGGGAAAGAAAGGGGAGAAACTAGAACTAGTGCAACATTAAAGTCCAGTGTACCGCTATAAACCATATCTGAGACCCAGATGGGCATATTGTGTAGAAATACAACTGCTGCCATGTTCTCCTGCTTTCGTTCCCTTAGAGGGTTTTTCTTCCCATGAGCTGCTTCTTGCCTTTTTCTCCAGGAATACTGTCTCCTCCTTGTCCATTCTGCACCCCCAGGCACCTTTTCTTTGCTTGTTGGCTTGGGGTGCCCCAACCACACCTTATTTCATTCACTGGTCACATGAGGAAGTGGAAGACTCAGTGAATGAGTGAATAAGTCTGTTAACCAGGCAATCACCTTTTTTTCCTTATAGGATTCACCCTTATCTTTAAGTAAATACTAAATCCGATGTCAGGAAGAAAAGGTTTCACACATCTGAAATTAAAAAAAAAAAGACATGTCAATGTCTTTGTGCTTGAGACTTTATCTATTAAACATGAAATTACCTCAGGCCTCTGTTTTTTGCATTTGTAACCCTGGTAAATAAATATGAAACGATCAGAAAATGTTAACTAGCGGTTGTGTAAACAGCAAAGGCTTCCTACATATAGGCCGTAATACGTTTTTGGAAGAGGTTCAGTAGGCGCTTTGTGAGCAATGCTGCTTTGAAGCATTGTATCAAGCCATATCTTTCTGGCAAAGCTTAGAAGTTTTTAAGTGGAAATCTCACGCTGGGAATTTTCATCCAGGCTCAACAGCCTGTTGTTAGAGGAGGAGCTGAGAATTGGGAGACATCCCCAAACTGTGCCACTGCTGTCCTCTGAGATGCTACCCCGGCTTTCATGGTGACAGGGTTTCAGACCAGTGGCTGGGGCTAAGAAACAAAATGATCTGAGGGCAGTGTACTAAAAACCACCAATTTTCTTTGAAGAAATTACTTGCTAGATTGGTTGTGTGCTAGGTCTCAAGCTGGCAGGGGCAATGATCAGCCTGTCTCTGTTCCCCCTTGCCCTGTGACCCAGGACTGTGGAGACTCTGTCTCCAGCCCTCCCTTGGTGGTTTCCTTTCCAAGCTGAAAAACCTTGCTCGCACATTCACTGCACATCCCTTTAGTCACCTTCGCTGCCCTTCTTGGGACCTGCACCTCTTCTGCTACAGAGATGGAGACCTACACACTACTCCAGGCACAAGGAAACCATGGGTCTGTACAGTGGTGGCACCATGATAGTCACTGTTTCATTCTGTATGTTTTTCTTAATACTCCCTAACATCTGATTTGCTTTTTTGATCGCTACCGAGCATAGGACTGACTTTTTCACGCAACTGTTATAACCCCAAGATCTTATTCACAAGTGATAGCAACCTGGTCCTTAGGATTTTGCATTTAATTTCCAGATAATTTTCTCCCATGTGTTTATTTACATGGAATTTCATCTGCTGTTTTACCATCTGGTCACTCAGTCTTGCAAAACCCTCTGCAATTATTCACAGCCAGCCATCATCTTACTATCTTGAATAATCTAATAACGTCCCCAGTGTTATCTCACTGTTAAACCCCTTTCCAGATCCCATATAAATATTTTGATCAAGGATTTTAGCACAGACTTTCTGGAACTCCACTGATGACAATCCGCTGTGAAAATAGACCGTGCTTTCTACTTTCTGCTTCCCATCTTCTAAGCAATTATTTATGCATACAAGGACCTTCTATCCCATGGTTTTTCAGTTTCTCTAAGAGTGGCTTTTGTGGTCTTGTGGAAAGACTTTTAAGAATACAATAGGCTGAATCAACGGAATATCCCTGTGTATTGGCTGACTCCTTCAGAGAAATAGGAATTAATAAATAAGATTTTAATAGAATTTTAATGGTAAACCTCCCTTTACAAACATCATGTTGACTTTTCCACAGTACAGCATATTTATTGATATTTATTAATTATGTTCCTCATTATTGTTTCTACTGCTTTGTCCCAGCGTAGACATCAGGATTACTGGCCCGTAGTTCCCCTGAAATTCCCTTGAACAAAGGTCTTTTTTGGTTAACACAATAAAAAATTGGTGTTAGTTTGCCAAATGCCAGTCTTCAGTTACTGTGCTAGTTTCAAGTGTGAGTTTAAACATCACAGTTCAGTTATTTCATCCTTGGATTACTCTACAGCCGTTGGGTAAATACCATCTGGTCCTGTTAACTTGGCATTGTTCATTGTGCATATGGAGCCCATAACCTCTTCCACCGGCACGTCACTTAGGGACAGGTCCTCTGATGAGTCCCTCATAAACTAAGATCCCATTGTGGGAACCTCCCCAGATGTTTTCACACCTTCTTTTTCAGATGAAGTCCTGCATTCCTGATCTTAAACAATAATTACACTTATGCAACACTTTTAGCAACAAAGGTTCCTAAGTTTTGTTTAAAAATTTGCACAATAATAAATTCCATTGTGAATGAAAAGCACGAAAGTGTGTGAAAATAATTTCCAAAGTCATCTACCTACCAAAAGAGCTGCTGCTACAGTGAATCTAGATAGATAGAAAAAAATTTGGTATGTGTAGGGATTTTATCTTGTATATATGTCATGGACCAAATACTGTCTGTACTATGTGCAGACTGTGGGATCAGTCAGCCTGGTGCACAAGGTTTTCAAAGCTGACAAAATCATCATGATTTAAAAGCTAGTTTATGTTTTACTTACATACTTTTATTTGCTCAAGTTACACCCCTCCATGGATCAGGACTGTGACAACTAAGCTGATACCGTTCCATTAAAATGTCAAGAAAACCCCTCCCTCAAAGGGAAAAAAAAAAAAAAAGAAAAAAAAAGAAAAAGAAAAAAGAAGAGGTGGTCAGCTTTCCCAAATAAGTGTAGAAATGATCTGGTTTGGAGCAGTAAAGAAGGTAGTAAGTGTCAGACAGCTTGTGGTCACTTATGTAGAAGTTTCTGAATTGCTCATGATCAGACAGCATGCAAAGAGCGTGAATCATGAAAAAGACCTAACACAGTTTCTAAGAACAAAGCTCTTGAAATAGTCTTCATTGTTAAAACACATGAAATCACAGAAAACAACAAGATGGCTGCTAAGGAAGCAACAAATTTGTACCAAAATGCTACTTGTGCTCACTTAAGGAGGTGAATTGATTGTGAACAGTTTATTTTTTGGAGGAATAATTTGTACTGAGAGATTCATGAGTATTTGTGTACATATTCTAAGACTTTTGCACAAAGAAATGGTGAAAATTAAATGATGTGATTTCCCAAGATTTACTCAGAGCTAAAATCACGTATCTTGGTAGGACAAAAGCTTCTGTGTGTTGCCAACACCAAATGATGCCAACCGTATCGCTTTTTTCAAACAATGTAAAAGTTAAAGCTTTGATAAAAAGAACAGATTTTACTTTGTGACAAATTACTCCTCTGCCACTGTAATACCAAAACGTTTCAACTAGCTGTTACTCACTAAACAGATGAGAGGGGAATTATCGGTCATCTGCTGCACTGCTTTCAATGAGGCACTGAGACTGCATTAAAATATTCCATACAAACAAAAAACGTGCAATAATCACACAGGTCCTTGGCTCCGTATCACTGTTTGCACTGATAATGCCTACGATAACTCTGCGAGATACCTCTCTGACTATAAAGTAATGAAGAATGAAGGCAATTATCGACTTCTAGAGAACTGGTGAGCTTATGTACTGCATAATACAGTAACGTATGGTTCAGATAAGTTAGCGTTTGGTCTGGAAAATTGTGAAACACAATATTTCAACACTTTTCCTCTCCTGCCAAGGGGGCTTCAGAATCACAGAAGACAGTTTATTTTGAACATATGGAAAAGGTGAGGAACGTCTTCCCAGAGATAACCATCTCTATAACCTGCAGTTGAAAGGATCTTCAGACCTTTTCCAGCTATTAGACATTACTTTTGTATATTAGGTGAGCATTTCCCACTTGTGTTTTTTTATGTTTGGAGGGAATGGAGAGACGTTTAGGTGACTGAATACTTCTTTCACATCTCCTGCAAAACATGCTTAATGTTTTTGTGACAAGCTTAGAACTGAAATATTGTGTATAAGCTAAAGTTTTATGTCATAAACTAAAGGGTAAGTTACAACAATCGATGGCAAATTACTTCTTCATAAAAATAACGCCTATCTGGTATCATAGCAAAGGAGGAAGAATGGGAAAGAATTTCATTCATGGTAGCGCTTCAGCTCTAAAATGCCTGACTTACACTCCAGCTTCACAAAATTCCTCTAAATTGATTTAGACTTGATTCAGACTTGATTCTTTGGAATAGTGCTGATTTTTCAGGAAACTGCAGGCATTAATAAAGGGGTAACACTTAACAAGAGGCTGGATACAGATTATTTTTAGGAGAAATACTTTGTATTGAGGCATTCATGAGTACATGTGTACATACTCTAAGAGCTGTGCATAAAGAAATGGTGTAATGTTCTGTTTTCATTTACTACTTCTCTCAGTTTCTTAAAACTTACACAATTTATTATGCCCATTCCCACCTCAAATGCAGCAATGGCAAGAAATTTTTTCTCTCTTAACAGACTAGGAGAGAGTGCAGAAGCCTGTTGAATGTGTGCTTTTAGCCTGAACTTCAAGTTAAAACTAATTACACTTGTATACATAAAGCATTTTTAAAATTTATTTAATTTTAAACTAATAACTAAGCTAGATGTAGATGTTTAAAAATATGTAACACTATTTTAAATAACATATTGCAGCCTTATTATAATCACATTGAATCATTGGTGCGGTGAACTACCCTGGTGCTGTTTGCCTCAGCTACAAATACGGGTAGAGCTACCTGGAATTCCATGGGGATTGTAAAAACCAACCTGCAAAGGTGTATAAAGGTGGATTTTCCACCTGGAGGTCAATGACGCTGTAACCTGACTGCTAGCAACACCCAAATGAGGTGTCATAAAACTTGGCTAGTGACATTTGTGTGACCGGGTGCCAGAAGCATACCCGGCACCAAGGTGCTCTGCAAAGTCTCCCCAGGGGCGATGCCCAAGTAGCACAACGGTGCTGTCTTCCCAGGGAAAGGTCCTGGTTAGACAAATCAGGTATGAGGAGCAGAGCATACAGCCACAAAGCACTCACAGAATCACAGAATCACGGAATGGTAGGGGTTGGAAGGGACCTCTGGAGGTCATCTAGTCCAACCCCCCTGCCAGAGAAGGGTCACCTTTGAGCAGGTTGCACAGGAACATGTCCAGGCCAGTTTTGAATATCTCCAGACACAGAGACTCCATCACTTCGCTGGGCAGCCTGTTCCAGTCCTCTGCCACCTTCCAAGTAAACAAGTTCCTCCTCAAGTTGAGATGTTCAAGTTTGTGCCCATTACCTCCTGTCCTGTCGCCGGGCACCACTGAAAAGAGCCTGGCTCCACCCTCCTGACACCCACCCTTTAAGTATTTATAAGCATTTATAAGTTTTTTTCCAGACTAAAAACACCCAAGTCCCTCAGCCTTTCTTCACGCAGTGAAGCTGAGCAAGATGTGCCTCTCTGAGCTCCATCGTGCCCACTCTTAGTGTCTGTAAGAGACAGTCCTTGGCAGTGCATTGCCCCATGCAGTTTCTTTTTGTTCACAAAGAGCTACAGACCCATAAATGATATGCATTTTAACTCGCCAAGGACAAATCAAGTGTTTTAATTTCGCACTCTAACTTAAGATAAGAAAATAAACATGAGCTGCTAGGGAGTTCAGTAAACTTGCTCATGAACTGGAGGGGTGGAGTGGAGGAGGGGCAACAGCACGTGAAAAACTTCCATTCAGTGGGAATTGGACAGAAAAGCAAATAAAAAGTTATACTGCATATGAAAAAGTCTAGGAAGAAATACTGAAAATATCTGGGTATCGTTGTACAAACATCCCGACATTTAAAACTGTATTTTCTATTCCTAATCCAGAAAGTTTATAGACTCCAACTATCAAAATACAATAATACTGATTCAAATGAAAGAAGAAAACTTCCCTGCATTTCACTCCATATTCAGGTTCCCCTAGTAATGGTTTATGTGAAGCCTGGTGCTGAGGAGAAATCTGGTTGACGACGCTGTGGCAGTGCTAGGTTTTTAGGAGGAACTGCAGATTTATATGCTCTGAGAGGGACTGTGATGCAAGAGCTCTGGCTGGGTTGCAACATATTAGAAAGACATTTATTGCATTGGCAACATTTTCTCTCTTTTTTTGGCAATTCACAAGCACTTTAGAACTCTTCAAGAGGAAAAACTTTTTCTTTTCAATCTTGATTCTTCTCAATATTTCAAAGACACAGAAAGTAATCTGGGGAGCTCTTCAGCAACCATACCTTTAACACCCACTTCTCTGTCCCGTAGCGCCACAGACTGCATCTCCACATGTGAGCAATCCATATCTGACGAAGTAGGATACCTAGAATCATGGAATGACAAAATGTTTTGGGTTGGTAGGAACCTTCAGAGATCATCTAGTCCAACTCCTCTGCCATGGGCAGGGGCATCTTTCAGTAGATCAGGTTGCTCAAAGGCCTGTCCAATCTGACTTTGAACACATCCAATGATGGGGCATGCAGAACTTCTCTGGACAACCTCTTACAGTGTCTCACCACCCTCATTGCAAAAAATTTCTTCCTTATCTCCAATCTAAACCTACCATCTTTCAGTTTTAAAATCACCCATTCTCCTGTCACTACAGGCCCTGGTAAAAAGTGTTTTTCTAGCTTTCTTCTAAGCCTCTTTAAGTACTGAAAGGCTGCAATAAGGTCTCCCTAGAGCCTTCTCCAGGCTGAACAACCCCAACTCTCTCAGCCTGTCCTCACAGCAGAGGTGTTCCATCCCTCTGGTCATTTTTGTGGCCCTCCTCTGGACCTGCTCCAACAGGTCCATGTCTTTCCTGTGCTGAGGACTCCAGAGCTGGACACAGTACTCCAGGTGGGGTCTCACCAGAGCAGAGTAGAGGGGCAGAATCACCTCCCTTGACCTGCTGGCCGTGGTTCTTTTGATGCAGCCCAGGGTGCGTTTGGCCTTCTGGGCTGCAAGCACACATTGCCCGCTCATGTACAGTTTTTCATCCACCAGTACCCGCAAGTCCTTTGCTACAGGGCTGCTCTCAAATCAGTCAATCAATAACTTAATCTTTTAATCAATGAATACTTGCTGATACCTAAATCTGTGTTTCTCAGAACTAAGTTCTTGTGTGAGATATCCAGCTGTGGCATCATTGCTAGCGTAAGTGTCATTCCAGTTTTGCTTAGCTAATAACCTCAAAGCAAAGATGCATCCCTCATTTTTCATTCATACAGATCAGAAGTAACTCCATGTAATTCAGTGGACGGGGGGGACCAGGATATCAGCGGAGCAGGAGGGTCAGCCCTATTGACTTCCATCATGTCGCTTCTGAGATACATTGCCAAGAGGTAGCTCTGAGGGCTTTTAGAGGTAGATCTGGTGTCCTGACACCTAGTACAGATAACATTTAATTGAACAACAAGCCTGTTTCACTGTGAGCAGGCCAAAAATGATGGATGGTTTGCATTGCATCGCTTCAGGACCATTGTGCTCATCAAATTGAGCAGGCATGCAGAGCCTCCATTTTCTTGCACATTTCAGGAACATGATGGCATGATCAAAAGACCAAGACTTCTCGCAGTGACGGCAGGAAGTGATGATCTGTTAACTAGTAAATTCTGGGCAAAGCTAAAAGCATGAGGATGTAAATTCCTCTGGAAGTGCCTTTTCATGACACTGCAGTATTGTCTGATCCTGTCTGTGGGTCTCTGCAGTAGGGGTGCTGCTCTGGAAGCAGGAAGGATCTTTAAAAGCATCTTCTGAACATTCCTGTTATATAGGGTCCAGAAGAATACTGGGGCATGAACTTTTAGGCTTTGTTTTCTTGGAGTAACCATTCTGAGAAAAGCAACAGTTTTATTCATTGGGGCTGTATTTGATCGCATTATTGTGTCAAGTTTCATTAGCTCTGATTCCAGGGGATGATGCATAACGCAGTAAGTTTTTACAACTGGAGTAGATTGGCTTGCAATTTGGGAAACAGATGCTCTAAAGTATTTCCTCTAACCACACAAAAAAGGGCAAAAGTGGAAAGGAGTTCATCGCCTGTCTTGCTTTTCAGATTTTCTATGTATTTGTTAGCAATCTCCAGGCAAATGAAAGTGTCTAAATGAAGCAGAAATGTCTCATTACAAAAAGAAGAAATTGCAGGGCTACCTTCCTTGGCCATTAAGTGTAAATCATACCTAATAACTGGAGAAAGCATTTTTCTCCCCCTCTATGAAGTGACAGAGCAGAAGTTGTTTCCCAGTTTTTTTATAGAATGTCACACACCCATTCTCCCTAACACCAATCCTAGTTTTCACATTGCATTCGTCTGGTACGAGCCCTCACCTGAGAGTCTCACAGAAACTGACTGATTTAAATAATCTTGAAAACAGCCATAAGAGGTAACTATGGACTACATAGCACAGGGGCACCCTCCTCCCAAATGAACTTTGTGCCCCCCGTTTCAAATTCTTGGTGACACCACAGAGCAGCTAAAGACAAGAAGGTATGGCTAACATAACCAAGCAAAGCTGTGGAAGATAAACATACATGGCTCAATTTGCTGCTTGGCAAGTTTCTCAGGACCAGACTGGTTTTGTCTGAGGTCAGGACCTCTGATTTCAGGCTCATACGAAAGGTAGCACCAGAGTACCACAGTCCCTTCTAACGATGTGCCGGACCAGTTATTTATTCATCATTGACTCACAAGAAAGTAAAAACCACCTCCTGAGTAATCAACCCCACATCCTGAAGGACGTAAGTGTATAAATCCTCTGAGGTTTCCCAGGAGTCTTTTTTGTTCAGTTTTCAGATGTGAGGAGGAGGTGTTCCTACCTGAGGAACGGTGTGTCTGGTCCCAGTGACAGGTGACCTGCAGGCAAGGGGATGAAGACCAGCAGGAGCATGAGGACTTGGATACATCCTGCAGCAGCATCTGCAGGGTATGACAGGTTCTGCTGTGCATCCACCCTGGGCAGCAAACCCCATTGCCTCAGTGGGAACCCAACGGTGGTCAGGAGAGGCAGGTGGAGCGGCTGAAAAGTCCTGGCCTACGGATGGGACTTCAGATGCTCGAAGAAGAACGTAAAGTTTCTCTACATTTTAGTAAGTCCTGAGGTATCAGAGCTGCAGGCATCTGGCATGCTCTGAAGTTGAGATATTTAACCGTGGAAGGGGTGAGACCCCAGCATGGCCCTGGGGGAAAGGAGGTCTGAGGAGAGACAATTTGCTACTGTGATGACATCTTCTTCTCAGGTGGATTGCCTTCCTTGTCCTTCCTCCCCACTTGCTGCCTCTTCAGTCATCTCATAACTATTAGGATATCTGGTGGCCAGAAAACACCAAACACCTTTCCAACCACCTTGAAAAATAAATGTCTTTTTTTTTTTTGTAGATAAAAAGGGGAGCTGTCACTGTCACATTCATGTTAAACCACTTCTCCTACTAAGTGAAACCATAGTAAATGGGAGTTTCATATAATGAACATGTCTTCATTTTTATCTTTCAGAATACAGCTGCTTTTTTTTAGGTTTATATGGAAAACTTATAATCTAATGGAAAAAAGTTAATTAATTAAAGAAACGTGCTCTGAACACTTTCTAGCCTGTACCAGCAGTAAGAATTAAAGACTTTACGTAAATGAAAACAAGCTCAGTTTTGTAGGGAAGAGAAGAAAACTTGAAATTATCTCTCTAAAAACTTGAGCTACTCATTAAACAAAGACCACTTGTTATATGGTCCGTAAATTGTTTTTGGAGGATCTTTTCTCTCCCAAGAGTCTCTACAGTTTCTGTAGTCAGAATCAAGTGCTATTTTAAGAAATAACTATGAGGCAACTGTAAAACTGATGTAGTTCCCTGTTCAGTACACAAATACAGTTTATTAAATTCTCAAAATATAAGATGAATTTATTTTCCCGTGGGCCTCTTAGATGGTACCATAATGATTACTACATTTTTTATTGTATTTATTTATAGAGGACTACTTCCCAAAACTGAAAGCCCCTCCCGCCGCTACTGCTGCTGTACTAATTCTCTGTATGCTTTACAGATGAGAAGATGAACCAGTTATGGGATAAACACTCAGGAAGCACGAAGGAGACAGGAGGATACCCAAGAAATCTTGCCATTTTGGTATTGTGTGTACATTTTGTCATAGTTCGTCCCACTGCAGAGCAATACCTACCCTCACTGGCCAGCAAAGACATTACTTGGGAGGGTTAGAGATGGGTTAGAAGGTTAGAGACTACATGAGCAGTTCCCTCTCTCTTGGGGATGCTGCTCTGACAGCTCTCCCTCCTGTTTCACTCTTACTGCCAGCGGCATTTCCATGAGAAAACGCTAGTTCAGCCGACTGCATTGGCCGACTGCATCAATTCCACCAAAACCACTGATGGAACCCGCGGAGGGTGGCCAGCCCCACTGGCATGCAGCCCGCCTGCCTCCCTGCGGTCCCAGCGCCAGGCCAGCTTCTTGGCTGCACAGTTCTTTTGGACTTCAATTTCTCTGAAAATTTTGGAAAATTTTCTGAGCTAAAATTGAAAGAGTTCTGCACCATGTGGAAATAGAAAATTTTCAATAGGACAAAGGAATCTCTTTCCCTTGCATTTCTCTTTTTAACTGCTGCATTTGGGGTATTTAATTATTTAGAAGACCAAGACCTGAACTGGACAACAAGTATCAGGATGCCTATCTACTTGACAAACAACAGGAATCTCAACATTGTCACAGCAATAAAACCAGTCATAATTCTCTGATTCACCAGTTGACTATTATGTGAAAACCACTGTACCATAGATACACAACAAGATGTACAACAAGCTCTGTAGTAAAAAAGACATGATGATAATTCTAAGAGAAATTAATCTATTCAGGTTTACTCTTTTGAGAATATTTCATCCATCCTCTGGTGTGTAGATGATTCCTCTGTGAATCTGTTTTCAAATTAGACTTACTAAACTGAAAATTGAGTTCCTTCCCCACTTTCACTCTGTGGATTCTTTTATTTCTCTTAATCCCTTTGGCTGTTACGTTGCAGTCTGAAACAGCATCTCCCAACTGCCTCACTGAGACTAACTGAATTTATTATATAATCTCATCTCCGGTTCCAAAAAATTCAAGATCAATCTTAAAGAGCAGTCCTCTGAACTTGGCAGACACTCGTGTGGGAAAGTCTTTAAACAAAAACAAATTTGTTTATGTACTGGGAGAAGGAGCTCCGAAAGAAGATAACATGCGCCGTGAGCCAACAGTGCCCTCAGCAGCAGAGCTGGGGCGGCTCTCACAGCCCTGGTGTTGGTGTAGAGCTGCAGCCCCTCCATCAGCTGCCCCCCCCAGAGCCCTTCATGCCCCCCAGCTCCCGTCGGGCAAAACCACCAGTGGGGTGGTTCTTGCAGTGGGGAAGATGCTGTCTGAGCACGAAATGAGCAGCCGAGAACACTTGGACCGTGAAATGCTTTCACACGAAGCCACTTCAAATTTGTGGACTTTGGGGACATTTATTTGGGACCTTTCTTTTTTTCCTTTTTTGTTTTTTTTTTTTCAAATTGATTTAAGTACATAGCACCACTGACTTCCTATGAGAGTTAACCACAAACCTCGGGAATTTTTTTCACTTGTAATCTAGTCCCAGTTCTGACAGGCTACACAGTCAATGTTTTTGGGTGGAAAAAAAGCCTACACCTACTTAGGGTGCTGGCACAAGACCAATCCCTCAGTCGATTCCCACGTAAGCGGTGTTCAAGGACTTTCAAAGTGTCTCTGTATGATCCACTACGCTGAATTAGTTACTCCTAGGGATTTAGATTGCAGGTATTTTCCCAAATATATGCATTGTTACCCATTTTGGAGAGAAGATTAAAGAAGTATGCCCTTGCTCTAAGAACGGAGTCAGCACGTTTTGCTTCAGAGACTGAGCCGAAGCTGTGTGGGAAGCCAGCAACGGGCATGAAGGACAGGGACGATGCGTTTGTACATTGGTGGCATGGCTGAGAAAAGATGACCATGTCCTGTGCTAGCGGGTCAACCTTTCATAGGGAAACAATAATCACGGGGTACCCGCTGCTGAGTTGCAGCACAGACCACCAATACACGAACCATGCACACACCTGGTCAGGGAGATAGAGTAGGGTTGCTCCAGGTGGTTTTGCTTGCTTGGATCCGGGAAGCAGTGTGAGTAGGCAGCGAGGGGGTTGCTAGCCGCTAGCCACATAAGGGCTACTTTTGCTTCTTACATGCAGGTGTCAAAAAGCACTGCAGTTCCAGGACTATGTAGCTATCTCACGTATACGCATGCCACAGCAGTCACTGCTGTGATTGCATGGCAGAGATGTCCTCTGTCCGTCCAGTTGTGTTTCCTAGCTAGCCAGTAGAGGCATAATTTCTGAATGAGAGCTTAGCATAAGTAAAAATTCTAAGAATCTAAACCAAAATGGTTAAAACAGTCAAAATTTTTATCTCAGGGGACCATAGCTGAACATTTTCCAAAAAGATATACCTTCTTTGGTTAAATTTTGCTTTAATCTTGGTCTTCAGGTGTGAGATAAGCTGATCTCCTCGAAGTACTGTGCCATCTTGAAGCACGGGTTTGCCTGATGAAAGACCTCCATGTGGCTGGCCCTTTGAGACTGTGTCACTTGATGAGCCCATGTACATTTTGATAAGAAAACATGGAACTTTTATGTGAGCAAAATACATGTGCCCCCCGAATCTAGCTATCCGTTAGCACAGAGGTCTCCGAGTTTTGGAAGGAATCCAATCCAGCTGCGAAGACAGTTCCCTAAATCTGAATCCATTAGAGACAAAAATGGAGCTGATGAGCAGTGGAAGGCATGAATGAAGGGGAAGCTCCACTACTATCTCCTTGCTTGGAAGAATGCAGTGTCCAAGAAACTCCTTTTTATCTGTTCTCCAGACAACCTTAACTAAGATCAGGTGCTCTGATCAAGACACGGAGGAATGACACAGTGAGGTTACCTTGACAGAAGCTTTCAAAATATCCATGAGTTTTTCAAGTCTCTCACCACCCCTAGTCACACAGATATTCTCCAGATTGCCCTTGCATGAATTCTCCAGAGCCATAATCTCACAAGAAGCCAACAGATGCATGTGCTAGGGTATTGGACAGCATCACCTGAGGATGGTGCCTCTGCAAGGAAGAAGATAGCTTAATTAATGAATGAATAAGGCTGCTGCGTGAGACTGCTAGAGAAGAAAGGCCCAGTGAGACCTTGTGTAGTCAGTTGACCAACATTCAGAACTTGCACTGTCACATGGAAACCAAGGGAGTGGGTGAAAATCACAGGGCACCTTGAAGTCATTGCTCAGGCTATGTGTTCTGTGGGGAGCTGAGACAGGGGATGTAGCAGGATGGAGCCCTTACCCCAACATGCTGCCTTCCACCACGAAGCATGTTTGGTTTGTGCTCCAGGAAGAATAAAATAGGGCCTAGTTTCCTGCTAAATACCAGTGCTTTCCTTCCCTTTCATGCTAAACCCCCTGACGTGTGGGTTTCGGTGCAGTGGCGCTCTCGGCACACTTCACGGCTATGGGTCCAGCATGAGCCATGTGCAGCACCAAGTATAGAAGGGGGAAAAAAAAAAGAGTTCCTTTCCTGTGGAGGGGAAACCCAGCAGAGGGATTACGAGGGCGTGAGTCACCGTGTGCCTTCTGCATGACTCTGGGGACAGGGCGGCCTCGTGTTCCGGGGCTGGGGCAAAGTCACAGCTTCGCCTGTTATTATTGTTAGTCACAACCCCAGCTATACAAAGTCCAGCCGAAACCACACTTACAAATGCCTCAACCTGAAATGTAAAATAAACACTGGGAAAAGAGCTGCTACTTAGTTTCTCTAAATATACCCCGAGGCCAGATCTGCTTCCACTGAAGTCCAGTTTTGCAATCAGTGGCAGGGGAAGCGAGATCCAGCCCTTTATTTGGAAAGATGTTAATAATCAAATTGCAGTTTTAATTTGTCACCAAGGCAGGGGTGTGATAAGACATTTTGGTTGCTGCTATAAGTAGCTCTGAGGATTGTCAGGGGTTGTTGTAGGTGCTAAAGACTTTGTGACATCCTGGCACAGTGAGGAAGGGACTCTGCGACTCTGGCATATGTCCTCGCTACAGGGAGGTGAAGAAATCCCTCTGGTGCCCCTCCGAACACTGAGGAGGGGCATCGCTGGGCCTGAGAAGCTGCAAAAGGAGTGGGCACAGAAAAACAGGAAGGCTGGAAGCTATGGATCAGGTCCATATCAGTGATCTTATCAATATTTTCAGTGACTCATCTGTGGCTTTTTCCCCTCTGACGTTTTCCCCTTCCTTCATTACCATATAAAGAAGGAGAATTTAAGCAGAAAAGGTGGAAAAGTGCTAATTTAAAGCAGTTAGATAAATATAAACATTTTTAGCTTTAGGAAACTGTTGGGTCAAATCCTCCTGTGCTCATGGAACTTGCCCAGTGTTGTGGACTTCATGGTGGTACATGCTGGATTGTGCTGGCAGAATGGATGGTGCCTGCACTAGGTGGTCATTTCCCGAAAACTATGCCCGTGTGACAAGCACACTTCAAATGCACCATGTGCACCACTGTGCACCTAGCTTAGTTTTAATTGCTGTGGTGCCACAGGTAAAGCAACACTAGCATTTTGAGTTTCTACTGGACCTCACGTGGGGAGCAGGGCCATTCTCCTGAAGAGAGGAAAAGAGGGAGAAAGGCACTGTTACATTTTGAGGTTTCAAATCAATAGGTGCTTGGGAAAAAACTCTGGGAGACATCCAGAGCTGGAAGCATAGAGTCACTCCCAAGAACACAGTTTAGACACAGCCTGTATATCTTTTAGCACATTGCATATATTGAAAGTGAAGACTGGTCAACTTTGTGATTGACTCCAGATAGAGTCAAGTAAAGTTTAGCCAGACTTATTAGCTCTAATTCAGCCCTGGCTTTGCCAGATACAACCTGCCATTTGCACAATCTCTTAGGTATTTCTGCACTCTGCTCCAAGAGGGTGTATTAGCTAATGTGCAACCCAAGGTATGTTTGCAACACTGCAACCACAGGGATAAATTTTGCTGGAGCCGGGGCACACTTAGATGTTGCCACACAGAGTTCGCTAAAGCTTTGGACTCAATCCTGGAACACTGTGCTTGAGCGCATGAGTACAGATGGACCCCCTCGCACAGTGCCAGCAAAGTGTCAGGGCCTCTGCGGCACAGTTAATCCACAGCCTGGATAAACTGCTCGTGGATAATTGAGAATTCATTGTACACCCACCTAGCACCTCTCTTTTATGGGAGGATAAATGCTTCTCCACAAAAGTACTTGTAAACTTGAATTCTACCATTACAGTCACATTTCATATACATTTCCTTGTTGGTTGTTTTTGTTTTTTTTTTTAATTGTGGCATGAATCATGCCTTTTACTGCATTCTACAGTACAAACTCCAAACACTGTAGGAGCAGAAGCATTTAACCAGAAGAGCTGAATTTGCAGTGCAGGGCTGGTCACACCCAGGCAAATACGCAGAGGGATACAAATCACAGCTCTTCAAAAACTAATCAAGAGAAAGCAACTCCAGTTAATTGAAGGCTTAACTTTCTGCCCTTGGGCACTGTCATCCTGATCTCACATGTATTTAGCTGTCAGATATTCCTGTTAGGACCTGGGCAGTTGTATGTGGTGATTTACAGTACTGTGACTGTCCACTGAGAAACGATGTACCATATATAAAAATGTAACATTAACAGCCTCAGAGGTAAAGGCTCTCCTCCTTTTTTCCATCCAATGACTTTGACTTTGAACTAAATTCAGTGTTGGAATTATTCCAGAATACCAGCTTTGAAAAATAAAGCACACAAACGGTTTGAAATCTTCAGTACCCGTCCATAGAGCCGATGGAGTCTGAGCCTGCAGACCCTGGGTTTCTGTGGTCCAGCCTTTCCAGAGTTGGTGACCTTTACTCCTTAGCTTGCATCTACAGCAGCTGGGATTTCTAATCACTGTCCATGCAAAAGTGGTCTGAAAAGGACCACTCAACCTACTTTCCAAGTTCAGAAAATACAGGGGGATTCAGCCCAGTATGGACAAAGGCAAGGCACTATGTCTACAAGGCAAGGCACTAGGTCACAGTGACACAGTCGAAGCCCCTCTTGCCCTCTCTCTTGCAGCTGTGAGACTCCACTAATTTCTGTAAGGACCAAGAATTCCCGGCTGCGATGATGATGTTGCATGGGTGACTTCTTTGACGAGCTTTTTATGATATCCTTTGTAGTCAGTAACAACCTGATTGAGGATTATTTGCCCATAGCTAAAGTACACATCCCTTATGGCTGAAAAAAGACACTATGGATCCTGGCTAATGGGTTGAACTGGGAACAAAGCACCAATTACAGGAACACGTCATGAAAACAAAGTTAAAGGTAAAGTAAAATTTCAATAAAGTTGAGAAGACATCTGTGGTTTTATCCCTTGATATAGCTGTGAAAGGGGGCTAAAAATGGAAAAGAGGGGGAGCAAGAGGTGGTCTTATGCCGTCAACAGCATTTAAGTGGTTATCCTCAGTCTCAGCTATTTTCTGCCTTTTTTTTTTTTCCTGTAAATATTTCCTTACATACCCATTTCTTCTTGCAGCGAGGACAAGGCAAGGGGAGAAGACATAAGCCAACTCTCCTGGAGGACAAATTGTTACGAAAAGCTCAGAAACGGATCGACAGTGGTGACAGCCGAGGGCATGCCACCACCTGTTCGCAGCAAGATGATGGTTTTAATTCCTTCTGTTTACTCTCGCCACTGTACCCATCCCCACAGAAAAAAAAAAAAATAAATAACAAAATAAATGCCTTTGTTATTTACAGTCTGCACTGAGGGCAGTCATCAAGGTTGATTGTGGGTTTATGGTTGCCAGCCAGCCTCCCGGCTCCAGCAGGTGCCAGGCACCCTGAATTACTCCCATCACGCCCTGCTCGGTGGGGCAGTGAGTAAGCTGATGAATTCTGCTTATTTCGTCTGGGAGGCAACTGCCTCCCCCTCTCCACAAGGAACATCCCACGTGTAATAAAGGTTTATAGTCAACCAGAGCAAGACTTCAAACTCATTCCTTCCAGATTCATTCATGACGAGGGTGGGGATCCTACACGGCTCAGCAATGTTTAACTCAACAAATACTAAAATCTCCAGAGCAATGGCCCTTTATCACCCCCTGCTTTCTTTAGATACGGAATCAAAGAGCTAGCATGCATGTCCTGTCAGCTTATGGTTACCAGAACTGAAACTGATGCTAGGTATTTAGTAAAACTCAAGCTAGGAAATAAATGCTATGTGTTTAAAGGAATTACCCTGGTCACCTAACAAACTTAGGATAGTAAGGGGTAGGCTTATCACAACAAAGTCCAAGTACCGCTCTATGATCTATAAAAAGAATTGTCATCTAAAAGACATAGGAAGTGCTTGCCAGGAGTAGTATGTTGAGTTTTGGGTGTTACACTTAAAGAAAAATGTGGAGGTACTCCAGAGAGGGCAGGAACAAGAATGGTCAGAGATTCTGAAAATATGGATCAGCAAAGGAAAGCTGCGTGAGCTGAGGGGGAAAAAGAAGACCTGGGAGGAGAGAAAAAAGGGCAACAATCTTCAAATATATATATAAAAAAGAAGCTGCAAAGAGGGAGGGAATAGTACATTACTTTATTATATACAAGTAACGGGCTTAAGCTGTCACCAAGAAGATCAAAACAGATATGAGGTAGGATAGTGACAATGAGAATAGGCTGTTGTGAGAGTCTGTAAGGTCTCAGTCATTGGCAATCTCTCAAGTTATGGAACAAGTAGCAAACTTCACAGCCCTGCAAAAGAGAAGCAGTGTACCATCAGCCAAGCTTTCAGGTGACAACCTTGGTTTTCAACGAAAATAAAATAGCACACAGTAGAGCTACTGCAAGATCCTGGAGGAGGTAATGGCATAGAGAGCAGCAAAGTAACAATTAGTAGCAGATTCTCTCAACTGGTCCCACCTTAACACAGAAAGCAAGGCAGCCTTTACGCAAAAAGTTGATTTTAATTAGTTGTATACCATATAGTACTTCACTCATGAGAATAGCCTCACATGTCCCACCCCACATGGTGAGGAATCATCCAGGGAGATGTTAAGGAGAGTGGATTTTTAATACATCAGACTCAAGCATATGTATCTTGCAGGTCTGAACCATTAAGCCATAGTAGGAGCCATTATTGCCTATTATTGGCTATGGGTAAAAAGGAGTATTTTATTTTTTCAAACAAAACAGCAAATAAGACTATCTTATTGCATCTGAGCAAGACCAAGTACTCCATTGCAGAGGACCATTTCCCATGTCCTCCAAAGAGGACTTGCATCCCTTAATGCCAGTGTAAATAATCAAACAAACCTTATCAGTATCCTAGATCACACAACTGGCATCTGCACTTAGATTAATTTCTTCAAGTGTGACTTTGGAGATCACAAGCAGCAGCAGGACAGGTTAGAGAGAAGTGAAATGTCAGAAGGTCTGGATGGAAAAGGGCCGTACAGAACTGAAACAAAGGTTTTCATAAACATTTTCAGAATTTCCCACTTCTGACTACTCCCAGAAATATTGTAGAGCGAGAAGTGGCATGGGTCCCTCTGGTATGCTCTCTCCAGGATTTTGTAAGCTGGAAAGTCCCACTAGGCCAACAAGGATTCAAATAACCCCCATTAAAGGAAACTGGGGGGTGGGGGTGGATTGTCTTCTACTATTCTGTAAGTTTCTACTGGAAAACTGATTCACAGCTTCTGAAAATAAATTTACAGGGGAATTGTTGACAATCTTGTTTTTGTAGCCCAGAAATAACTGGCCTCAGTGTTTTGTCCTTCCTGAAGTTGACCTTTCTTTTCTCCTAAAAAACTTTCGTATATTTGATATAAAAAAATCATGAATCATGAATAACATCATGGTTTAGGCTAGCGTACTTCAAAGCCCCAGCACATTTTCCATCTCAATACTGATTAATGATACACATGAGACATAACTGAAAAACACCGATTTAATTTTGCTAATAATTCTGAAGTTCTGAAATTTGGGCTTCTGTCATGGAATACAAGGAGAACCTTGAAAATGTGCCAAGAGACAGTCACCCCGGAACTGCCAAGAGTCAAGGGAACTGGACTGGGATGTGAGACACACACATATTTCAAAAACCTCTAAAAAGCAGGTTTCTTGAGGTCTTGAGCCTGTTTCTGTCCACATCTAGGAGAGAGCTCTAGGGAAGACTTGAGCTGTACTCAATGAAAAAGTTCTTGAAACAGGCACAGGTCTGCAAAATACTGTGGGCTATCTGAATCAAGACTTTTTTTTCAGTGGGGAAGAGTGTCACTAGAAAAGGAACTTGGTTCCAGAGGGAATCTCTTTGCTACAAAAAGACAAGCAAACCAAATTGTCTGGACAACTCATGGGACGGGAAAATATCACTCAACACCTACAGGAAAACCATCAAAACGATTCCCTTAACATAAATAGGACTTGCATCCAGCTCTCCCTCATGTTCATGAAGGGCCACATAGAAAGGGGTCAGGCAGGAATGAAAACTTTGCCGACAGATTTGGGGAGCTTTGTACCAGGAGCAGTAGGGTGTGATATCAAGTCTCTAAACGACAAACGTGCTCAATGCTATACGTGCTTGCAAGACGAAACACTGCCTTAGGTACTTTCTCATTTATATGCTTTCAATTGCTTTTAACTTTACGGTGCATTTTAAAATCACAGTTTACAACTAAGGGAAAGAAAAAAAAAGTTAATTCCTTTGGAAATCAGCAGCCATGCAAGAAGGATAAAGTATTGCCCGCCCCACCTTGCGTTGCTCTGTACCTGGCTCTGGGAAGAGTCTGGCTCATTCCAAAGGGAAGAGTCAGCAAGCGCAGAGTTACCCAGCAGAGTTATCCAGGCTGAGCCTGGGAGAGCAGCGCTGCCCGGCATGGACCTCTAAAGCAAGAACTGCTGCTGTGGTTTTTTTTTTTTCCAAGACAGCCCCGGAGTTTGTTAATTTTCATTTGCAGAGCATCAGGAAACCATTGCTGCCAAACTAATCAGCAGCTATCACCCAATGTTGAGGGATACCTCTAGACTCCTTTGGACTTGGCACCCTCCAGACTGGTTTGTCAGACCCCATAAATTTAAAAGAAATTTAAAAAAAAAAAAAAAAGGAAAATAAAATAATGCCCTGCTGAACTTTTCTGTTTTGCTGTTCTTGTAACATATATGAAACAGATCTGACAGGAGAGTTTCCTTCAGCTCATATCTCAGCAGTAAGTAGGGGTATGAGCTTTTTTCTTTCTTTTTTTCAACCTTTACTAAAAATAACTCCTTTAAGACTGTGGAAGGAGATTTCCAGCCGTGTAAGTTCAGATGTGCCTGCGTTCATTCAGAAGGTTGATCTGGATTTAATATGCACAGCCCTGTCAATACCGTGTTAAGCCCTCTGGCACCAGAGGGTCCAGGCAGTCTCTCTGTATTGTATCCCAACCCCAAGCATCAAGAGGGACGTAATCCATCACATCAGCTCTTGAGCCAAAACTGCTGCAATTATATGCTCTCAAAATGGTCCCATTAACCTATCAAAAAGCATTTGAGAAGGGGTGTAATGTTGTCAGTTATTGTTCATGGGGGAGGAATGAAGATAATTCTTATCTTGCAAATAGATTCATGCAAAACCAATTGCCGTTTGTGTTGCTCTAATTGATTTAGCCCATTTTCTATTCTATGAAAATTCCAGGGTAGGGTGTTCACACACACACACACATACACAAAGGGTAATGGCATTTCCCAAGAGTGGATTAGAGGGAGAGCCTGTGCCTGGCCCACCACAGGAGCACAGAATCGAGTCAGCCTCAAGGAGCAGAGCACTTTCCCAAGGAGGACAAGAAACACCAAAAGAGGTGGAAAAAAGTGACAAAGACTGTCTGTTATAAACAGCAACAGTTATGGTAATATTAGTATTCATATCTCACTTAAGTGCTTCCACGCATCAACAGCTGGTTATAGGTACCTTGAGCTAAGCAACAAATTTAGTTTCCACGAAGCGAGGCTGGAGACTCCAATAGCCTCCAATAACCTAGCCGTCCTCTTCACAAAAAGGATGACTCCCTGGCATTTAAAGCAGCTCTTGTTTGGGAATTAATTGCTACGAGTAAGACTAGTGGATTGCTAAGCTTCACTGAAACAAAGAGCTCCAGATCAGATAAACCTGGTTACAAAAACTTCAGAAACTTTCCTGTGCTGTTTATAAAGTGGGAAGTACGTCCTGTGAGCCCCCACTTTGGTGGAGATTTGGAAGAAGAGATAACTGCAACGGTGACAGTCTTTATGTTCCCTGAGCACTCAAGACGGGGAGCGTCCATATAATTTAAATCCCTAACGTGATGAGATAGGGACCCTTACGAGAAAAGCCCTCCTTAATCAGGGACAACAGTCCTCCTAAATTAGCCATCCAAATGAAGTCCCTGCAGTTAAGCAATGTGCATACCTGTCATCTGCGCCTTCCCAGGTAAGCCAGGGCTCTCTCATGTTTTGCCTGGCTCTGGAACGATCAGAGCACTGACGGGCCTGGGCCACCCTTGCCCAGGAGGCTCAGGAGAAGAGCCGTCCTGCACAATGTCAAGGGATGGCACAGCCATTTCCATGTTCCCTACACAGCAGAGAGACCCTAGGAAACCTCTGCCTCTTGCCAACACCATCCTCATCTGCACCCAGGCCCTCATCAGCTCTGTGTCCCACAGAGAAAAGCTGAGCTCCATTGGGTCATTTTGGACAACCCAGAGGAGCATCTTGGAAAGGCAGATGACACATTCAAGCCTCTCTGGCTTCTCTCCATTGGCACACCATACTGCACAACCGCTTCCCAGGTGACAACCCAGCCTCTGCCATGACCTGAAGAGAATGCAGGACACAACCTACACTCTCAAAAACAAGGTCCTGTCCCTTCTTGTGACTCCCCCCAAACCAAATCTCCTGGTGACTAATTTTTTTCATTGCTGAAAATACTCACCACTGGATTCATTCTGTTCTGATGACTTACATGCTTCAGAGAGGATGCTGCTCCAAGAACAATAGGACAGATTCTTCCTCTAATATTTGCAGTCTTGCAAGCCATTCCCTCAGTTTAAACAGTGGAGCAGTGAAAATGTGTTCATCTTGTACTTTCCCCCAAAGGAGCGTGTACTGACCACTGCTGGAGGCTTCCTGGGCTGCTGGAGGGCAGATCAGTCCTACCAGGGCAAGATTTCTCTCCATTCTTCTACCACTACATCCTTCCATGTTGCAGCCGTGGAGGACCGCATTTTACCCTTTTTTTTTTTTTTAATTCTAGCAAAAAAAAAAATTATTTCCTTCCCCAAGATACTTCCATTTGCTGTGGAGAAGGGCTAGAAATACACACATTTGGAAAACGAAAGCTGGGGATCCCTTTAAATTCATAGTTCCCTCAGATGAGTGGGGCCAGTGGCTGCAGACTGCATGGAGCCTAAAGGCCAGCTCTGTACAAAAGGGCAGAGGCAGTTCCTGTACGCGCTCCATAACAGCGTGACACATCGCAGGGCTTTTGGACAAAGGGATGTATTTTTCATGTGAAATTGTTCCTTAGCTGTATATTTCTTTGTCCTCTGCCCATGGGAATAATGATATCAGGCCAAGAATGAAAGACTCCTTTAAATTTCTCCATGTAAATAGGTTTGCTGTTAGTATTTCTTCCTGACTAGAGAGGCTGACAGGTTGAGGCAATACTAAAACCTTCACGGTAATGAAGAAGGGTACCTGAAATCCAAATGTTTTTAAACACACACAAATATGCACTGTATTGAGAGTCACCCTTTCCAAAACAGGGGGGGGGCGCGTTTGCAGGTAAAATATACTTCAGTAATTCCTCCCTGTCCTATAAACTGAATTGGTAAGATTTAAGCTAACATTTCATCTTGACATTACTAATACGTGTGTGTAAGCATTCAGTTTACACTATCAATGCGGTCTGTCAGATTAGATCTGTATACCTGCTACCAAATAACAAGGGAACTATTGATTTTTCGTTATTTTCAAGTATTTGTTTTCTTCAGTTGAGCACATTCTATTTATTTTGGCACAGGTGACAGAGAAACCAAGGCAAGAGACTTAACCTCTTTTCAGAAAGATTTAAGACCTGACAGGCATCAGAGCTTCGTCAAATTGTTTGTTCCCATGGTGGTCTGTAACAGAGTATTGTCCTGCTTATTACTTTATTCACTGTTCAGTCCCTTAATTTTTTACCTAAATCTGCAGTGCAGAGTACACACAGAGGTTGAGGTTGTGCGCAGGGTGTGCAGAGACAGTTTTCTTCCAGAAAGTACCCAAAACATGGGTATTTTGGAACCCTGCGGCTCAGTTTTGGGGCTCAGTCAGGTACCCACCGGGCCTCCTCCACCCTGAATGTCATCCTGCTTTATACTGCAAATGCACCTACAGTAAAGTGCAGAAGCAATTTATAAAATTGTTTATACTCAGTGGGATTTTACCTATGCCAGTTGCCCTGTGGATTTAAAAAAAAAAAAAAAAAAGATCCCAAACATGTTTGTTGTTTTCTGATAAAAATCCCAATTTGACAATTAAATATTCTTCCAGCAGCAAGTACCGGCAGGCAACGCGGCTGTTTTCCAGCCGAACGGGAGCAGGCAGGCTCTGTCCGTGCCAGGCTGTTTGGGGTTTGCAGTGCCCAGGGACAGTGGGGACCACCTGAAACAGTAGGGCAGCCTGGTGCCCTGTGTCCTGCTCCACCTAACAACTTAATAGCGATATTGCCTATGGTATGCCTTTAGACACTACTGGTGACCACATGAGTATTGTATGTTGGATAGTCAGAATTAAGTGTAAGCTGGGAAGACTATACACATGTGTGTATATAAATACATTTGCAAAGTCTTAAATGTGCTGGCTGTTTCCTCCCTCCTCGGTGCATACGTGCAGTGATGTGCTCCTATACTGGCACCTAGTGGGGAGCGCACGGGAGGTGGGCAAACGAAGAGGGCAGGCTGATCGGACACACGCGCTCGCCCCAAGAAACACCTCGGCCACTTTTTTTTAGTTTTGGTTTTTTTTTTTCTCCTGATTCTTTGAAAGCCCTTCCAATTTAGCGCAGTTCGAGCAGGCTTCGTGCTCGCTGCGGCTCTCGCAGCCGTCCCCCTCTGTCGGGCAGGAGCTCCCGCCGCGGCTCACCTCCTTCTTGCTGGAAAGCCTCGAACGTGTCAAGCCTTCTGCTCCTTGCCCGTACGCCCATCCTCTGGGTCCCGCACTCTGTACGAGCTGGCATCCCTACCTGTGATCCCCTCCTCCCGCATTTTCCTGCTGGAACCCCCTGCAGCAACCCATCCGCGTTTCCTCCTCCGGGTCCCCCTGCCTTGACCCGGGCCTGACAGGTCTCTCAGGAAAGCAGGCGACCACTGGTGTTGCTTCCTGCCTTGTAGCTCGTGCTCCCACTTTGGCCTCGGAGGAAAGGGCTGCCTCTTACCCGGTGAAGGACTTCCTCCACCAATTCCCATCGCCCGCAGGAATCTCATGTCCCACAATTGTCCCGTTTTAGCTGAAACAGCAAAAGGCTCAACCTACCACTTCTCCCAAGGTCCACCCTGTGTCATTACAGCATTTGAAAGGAAATGCTGAAAAGACGTGACGTTCTTCCCAAAAATCATTTATCTTCTTCTTACCACCTATACAAAAAAGGACAACTCTCCCGAGGAGTCTCCAAAGTTGGTCTCGAATTCTGCAATCCAAATTAGACCTCCTGGGCAGCCCAGTGACACCAGTATAATCTTACTGATTACAGTTAGATAAATTACTGCTCCAGTTTGTCTCTCTTCTTGCAGTCCCTCAGAGCCCTGGCTTACATTGCAGCAGTTAAGGCTACTGCAAGGCAGTATTTTCAGTACCAACCTGAGCAAGATCAGCTGCTTCCAGCAAGGAACCGGACAGTGGGTGATTGAGGGGAATCATCAGTCCTACAGGAGAGCTTCCCATCACCAGACAGCCCGATGATGTGCCTCCTGTGCATGGCATTGCATACTGCAGTTTTGTTTCTAAATTTGACGAGGGACAGCAGAAACACCTGCCAGACCCCTAGCGTTATTTCTTGCCCCACCTAAACTTCCTAAACTTCTCTCACTCAAACCATGTTTAGTGGGAGGGTGCGGTCTTTCCTTTGGTTGACCCATTCATTTTCCGTCGTGGATGAAGGCTTTGCTTCCATCTTGAAGGAAATTTATTGTTGGTGACGTTGTTAAATAGCTCTCCGTACTGTATGGCCTGTAACCGTGATTTACAACCCGTTTCTAGCTGCACCATGATTCAGCTGACTTTTCTATTGAGCAGTTGATGTGAACGCTAAACCTATTCAAGGCTAGCAGCATTTCTGCGATTCATTCAACTTGAGGAAACACTGGAAATTTATTAGGATGTTTTTACAGTCCCGGAAATTGCTATGGGACTCTGTCACTGACAAAAGAACAGAAATGGCTCACAATTTTATTGCACTTTTTCATAGGCATTAGGTAATGTAGGCCTTTGTCATTTATTCAGTTTTTAAGTTAAACTCTCTCCTTGACTGAGTCTCTGTGAGACTTCCAGGTCTTGCAATTTTATCACAAACTTTCCTAATATTTGGCACTTTCCTTAAAGCTCCAGCTCTTGGAATCACTTGATTTGGCTACCTGAGGACCTCAGTTTTATGAAGATACCAAAAAATAACTCTGTCCCTTGTGATTACGAAAAGCAGCAACAAAACATTAGCCATAAAGATGCTCACATGCCAGATGGCAAAGGAAAGCTACATCTTTTGTTTAAGTTTCAGGATGTTTTTACACCACCGACTTTGGCCTACGATTTCGGAATCTCTGAGTGCTGTTGGGGACAGTTATCTGGAAGAAAGGGGAGGGGGACAAGAAGCCATTTACAGCTCTTTGTCCCTCTGTTTGCAATAGCCTCCAGCCACCTTAGCACACCAGCTGAAGTCAGGCGGTGGTCAGCAAGTTTGGCCTAATTTTTTCCCTTCAGACTCAGTCCTTGCCAGCCCATGGAGGGAGGTGTCAGCAGTTACTCTGCCCTCACTGCCACGTGTAACACAGGACTCCTCTCCTGAGATGGTTGCCAGAGAAGCCATATCCAAGAGACAACGAGTCTTGGGATTAAGGTAAAATTTTTTTTCATAGTTTGGAAAAGATGAGCCTGAATGATTTATGCAGATGGCTTCACCCAAGCCACAGAGAGTACTGTGGCCCCAGGACGGTACCTGGAACTCGACCATGTGGGCTTTCATCCTTATCTACTTCTGCCCGACAGCACTGTGCTGGGTGCCAGTCACACCGGCGCCAAAGACCCTCTGGCTTCCGACATCCAAGGACAGATGCAGGGAGCCGTGAGCAGTGGCCATGCTGCAGGAGACAAGACACAGCAGGAGGGCTCATGCTTTGCCCTCACTGAAGCCCCAGGTCTACTCCACTAAATGTCCCAGCGAGGAGGATATCCTTGTATTTAGCCGGCAAAGGAGGAGGGGATCCCTTCACTGCCTTTCCCTTTCCACTTCCACCAGGAGCTGGTCCACACCAGAGTACTCCTGCCAAGGCCACCCACCGAGTAAGCAGGCTGTGCTGTCCCTGCACATGTATAGAATAGAAGAGACTGTTTCAGTTGGAAGGGACCTACAACAGTCATCGAGTCCAACTGCCTGACCAATTCAGGGCTGACCAAGTTAAAGCATGTTATTAAGGGCATTGTCCAAATGCCTTTTAAACACTGCCAGGCTTACGGCGAGCGCAGCGTCCCACCCCACCTCACCATGAATTTGATCTCCATGCAGTGGGTTCGTTTAAGCGCCGCAGGCAGCTAGAGAGGAGAATGCGAAGCAGCCACAGCAAGGAATTGCATCATTTATAACACTGAGTCAACCAAGTGCTCAGGAGAAAGGTGGAAACCACATGTCAGTTCTGGGAAGGGCATCCTTTCTGGTGACTGGTCTCTTTCCAAAATACTAATAGCAGTGTTACGAGTGCCAGTAGTGTTTTTGTTAGAACAAAAAATTATTCTAGAGCACTGCATAGTAGGACACAGCCTTGGCCCAAAGCACTTGCTGTAATTTAATGCAAGATATAACAAATTGGTGTTACGCGCAAAGGGAGGGAGCAGCAGAGATAAGAGGATCACGCTTTGGCTAGTTATGTCTTGAGCTTCGTGTCTGTGAATCCTTCAGGCTGGGATTTTCAGATGGCCTTCGGTAGTTGGACTTATGAACGGATGGACTAAAATGAAAAGGTATTACTCTGCTTTTCCCTTAGCATTTGTACAACATCCATAAATTTCTGAACCCTTTACTCACATCCGTGAGCGCTCACTCCAACTGGGAGTCATGTTATGTCCTGCAAAAAGAAGCCTGCTTGTTTTTAAGATGTGTGGTTTAGTTTCAAAAAAGCATAAAATCTTCTGAGCTGCTGATAGAGAGAGACCACAGTCAAACAAAAAGACTGATGGACTGGAGCTCAAAGAAACAACTGGCCTTTAGGGATACCAAACATATTTGTTCACACAGCGTTCCGTTATGAAGACTTTATTATGTACCAATTTAAGTTTATACTTACCAAATGTTCTTGAGTCAGCAACACAAGTGGGACTGCCTTGTTCCAGTAGATTTTTTTTCCACCCTTATGATGGATTTTTTTAAATAAAGACTCATCAATAACCATGACAGGGTTCCCTCAGTGGACGGACATCCCAGCACGCCATAAAGTTGTCTCTCCCGAGAAGCATTTCCACAGGCTTGAGGGAAATCATAAACTACTTCGGAGGAATGGGATTCAAAAAGCTCTCCCGGCCAGCTGCATCGCTGCTTGTGAGCAGGTCCTGGAGGACAGTTAATGATGCAAGAGCCCACCAAGGAAAGGCAGCAGCAGAGCACCTTGCCCAGTTGTGGACAGATGAGAGAGAGGAAGGAATCAGAAGATAAAGGGGAAGAGCGGAGAAGTTAAAACTCCTCATGTTCTCTAAACACAGGCTTTGGGAATACACCCTATGTACATACATTGCCTACAATATAACAATACTTGTGTCCACAGCCTAAAGAGGCAGTCACCAAATAAGTTGAAGGTAATTTCAAAAAAAACAAAAGAACCAACCTGCAGCCCTGAAGGGCCTTTGCTGGGGAGCTGCACCAGTTAAGGGCGGTTAACTTCTCTTACCAATCAATACTGCTATGCTGCGTTAGTGATTACACCCCACCATCAGCAGTGACACATACCAAAGTTTGGCCAAGGGCTTCACAAGGGGGTACAACACAAGAACTGATGTAGACTGGGACAACCACAGCTTTTAAGACTGACCAGTCTGCTTCTCTGATTTTGGAAGTAGAGAGGGTTTGGTTATATATACATATACACATATATATGTATACATATACACATATATATGTATACATATCTATGTATAAATAGCCCAGAATTGTTTTGTGGCTGGGAAGAGGATTGCGCTCATGCCAACGAGCATTCAGCCAAGAGGAGTCCGGCAGAGACAAGTCTCAAAACAAGAGAGGAGCTGTGTCTCTGTACAGACTAATATTACGGTGGAAATGGGCAGCCCTGAACCGTGACGCCCGACTCGTCACGTACAACAGCCTTCTTAGATGGAGAACGATGCTTGTGGCAGTCCCTTCCTCCAGCTGCCTCCACGCTTTCCCCCTTGAGGATCCCCACTGTTCCCTTTGGGTAAGTGTCCGTGTTCACCTCTCTCCACAGCTGATCCCTCCTCTCACGAGCAGCATCAGCTCACTGATAAGATAATAAAACCAAACGGCTTGTATTAGGAGGTAGCTTAGTCATCTTTTTTAAAGGAAGCCACTGAGTTAGGCACATTACTAGCATCCAGACAAGCAGCCTGCTTTTCAAGAACTACTAAGCCCCACTTATATGTCCTGTATATACCCAACATATACGAATATACTTGTATACATCCCATGTATATCCTGTTTAATTTCAGGGGAGCTGTAGGTTGCTCCTCACTTTTGCAAATCAGGTCCTTGGGTACCTAAGAATACATTTTGGAAACTAACTTCAGGCTTTTTTTTGTTTTTTTTTTGTTTTGTTTTGTTTTAATCTTGGCCATAAATTCTATCACTTATGAGTCAAAACCCCATCTGCTCTAAATTTGCACTTGATTTCATGCACAAATAGGGTTCACACACGTAAGTCCTGTCATTTGTGTGCTCCCAGAGGCAGTGCATAAATTACCTATGCACAAAACAAGAGGTCGGTCAGCTTTACCTCGCGCGCTGCCGAGTAAGTGCACATCAAAGGGCATATTGTGTTCCTGGAATGAGAATGAGAAGTCCTGGCACGGGTGACCCCCTCTACTCAGAAATTCTGCTTTTCTTGTGCACAAAATAACCCTAAGAACTTTAAAAAAAACGTCTGCCAGAATTAATCAGCCAGTGGAAGGTTCAGGAGGAGTCAGGGTTTGGGTCAGCACTAACAACTAACACAGCAGATTTCATGAAGCTGTTTGGAACCTGGGTTTGATCTTAGAATAGGCAGCGGTGGGTCTTCATTAGAAATTATGCCCATTTTAGAAAAGGGCTGCGAGGAGTGGCATTAAATATGACATTAAAATACCTCTATATAAGCAGTGCAAATGGAGATAAGACACATTCAAAAGAAGTTAGATGGAGAATATCAAACTCTGTGGAAATCACAGGGTTAATTGGATCAGCCAACATGAAGTTAGATACAGAGTGCTCCTGCAAAAGTGCTAACTGCAAAAGTGTGTTCAGCAATGTGGTGTTTCGCATGACTCCTTTTGTACCTCTTCTAGGGGAATTTTTGGTGGAAAGCAAGTGCTTCAAAAAAGTGGGCATCTCACTTTGACTGTTTTATACTCCAGTCGTAATCTGTACAAAAAGCAGGATCTTAGTGCGAAGTGAGGGAGGAAAGACACTGGCTCTGAGTGGATCTTTCCCAGATAAATAAATTAAAAACATAGTAACACACAATGACTACCACAGCTTGTAAATTAAGGGAGTAACTGGTGCATAGTGAGGCACTGATGTATAGCCTGGAGGAGGAACAACTTCATCTGAACTACAAACAATTCATTTAAAAAAAAATACTTTGAAGAAAAAAATTGTCTCCAGACCAGCTTGTGAATAAAGTATACCAAAAGGCAACACTGATAGTCCATTAGCAGCACAAAAATGGAACTGTCCCCCAAGTTTGGCATAAAAATTAATTCTTTTTTCTTAAAATTATAGCTCCTCTGACATCTCAAGTTAACCGCTCTAGTGCTGCTTGGACAAACGTGGTTCGGGATGGCACACTGCTCTGCAGCAAAAAATACCGTGCCCTGCACAGTTATCTGAAATTGCTGCAAAGGCAGCTCAGGTCAGCGCCTGCTCTCAGCCCCACGGCACAGGCAGAGGCCATCAGCCCGCACCACGCTTCTGCTGCCGGAACTGAGCAATCCTGGCCATCAGCTAGCATTTCCATGGGGTAGATCTCCAAACTGAGACATCTCGGCTTTGTCAGAGCCACCTGGTTGCCTCTGAGCAGTGATACCCTGTGAGGCGCACATGCGGCCAGAGGTCCTGTCATCCGGCCACTTGGACCATGGGAAGCGGGAAAGAATTTTCTTTCTCTCCATTTTGTCCGTCTTTCTGTTCCCGAGGCCAAAGCTGAAGCCATCACCATTAAGCCAACCTAGCAGGAGCCCTCCAGCAACCCCATGGAAATGTGAGTCATGGCTTCAGTGAGCATGGCTCGCACTTAGAAAGTGTGCAAGCAACAGAGCTACAGCTCCACCAGAATAAAGGGTCCAACATCTCTTCCTCCAAACTGGCCACAGCACTTTGAGTTAAAGCAACAGTGAGACTCCCAGAGTGGTCACGGGAAGCTAGGCACAGCCCTGAAGGCCTCCAAGAAGACCTCGGTTTCTGGATGTCTTTTCTGGAAGTCATTTTTTATCTCCCTACTTCACAGACGTTCCTTTCTTCCAAAATCCTGGGGGGTTCTTTTCTTTTTTTTTCCCTTCTTCACAAAGATAACAAGCAGTCCCATTTGCAGTTTCCTGTTACATTTTATATTTGTTACTTCTAAGAGATAGGGATAAACTGTACTTCAAGTCTTACTCAAGATCTGGACAAAGTTTCAACTGCTTTCAAAAAGCAGGTTTTGGCCTAAACCTACTTCACGTTAAGAGTCAGGCTGGTGATTATTTAACCGTAAGTCTCTTGTTTCCTTTTGGATGGGCAAGAGTTTGTGAGAGCTACTTTAACATCCAAGTGGGTACGGACGTGGAAGCCCATAGAGACAAACAGATTTTACAGGAGCAAGCTCTAAGAGTGTGTGTCCAGGCAGGTTTGTGAGATGGCCAAGAGATGCACACATGTACACACAAGTGCAGGATGCAGCTAGGTACTAAAGCCACAACCTCTCAGTCTTACACTCAGAAATAAAAATCAGAGTATAATAGGCATAACTTGGCCAGACATCTTCTGGGGTTCAGTGAAGTTCTTTTGACAAAGAATGCTTCAGTAAAGACATGCCTTAAGACTTTTTCTTCTCTGCTTCTTCAGTTGAAATACTGATAGCAACTTTTTTTTTTAATCACTTCTCTGACTTTATAATATACTGTTAACTTGCACTGTCTCTGTGCTGAGAGCTCCATGTACAAAACTGATTGACTCCTCAATCATTAAGAAAACATGCAGCACCAGCATTAGCTTGTAACTTTTCAGATCTTGGCACAGCTTGCATTCAACCTCTCAGCTTCCACTCAGCTTTCTTGTCTTGTTTTTAAGTTTGTTTCTTTTAAGCACAACTAAAGGAATCCGCTCTCCCTCCTCAAAACCAGACTTTCGCATCAATCAGTCTCACTGGCACCTTCACCACTGGGCTTCATACATTTCTGTGCTGTGATCACAGACAAGTTCTTTAAAACAAAAACTTAAAAATACCTAAATTTAACAGCATCTGAAGGTTAAATACTGTGCAAAGCGAGAGAAGACAGTGACAGGAGAGCACTCAATCACTGCATAGTTTCTCATCCCAATGAAAGCATCCTTTGAGGGTCTGCCTAGGTGTTGTCTAGCTTATATGATACAGTGCAGTGCCCATCAGCACTTCTGTTTGGAAGCTCGCTTCTTAGAAATCACCAACAGGCTCATTACTCATAAATCAGAAGGCGGCTTTCAACCAGGCCTGGGAATCTGGAGACGCTGCATGAAGAGGGAGTTCTTGTCTGCTCTGCGGGTTTCAGGCCGAGGTGGGGGGGGTTGGCTCGGCTTCCTATCCTTGTGCATTCAATCAAGTGAATTGCACAACCATGCTGCTTTACTCTATTTAATGTAATGTTTCCTGAAATGTCATTTGCGAGTAGTACGGCTTATGGTTGTTGGGGGGGCGAGGGACGTCCACCATCTAATAATGTAAAACAAGATATCTAAGGGAGAAAGGAAGACAGGAAGGTGTTCTTTCCATTGAATATATTGAAAAGTGCCTATGTATTCAAAATGTACTTTTTGTCCCTACAACACCAGGTGTCAGGTAGGTCCTTGCATCCAGATGGGTCCCCACTGATTTTAGGAGTCTATGACATGTAAAATATTTTGCAAAACTTGACCTTAGAATTTGCAGCTAGGTGTTTTTCTTTATTAATATTTAAATAAGTCTCACCTAACCTGAAACACATCCAAGACAAGAAAACCTGGAGAGAGAAGTCTTGTCCTCAGAGGCTCTTGAAATGCCTCATCCTGTCTCCTTTGGCAGGACACAGATTGAACAAAATAGATTGCTGGGGTCTGTCTTTCAATATGATCAGGAATTTCTGTAGATGGAGAAAGCTTCATTAGTAAATCCCCTTGCAGGATCAGGACTTAAGACTCTAAAGTTGTCTTTCCAAAGAAACACATCTTGGAAATACATGTGTAGAGACAAAAGATAGGGTCTTGAAGTTGATCAGTCCCCAAGTCAATTTAATGTGTGGCCTCTATATTTCAGCCATTCAAGAGGTCCCAAAAACCTGCTGAGGCCAATGGGTGCACTTTAGAGCAAGGCATTCACCTGAGGACTCAAAGGTCAGACGTGTTCTTCCCTTATCTGCTGTGGAAGACAGGGTCAATTTCAGTGCTCGTGTAAACAGAGGTGTACGTAGTTGAGGAGCATCAGTCATTTAAAACACCTTATAACTGACTCCCACCTGGGAGGATTATTATATGAAATGCACTAGTGATGTCTCCAACCTCACTTACTATGGAAATGCTGAATAAGCAAAAAGTAGTAAATTGGGTAATAGCATATTCCAGAGGAAAAAAAAAAAAAAAGCAGTAGTATTCATCCAAATCCATTAACTATGTTAAGAAAGGAGAAGGTGATCCATTCCAACTCTTCTCTACTTCAGTACAAAGCAGCTGGTTTTTAATCATCAGGGATGCTTGTGTCATTGAAATAGAGACTGCTAGCTCGATTACCACAAAAACCTGCCAATTAATTAACTGAGCTTGATATAGCCAAAAATAATAGCACTTAAAAGCAGCTTGTCCTATCTCTATTGAGAACGGACATCTGTCTGCTCTGGTAACTATGAAAAACTAGAACCTCAAGGACAAAGAATGTAATATACTGACTGATATCTGTGCATTTTGGAAGGTTCACTGGCTGTTCTTTATATTCTTCACGTCGAGTTTCTCTGCCTTTCAGTCTGCACTTCTGTAAGACCCTCACCCACATTTTGATTCAATAAGCTGCGTTATTAGGGCCACCTCCAGCTACAGTTACTGTCAGCAAACAGCAGTTGAGGCAAGAATAACATAAAAAACACTATAACAAAACCATGGAAATTGCTACTAGTCAGTCAAAATGGAAAATAATCGGGTCCCACAATATTTTTCTGGGTGTTCAAGTCATCTCCCAGAGATCCAAAATCACCTCTTAGCAAAGTGTGTATCAACAGCCTATTTCATGTTATCTTTAACACAGAAAGTATAGAAGAGGTACATTCTGTCCAGCTCAGCTCTTTCTAATTATCACCCAGCCATATAATTATTCAGTAGATAGTGTGAGTGTGCGTACTTCTTCCTACCTTTTGCCATCATCATAGTATCACCACCATAGTTTACAAAACCTGTAAGCGTGAACAAGATAATCTGTGTATTGTACGCACGATTGATAACGCAAAGCAGTATTCTCAGAAGGTGACAAAGGTGAAGCTGGGTATTTGACTGCTCAACAGCTGCACCTCTAGAGTCAATTTAAGTCTATGTGGCCACTAATCTACCATGTTTCAAAGCCGCCTACTGTTCTGCCAGGAAAGCGGGGGTATTAGTAATTATTTATCTGTAAATTCTACAGAACTAGGACTACAACATCCTTCGTATTTGTTTATTTAAAACTAAACGCTTTGACTCTGACTCAGTTTCTGAGAATTAATAATGATACTACAGACAAAAGTCAAATGTTATTTTAGTTGGCAGCATTTCTAGAAGTCTAAAAAGAGGCTGTGCTGGTTTTGGCTATGACAGAGTTAACTTTCTTCATAGTAGCTAGTATGTGGATTTGTGCTGAAAACAGCGTTGATAATACAGAGATGTTTTTGTTATTGCTGAGCAGTATACCCCAGCAGCTTACACATCCTCAAGGCCTTTCTGCTCTTCGCACCACCCCACCAGCGAGCAGGCTGGGGGTACACAAGAAGTTGGGAGGAGACACAGCTGGGACAGCTGACCCCAACTGACCTGAGGGATATTCCATACCATATGACGTCATGCTCAGTATATAAAGCTGGAGAAAGAAGGTGGCAGGGGAGATGTTCAGAGTTATGGCCTTTTTCTTCCCATGTAACCCTTACATGTGATGGAGCCCTGCTTTCCTGGAGATGGCCGACCACCTGCCTGCTCATGGGAAGTGGTGAACGAATTCCTTGTTTTGCTTTGTTTGCGTGTGCAGCTTTTGTTTTACCTATTAAACTGTCTTTATCTCAACAAATGAGTTTTCTCACATTTAGCCTTCTCATTCTCTCCCCCATCCCACCGGGGGGGAGTGAACAGGCGGCTGCATGATGCTTAGTTGACGGCTGGGGTTAAACCACGACACAGACAAAGATTTGTTTTGTTCCTTGGGTACCTTCTCTGTGCATCAATCTCTCTTGGTAGGTCTTTGTTTACTGTCTCATGTGCCTTGTTTGCTACTGAAATTTCCTCTGAATCCATACCCAGGGGAGCGTAAACATCACTCCCTACAGTGAATTTCATTCATGTGTACAAGAGATATTCAAAAAATGAACTCAAATTTTTTTGCCCCATTACTGTTGCTGAGAGTTCTCAGGGACATTACCTGGACCAAAAAGAGGTCTGCACTGGATTTTTTAATTTTTTAGTGGCAAAGGGTTAAACAGTTTGGATGCCAGATGAAGGGAGTGATTGCTGTCCAGGTTGGCTGGTTTGTCTGAACAAGACCTGTCTTCAATGTGTTAATGAGAGACAATGTCAGAGTAAAACAGAGTAAATTTTGCTTAGTCAGTGCTTTCCTGACCAGGGTATGTTTTGTAGCAAAATAGAGTGTACACTGCCTTCAGCTTGCTTTAAAAGCATGGTCCTGGTCAAGTCTGGGCTGGAGATTTCTTGAATCATAGTGTGTTGTTTGGAGCTAAGTGATGTTTTGCTTCAATTTCGGCCATTTGATTAATAGAGTGTGTTTATACCCCTTCCCTCTTGTTTGTTGGATGAAAACAGATCTGCCGAACAATATAGGAAGATGGTTTCATCAGGGACTGAGTAATACTATAGAAACTAAAATGTGTGTATGAGACAGAGTGTGTGAGTGAGAGAAAACTCTCTCTTCTATTTCCTGTCAAGCTGATGGTGAGATTGGAGGAGACCCAGTTCCTCCAGGGAGTTTATTTAAACTGTGATTCAAAAGTTACTCTGAAAAGACAGAGAGACCTCTGACAGCACTCAGCTGCTTTATTGACTGCTACAACAAATTTGCTCGTGATTTGAACTCGCAGACCAAAGGGTAGCTTGAATGGAGAAGCTGAGCTTGAGATGATGCTAGAACTTGGGGAAGGACTTGGGATGAAGGGAGCTGCAGTTGACATGAAGTTCTGTGCTGCCCTGGGGTTAAGCTTGCAGTGTCAGAAAGCATTTTGCAGTATGGACACAGTGGAACTGAGTCTCTCAGTCTGGGGAGCGGTTTGCAGGTATGTCCTTCACGTCGGACTTCACACAGATCTTGAGGAGGGGCAGGAGTACAGTTCTACCCCTAGCAGGTGCAAGAGGAATGCAAAGCCAAAAGGAAGCTTAGCTGCGAGTTTGTGGATTGTCCTTCAGCTGCAATTGATGAAGGGGTTTTTATTGGTTCTCCAGCACCGCGAGGACAAAAGGCTACATTTTTACTAGCCAGTAAAGCAGGCCCACAGCTGTTGCCTGGACCGGGCTTTCAGTCAAAGTGTCTTTGCTCCTCACACTCACACCCCGTTTCAGGGAAAGTGTCCCACATGTCCTCCGATGGGAATGGTCTTGGCCCACATCCCTGAATGAGGCCTGCATGTTGTCTGCACAACCATCATGGCCAAAACCGCACAGGGACTGAGGTACCAGCTGAACACCGCAGGCAGGGATTTGCCAGTGCCACACTTCTGCCTGGACTCTGTTAAATTTACTAACATAGGTGTAACCTAACAGACACCACTCAGGGTGACTGATGTACTAGATGCATGAGGAAAGTGGCCCAAAATAAGCAGTTTAGCCTCATTTCCAAGAGAAGCTCACATGCTCTGTCCACAGCCTGCATCCCTTCCATGTAAATCTTGAATACATCGACCAGCAAGGTTAGAGATGACCAATACCTTCAGTTCCCAGAAGCTTCATGGCAAGGAGAGCAAGGAGGGGCAATGCAAACAGCCAAATTAGAGACCATGATCTCTCCCTTGCTAGAAGCCAAAGGATCTGCCCAGCAAAAACATCTTACACTTGTCCTGCTATTTCAGCTCAAACCTGGGCCTTCAACCAACCAGTGCAATCATCCCAGGATGAAACCGAGCAGAAACTATGCTTACTTAATCCAAGTTCTTTTGCAAATATGTACTTGTCTCTGTTGTGCACTTCTACTCAACCTTCAGTTCACACCAAGACAACACAAAACCTCTCTGCTGTTGTGGGAGTGGAGATGTCTAAGGTGGTGAGCATCTGAAGGACTGTGATACAGAAGAGCTTGAGGTGCTTTTTTTCCAGATACAGGTTTCCCAATGAATTATTAAGGTAAAAAAATGCAATACAGCCTCACAGATGGGCAGGATTAAGTTTACAGGCAGGGGACATGGAAGAGTGTCCCAAAGTGGTATTTGCAGCTGAAGATCAACTTCTATTGTGAAATGGATTTTTTCTGAAAACAGTTCGGACTAAAGAAACCAAGCACAGGAAGGACTATATTGTAGCCACTTCTTTCCTTCAGACTTTAGAAACTTGTGACTCTGCATGAAAGGCAGCAACAAACTGGATATTCCCTGCATTTGGTTTTAGATGGGGTTGTACTAGCTATTGCAGATGGTTGTTGAAGTTTATGATAGTACTAGGTACACAATGTATTTAAAGTTAACCATTCAAAATTTCCAGGTACCTACTGCGACTTCTTTTCACGGTATGTAGGGATCTCCTGTCCTCACAATCTGAGCACCCCAGTGATTTTGCCCCTGGTCCTTCCAAGCACCTCAGAATTAGCTGTGACATGAGGAAAATCCATACATCAGAGACGCTGTAATGAGTAACAGACAATCACATTTTGTGCAACATGGATGAGAGGGAGATCCTTTCTGAGTACAGAGTTACGAATAGGTTGGGAAAGAAAACCTTGAAGGTCCTGGTTCTCCAGTGTTATGTGTTGGGGGGACCAATTTAAGAGGTGGGAAAGGACCGAAGGATAATAGGCAAGTCCAGTAGGTTACCCAGGATCATCTGACACAGGAGGTCAGGCTGAGGATAAGGCAGACACCCGAGCTGAAGAAAGGTTTTAACATGCCCAAATTCAGTGTTTTTTGAAAGCACCAAGGGAAAGAAAGTTTCTAAGGAAAAAACTTGAGCTGTGGTACCTGAGGGGGGTTTGTGTAAGTCTGAATAAGTTTGTATAAAGCTGAATTACCCTGTTTGTCCTGAGCGAACGCTGCCAGCGGGTGGAAAACTGTGCTAGCGAGGGCCAGCAGGAATCGGGGAAACAGCTCCGTGTCCTTGAGATGGCACTTGGGGATCTCAGAGCAGTGGAAAGTTTATTTTTGTTCACCAGGCCAGACTATTTTCAGGTAGCAAGGTTTGTATACTATACACATCTGTTATCGGTGTGCAAGGCAGTACAACCTGTATTGCAGATTTCTGTTCTTCTAGTGGGATGGACAAAGACCTGGGGAAAGAGATTCTTACAGGTATAGGTATCTATTAGCATTTGACAACTATGTCATTGAGTTGCAGCAACCAGCAAAGTCAGATGATGATGCACTAACGAAAACAGAGTTGAATAATTTGAAGCTATTTCTTCCCATGTGACACCAAGGCATTGCGGGATGTTTTGTGGCATCATTTTTGAAAGAAAGCCACAGAATTAATTATCGAGGAAAATATTTGGCATCTGCTCAGCAAAGACATATGGGAAACTCAATATAATAAGCTGAGAGTGGGTAACATAGTCTCCCTGGTCCGGGCACAGTTTAAGTCCCGTAAGTAAAGGAGAGCAACTTGTGTTTAGCACTACTGGGAACTGAGGTTATTGCTTGATGAGCAGTACAGTGACATTTCTGGACTCACCCAGGGTGATCAAAGGGATTTCAAACCCTTCACTAATTCCTCTCTTGTTGTCTTCATCCTTTCTGTGGCATTTTTATAATCTTTCTGTGATCCCTTACATACAGGCTCATTCGGATCATTATTTCACCAAGTATTTTTAATCAGGGAGAGAGGAGGGTGGGATAAGAGGAAATAGAAGCACGTTGTCCTTCCAAGCACAGACTGCAAAACATTAGCCTCCATTTTCACCAACAGACAAGAGGAAATACCAGGAAAAAGCAGCTAAAGGTCACAGAATGGCACATTTTTCGTGCAGTTTACCAGAAGTATGTGAAAACAGCTGGAGAAGGAATGGATAAATTATGTTTTAACTTTGGATTGAGCTCAGAATTTTGAACAAAAAAATCTACCTACCCTATTTATAGCTAGTTCTGTCACAATATTGTATGCTATTGCAAATTTATTAGCTGGCAATGGTTTTTAATATATCAGTGTGCAAGGCATCCTTGTAATAAAGAAGTTATAATGAGACACAAAAATGAGACTCAAGTTCTTCTCTTGAGTTCCTTGTCCTTTTCTCCTTGGGACTCTTTATCTCCTGTCCTATTAGGAAATGTCTGCGTTTATACGCCCATATGCTGAGAGAACAAAATACCAACATGCCAATGGAAAGTTTTTGTTCACGTGGACAATGTTACAGTGATGGTGGCCTCTGTAGAAGATAGGGCCAGATTTTTTGACATCCAATTGCTCAGCCACCACCAGACCATGAAACAATAAAGAATTTTCATATATTATGTACGGCAAAGCAGCTTTTAGCCAGACACGGACTTAACCACATAAAAATTTAGCTTAGAAGCAGTTTCACATTCGTTCACGTGCCAGTAATACTTGAGAGATAATGAAATGTTACTAAAAAGAATTTTAATTGTAAAAGCAATGCATTTGGAATAAAAAGGACTTGCAAATTTACCCACGTGCAAATCTAGGTACTCCCTTTTGTGATTATGAATTGCCATTAATATTAAAATATTTAATAAACATAATTATATGCAGAAAGAAATCACCTTGCTCTTCAATGCAAATATTTAAAGAATGTAAGGCCATGAACAGGCTCATCAGTGAGTTTAACTCCCTTAATTTGAGCTATTTTGTGAAGTCTTAGAACTCCTATTATGAGAATGGGCTCAAAAAAATGCTTGTATTTGAATCCAAAGTCAAATTTCATTTCATTTTCATAGCTATGTGTTGCAGTTGCACTTCATTTCTTATAATACTGCCTTCTTTTTTCTCCATTTCTGAATATTATGAAAAATGAGTGTTAAATTTGAACACGCTGCTAGCAAACAAGGGGCATGGACTGTCAGCTAAAATTCACAGTTCAAAAGCCATGCTTTCTTTTGTGGTTTTTGTATCCCTTCTACCAACCTAATGTACATAATTAATTGCATGCATTGATTGCATGTAGAGTTTCACTATCAAATACGGACCATTCACTGTTCGCAAACTACCTATTAAGCAGGCAGCTACATGAAGAAGTTCAACAAATAATTTCAAATGATGGAAAAAAATTACTCTGCCTTTTCACAAAAAATTTCCTAGTAGGGAGATGTCAATATTAACAAATGAGTTTTCTCAAATGATTTGCTCAGATACATAGGGGAAGATTTCAGATTATTAAAACTGAGTACTATGCTTCCCACATCAGGTTTCTTATTGCCTTTTTCTGCTTTGATTATCAAGATGACAGAGCTCTCAACTGCAAAAGACAGAGTGGCTGATGGAGCCCAACAGGACACAGTTGTCTTGCACAACATGTAAAAGACACCACGCTTCTCACAGCAGGATCTTGACTTTGGTTCCCAGTCGCTTCAGGAAAAAGGAACTGACTCCACTTCATCGAAGAAATATCAGTGTGTTTATTTTATTTCATTTTTTACAGGCTGGAAATTCAACAGAGTTTTGTCTGTATATAGAATTGGATCCATTTAACTAGAAATTTATTGCATGCATCAAAGAAAGGCAAGTAGCTGGAAAGTGCATTACATTTCAAAAGTCATGACTACATGAACTAAACTCAGATCTTCACCAGCGCAGCCCCACTGATGACAATAGCTGCTTCAGTTTTACAGCCGCGTGGGATCAGAACCAGACCTGGGCTGGTTTAATTCTGCAGAGTGTCTTACTGTCCTTAAGTGGGTAACCGTGGGCAAGAGGCGAGTTGGACAGCTAAGGGGGATCAGGTCAGCTCCTTGGGAAGGTGGGGACAATGAGTGTTTTCAAATGCAGTGGTGAAAGGGTTAATGTTTCCCTGCCCATGTACCATCAACAATTTTATTAACTTGTTTTCATTCCTTTTTTTTGGTTTTCATTCCCTTCTAATGCTGTTGTTCATTTTCAGATTCCATTTTTAATATTTTTAATTCAGTTTTAATAACCTCCACAGGAATTTAAAAACAATCTACTCTTCAAAACTTAATTGTAGTGTTTGTTATTCCATAAAAATACATTTTACATTTTCAGATCCAATTTTGTGAAGTAATTGGATAATAAATGAATAACGAGAACAACAAGACCCTTATTAACTTTTTAGTCATTAAACTGACTTAACATTTTAGAAAGAACAATAACTTTTCCAATAACGTTCCAGAATAGTGATTATAATTATAATGCATGAAAACAAATGTATAAAATGATGTTGTCTTTCTTGGATGGTAGGATGGAAATTTGTAATTATTTACATTTTCTCCGAGCAGCATAAATTGCCAGCGTTTCTCTCCAAGAAGGGACTGTGCCCCCTCCCACTGTAAGGAACACAAACAATCATCTAAGCATTAATAAGGATGATCACTCAGCAGCGCTGCCAGTCGCTCCCCCCGGCACTGAATCTCCTTCTCCTGAGCAAGCGGATCAGGCATCAGTCAGTACTTTGGGTGCCTACTCTGGGTTCAGCGCGGGACACAGCTGGTAAATCCAAATCTCCCACCCATTTCCATGTCTGGGAGAAGGCCCCATAAAAGCTCAGGCGATGCCACCAGCTCAGGTGTCAGCAGTGCATCAGCGGCATCCCCATACCAAGCACAAAGGGCAGCCTTTCCCCAGTTTCCCTGGTGCCAGCCCAGGGCAAGAGGAGATGCTGAAAGTGCTGTCAGGAACCTGCCTCCTCCACCACTCTTCTTCTAATGAAGATCCCCCGTGAAGGTGCTTGGCCTGAGCTGGGGTGAGAGACGTGGCACGGCGGGGCTCTCAGTGCCCAGGGGAGCCTGGCCAGCCGATACTGTGGGACACCTGCACTCCATCCCAAGTATAGATGTAAGCAGAATAATTCCGCACCCTTATGACCTCCCATACCAATTAATACATCATATCGTGATGGGTCCAGTCCTGGTCAGGGCCGGGACAGCCGCATCTGGTGCAGACCAGAGCAACCCTGCCCGGGAGTGGCTGACACCACTTCACGTTCCCAGAGAACTGCCCACAGGTGGGACCTGGGAACGTACTGGTGTGGGATTAATTCCAGCCTTTGGCACCTCACACCTCTTTACAACTTATTCAGGCCTGTCAGTCCATCATCCCAATCACCTCATGCTCTCTCCTCACGTTCAAAAAATCCAGGTGAAACCTGGATGGCGAGAGGCTTGAACAGCACTGTGGAGCCCCCGAATTATTTGTAACGCTTTACAACAAAACATAAGTCGGCGCTCTGATGTAGCGTTGACTAAACTTTTCCTGTCGCCTAATCAGCTGGAAATCTATCAGCGCAAAATATCTTCTGGCTGAGTAAGAGCTATTTTTCCGCCCCCTCAAGCAGCCCAAGAGGACTGGGCTTCAGCCTGGTTTCTCATCCCAGTTCTCATCCCTCACACTGCCAACGCAGTTCAAGGAGGAGGCTTTAAATGTGTGCTAACCCCTACTCACACCAGCAGTGCCTTTGAAGTCACAGAGGACTTCGTTTTAAACACTTCTCTCCCACAGTTCGAAAATAGCCACTGATACAATAAACCATGAATGACCACAGGGTTTCTTGAGCAGCACGGCATACGCTGGTCGTGTCTCAGGCAACACAAACTTTGGGTGAGAAGTTTGATTTCAACAGGAGAAAGGGCACAGGACTGACTGCATGGAGCAGGACTTCGTTTTTTTAACATCAAGAAAATGCAATTTATCTTCTTTTTTTTTAAAGAAAAAAAAGGCGCAGCTGCCCACGGGCTTTCCTATTCAAGCTTAGGTGTAGTAGGCCGAAAACCAAGAGACAAAAAAGGACAGGTGACAACAATCTCGGCCCAGGACTATTGTGTTCGGCCCAGCTCTGCTGCCCCAGCCACAACACTTGGAGGAAGTGCCACACAAACAGAGGAAGCAGGATTCGGGCTGAGAAGGATTTAGTAACTGCATTACTACGCTCTCAGCGCTGATGCCTGCGAAAGATAAAACCTGGGAAAAGACCTCGGGTTCCTACTCTTTATTGTTGCGGCCTGGGATTTAACTTGTATGTCTGAACTACGTACATATTTCACTGATTTAGGTGGGGCACCATGAATGTATTTATATGGGCCGAGACAGTGACAGGGCTGCTGATGTTTACAGTAACAGGTTAGAGAGACTTTGCCAAAGCATTCTTCGTTTTTAAAATGATCGGTCCGACCCAGCACCCTTCCCCCTGTCCATTGTTATTTTGTCTGCTGGATTTACGGAAGAAGGAAATGGTAAATTACAAGAAAAAAATAGCATTTATCTTGCCAGGACGTGTTGCTTTGAACTTGGATGATATTAACATATCAATCAGATCCAGTGATATGTTACACAAGGTTGTCCCTGGTTTACGGTTCACCGAAGCTAGGAGTTGAGCGGCTGGCTTTGTCTGCGTGGTGGGCAGGGAGCTTAACTCCACCAGTCTAAATCCTTCGCGTGGACACGTAGCACTGACACTGAGCACAGGGGGCCACTTATTTTATCTGAGTTACCTTGACCCAAAATAAAGTCCAGTTTACACTGTAGTTCGGACTGAAAGTTTGCCCAGATGAAGCTATTTCAATACAGTGATGAGGGCTGAAAATCCTTGAAGGAGGAAAGCGTAGAACAGGGAATATAATGATAGACTACAAATGCTCTGTTTAGAGTAGTCTTGTAAGAGGAAATATTTTTGGATGACATTTCCAGTTCCCAATCAAAGCTTGGCCAATTAGATGGAAAATGAATTTAGAAAGGAAACATTAATTAGATTTTGATACAGATACTAATTCCAAAACTTCACGAGGCTTCAAAGATTTGCCTGCTCCACTCCGCTGTTTCCTGATTATGGAGTATTCATTATTTTACAATAACTCTTCAGACTGGGGACAGCTTAATTTAACTACATTGCTTCCTTTGGGGACAACTAGTTATTGAAGTGTTAAATGGCAGTACTGAACTGGATCGTGATTTGAACTGGACTGAACTGGATTTACCATACAAAGAAGCCCGCAATGCACCAACCTACTGGCAATAAGGAAATAAAAAAGAAGAGAGAGAGAGAGTAAATCGAGTAATTCCCACAGGTAGTAGCTTGGAAAGAAGTCTTACCCTTTTCCTTCTTGCCTCTTTTAGGCAATAACACAAAAACCGAAATGAAGAAATATATAAAAATAATATTTAATCTCACTTGCTTCTGCTTTCAAAATCACACTTTTCCTCCCATGTGTAAGCCAACAGTGAAAAAAGATCTAGCTAAATAACTAATATAATAACCAAATAAATAATTTAATAAACAATAGCAATGCCCCAACAGTAAATTAATCCTCAGGGCTTTAAACAGACAATTTAACTCAAAAGTGTAGATTTTTTTTCTCAAGGAATTGTAAGCAGAGAGCTATAGTGAAATCTTGATGTAATCACAAGCATAGCATCTACTATAAATAAGTTGCACACGCTATTGCTTGGAAAATCAAATCAGTCCTTGGAAAAGCACTTTTACTTACTATTTTTAAACATAGTGAAACTCTACAGTTAACCATCAGACAGACCTCACAAATACATTTTTAATACTCAGACTTACTATCCACATTTTACGCAATTAAATTTTATATTGATGGGGAATTACAAACTAATAGAAAGGGAGCTACCGTTAAAAAACAAAGATGCTGTAAGTTCAAAGCCCAGGATCACAGCGCAGTAATAATTCTCTGCAAGTGAAGAGAGAGGAAAACCCCAAACATTCTGATTTAAGAAAACAAGTAGCTACAAAAAATGAAGTCCAGTTTCCTGTGGCTTTGTGTCTTGTGGTTGAATTATCCTGTGTCTAATAAGATGCAAACTCTGATTTAAACTTTTCCTGTGGTTGTGGCATCTATCAGCTCCTTTTCTCTCCCTTGCGGACTTTCCAATGTCCAGTAATAATGTTTTGCTCATAATGAAGTCTTTCCCTCAGCAGAAAAATAAGTCAGGCCCCTTAGCTCTGCTCAGCTACTAATTTTCACTACACACAGAATAAATTAATTTCAAGCTTCCTTCATCAAATAGACTGAAATTAGTCAGCAAATTCAAAAGTTATAGAGGATAGGCACACAGGCAGCATGATGCTAATATGCATTTCTGGATGAAAGCAGGTTAAAGATGCAAGTATCTTGGGTGCACTTGCTTTTGCCTCAGACCAAGTTTTCCCTCCCTAAAGACCAAGTTTTCCCTCATATGCCAATTTGCATATGAGATGTGTATAGACAAGCTGTGTGTTCTTTTTATAAGAAAAACTGTAGCAATGGCAGGGGAAAGGAATCCAGCACAGGCAGGTCGAGAGAGGACAGTAAAAGATGTGTGAAACCGCTACACAGTGCAGGTAATTCTGGTAACGAGCTTAAGCAGATATTTTTTATAAGATATGCTGATGTGCTTTGCTGGCAGCAGGAAAACAATGCTCTGAGAGGAGCAGAGGCATAGTGGGTTGATGGCTTATGCACAATATGAAAAGCTTTTGTTTTCCCTAAATGAACACCGAGGCCTATCTCTGAGCCAGCCATCATTACACCAAGTTTCTAGCCTCCTATCCACCGAATATCCTGGGATAACCTACCTCAGCAAAAACAAGGGCTCAAATAAATAAATCTTAATTCCACACTCTTCGGGGGCTCTCTCGTGCTTTATGGATAACAAGGTTTCTAGGGCAATGACAAAAAGGATAAAGGAGGACAGATCCTCTGCCTCTGCCTTTCCTTATGTCTATATTCTAGTAGACAGTCATCACTTCAGCATATTTGTCTTGGGGAAAAACTTCTGCTTGCTCAGCTTTTGCCTGAAATGTAGTTACATCCACTATGGAGAAGAGCATGCAAAAAGACAAATGGCTATATTTGCTTCTAAAAGTGTGTTAATAAAACATCTCTACAGCAGGGGTAAAGGCTGTTCAGCCAAACCTTGCCAGCAGCTCCTCTGCTATAGCAGGGCAGCAGTGGCACTGCCCCTCCTGCTCTCCTCTGCCAGATCACCCCAAGGGTGAATATGAATTTACTGTTGAGTTTGGATGAGGCCTCAAAGACCTTCCGGACAAGACAAAGCAACGTGAGGGTCTTATTTGCCTACTCACACAATAATTTAGTGGACACTTTAAAAATTAAAGTCATCTGATGAATTTGAAGATGTATTTCATCTGGTGAGACAAACTTTTACAATGGGGAAGGATTAGCAAACCTGTAAGAATATCTCTTTGCCACAAGAGTTTCCACAATTAACTGAGTCTAACAGATTTTGGCTATGCTCCCCAGAAAAAGCACTAGAGGTCATGCATATTGCAACTATGGTTTACCTCAGCCAGTAAAACCAATTATCCTTCACATACCTCTCTCCATTTTTTCCTAGGGAGACCATTTCTTCTTGAACTGTTGGCTCATGGCATCTGGCTGGGAGCTAGGGATATATTTGAAAGTCCTTAAGATGAATCCTTAAAACAGAATTATCTTGCACAGGGATGCAGAAGTAGCCCAGCAGAAACAAAAAGCTCCAGTTATCAGCTCGACTCCATTGACAATACTTTTCCATCCAGCTTTCTTTGAGAAGAAGGAATCAAATGAGTTACGGAAAGTCTGCCACGACAAGTTTGAAACCCAGGGTCCCAAAGCCAAACTCTTTTCCTGAGTATGAGAGGCATTTGCATTCAGGAATGCAAATTCTCTCCCCAAGGAATCTCAGGTGGCACTTCGGTCTCCATTCAGGAACCTCTAAAGAACATCTGTTATGGCATTTGATCCGGCATGAGATAACCATGTCTTCTGGTATCTCCAACAGGGAACACCAAATGGGATCTTTTAAACATCACCTACTTAAACCTACTTGGCCCCACTGGCCCAGAAAGGTCATGAATAAAAATGAAACCTTTCACATAGTTCCCACTGAGGTTTTGAAACCAGCTGTTGGAAATGAGCACTTGAAGGGCTGTGCTCTTCATGTGTTGTCTGCAAGAACCAGCAACTACCAATGCCAACTTCCATAGGCTTTGATGGTTCTCATCTGACTGGAAGCCCCTACCTTTTCTCCCCTGCTTGATACACCTGGACTACCCAAGCCATGAGAGGAATCAGTCAGCACAAATTTTCCACGTAATTTGCCCGAGATTTTAATTACCAGCCAAATCAAACAGCAGAGGGTTCAGGCAACACACAATCCACTTGGGAATTCACCACCTGCCTGGCTCAAAAAGCATAAGCGAAACCACATTGTTTTATATGTCTCAAAAAGAGAAGGAAGATGAAAAACAGTAAGCACTTGATTGCTTTTGCTTCTAGCATATATTAATTTATCTTGTAGCTGGATTTTTACAGAACTACTATAGCAAACTGCAACCTTTCGGTGGCTCAGACTGTAGCTTTGGGTCCATCCTCTGCATTTTCCCAGACATGAGACTGATAGAAACTTGATTTGTTCTGAGAATACAGCCCATCCTATACAGTTAAGGGCCCTGTGGGAAAAAAAATAATGTAAATGTCATGGACACAGAAGGAAGAGACAAATTAATGTAACACAGACAACTTATTTCTGGTATTTTGTTACTTTGTAGTGCTTGACTTGCAACCTAATAATGTAGTTTTTACATGTAATTCCGTTAAAGAAAAAAAAATGAGGGAGAGAGTGCTGGAAAACTTCATGAGCAGTCATCAGGTCCCAAAAACTTCGATCCACAGCACAGCCTATGATTGTCTTAATCTGCTTGAGTATTTGGTGACACAGTAGAAGACTATTGTCCATGCCCAGCCACGGGAGGGAGATGAGACAGATCTTTACTGAGTACATTTCAAAGTTATTTTTTAGACAGCAAATGAAAGATGAAAGTTGGGAAAGCACAGTTCAATCACAGAAAAAAAAAAGTATTTTCTTTTTGGAAGACTCTGCTGTTCTTGTTCTTCCTGGCTTCTCTCTCCATCCCGACATCTGTTCCCACTTACTCTGCCCCCATTTTCTCACTGGGAAGCATCAGACAATCTTTACTGCAGGCACAAGTACCCGTTCCAAGTGTCTTCGAGGGAACACATTCTTAGGCATGCTTGTACTCTACTGGGTGTCCTTGCCTTACATGCAGCTCCGGGTCCACTTGTGTCCCAGGCCTCGACACGGCAAAATACTTAAGCGGAGACCTCACTGTATAGAAGTGCTTAAACCCCCAAATCTCTAGCATGCATTTAATTTTGAGAACTCATTCCACTGAAGCTAGCAGAAATGCAATGTTTGTCACTGCCTTCTCCTAAACTGGGGCCTGAGACCAACATACAGCACATACCTTTGACATCAACAGTCAAAAATACGTATCAACTATAGAGAAAATAGAACCTTTAAAAAAAATTAAAAAGCATAGTGACAAGAAAGACTGTTGTGTTCCCCATCTTTTTTCAAGATGAGCTAATTAGGAATTTTTTTCCTCAATTTTTTTATATGCTCAAAATTCAGAGTAAGACATTAGTCAAGCTGGCTCATGAGACTCCTGCTGGGTCTTTGTGTGTCCCTTGAACTAGGGAGAACCAGTAAGCTCCTGGGCTACTCATGTTGCACAGAAAAATCTCTTCCTCACTCCTTCACTGACTTTCTCCCCCCAGGAAGACACCTTGCCCTCAGCCCTCTAGATGGCTCAGACACCCTTTATAGCCAAAGCACACCACCACCACTCTGATGGAGGGGGAAAAAACCACACCAAACCATGACAACGCCCGTATTTGCCTATTGCTTGTGGGTAAATGATTGTGATCCATGGGAGGAATAGAGAACTGGCATGGATGAGGGAACAACATCATAAGACCAACAGGTTGCGACGCAAAATAATGACTTAATAGGTAATGCCTGTAAGCATTTGTTGTATTAATTGCAATTAACCTGTTTAAACTACTAGAAAGATTTTCATTCTGTTAGAAATGGCAAGTGTTCTGTGTGCAATGAAGCAGCTAAATGTAGAAAATCATCGCTCAGAAAACCAGAGCTCTGCAAGAGAAGAACGTTGCTGTTAGCTTTTCTTTTTCAGGAGAAAAGGAGCTGACATAACAGGACAGGACATTTCCCACTCAGAAAACATGCATGCTCAGGCAAGCTGGAGGAGTGTGTTAAGCAGGCAGCTGTGGAGAGATGAGTAAGTCCCATCCATTCAGAGATAAAACAACTTTTTTTTTTTTTTCCTTACATAGGCTAGTCTAATGTGGAAACTGCCAATCCTTCTCCTCTCACTACTTCTTTGATGTTCATTTGCTTTAAAATTTTTCCCCTGTGATGAACAACAGAGATTGCCAGTAAGTATTTGCAAGCTCAGCAGCAAAGGTGAAGGAACTGAGCATTTGTTGCTCAAAATGAATGCTTGAAAATAACTGTCTACAGTCATTCCCTTCTATTTGCTTCACTGTTACGGGATAAAGGGAAGCAAACAAAGTACAATGGCAATAGCTATAATAATAACTCACTGTTTGCAAAACTTCTATTGGAGGCTTGTAAGTGTGCAAAGTATCACTCTGAAAGGGATACTGAAGATGACATATTTATTTTCTCACAGCCCACGTCTTTTTACTTATACTTTTTACTTGAAACCGATGATTTTTCATAGTAAATTTTAACATTGTCAAAATTACCACGAGAACAGCCAAAAGTGCACCTAAACCAGTCCCCTGTCCTTGAGAGTGGGATGCTTCGGGAGGAGTGCAAGAACAGTCAGAATATTACATGACGGTAATATTGCCTCCTGACACACTCCCCATCTCAAACCATTGCAAATGTTGAGCATGATGAACATAGGCAGCATAACCTGCTCCTCTCAGAAGTCGGCCATCCTGGGGACCCTCCTTGAATGAGTTGTTACTTGCCCAAAGTACGGAGGCGAGCGGCGGCGCTAGATGGCACTGGAAGCCCTGCGGTTTAGGCATTTTTACAGTTATTTTGTGCTTTAGGCGCCATCTGGTGGTATTATCGGCTTTTTCTTGAAAAGCCTGGTTATGGGGCTGGCACTAGCAACGACGTTTTTCACGTTGTTATGTATAGATAACTAGATACCAAAACACAACGCCATCGAGTTTTTCTAAACTGAATAGTATCTTCCCTCCTTTCTCATTAAAGGAGTTCAATGTGCAGTGTATTTACCAATTCAATTTACCAAAACGATTTAATTGGAGAAAGTTTGGCTTAGAGAAAGGCACGCATGCGCCGCCAAATGAAATCCTGCTGCTGGATGTAAAAGCGTTTCTCTGTCCTTTCCTCCATAGCTCTTTGGCTTCTCCTTCTTCATGCCTCCTCCTGAAAACTCAATCAAATAGGTAAGACAAACGAGAGAGACTGACATTGGAGGCAAGAACACAAAGAAGATAAAGTGAACAAAAACAGGCATCCATATAGTCTTCCAACCTCCCTCTCCCCCACCCTACCCCTCCAAAAAGAAAAAAAAAAAAGAAGAGAAACAGCAAAGGACTGGTCCTTTGCAATATTTCCCAAAGTCAGGAAAATATCTAATCATCCTTCAAGATGCTGCACAAGAATACCAACCACCTAGCAAGGGGTATCTTCCATGCAAGTTTGTTGCAAACCTGCTCATTCCTGACTCATTCTTAGTTTGTTTGGCCTGAAATATTTTAGTAACAAATAATACCTTATTTTATATGTATAGTATATTTCTCCTAGATAGAAGAGTGCATTATTTGTGTATGTAAAATTCTGGATACAGCTTTGCCATTTCCTGGACAGCATCCATTGCTGGATTGAAGGCAGTGTGTAACAGGCATACATTGAGCTCCCCCAAAAGCAGGCATCTGTTTCACATTTTGTAAGACTTTTGCACTACTGTAAAGGCTGGGGGTGCTTCATTTCAGTCTTGCTTGCATTGAGGCTGACAGAGAACATTCCCTTTCACTTCTTCAGGAGCATACGGTAGATTTTGTCTTTTGCTTCTGACTTTGTAAACCAATGCTGAAAGAAGAAATTGCCAAAGTGGTGTGACAAGGAGGAGCAGCTCTGGCCCCGGGAGCTGGTGGGTAATTGGTGCTGGGGTAGCAGAGCCAGCTAAACCACTCCGGATCCTGGCTACAAACAGGGCAGGGAACTCCACTGGTCCACCTTGAAAGGCAGAAGGGCTAACTTGTTCTGCCTGGGATTACAGGCAGTGGCACACCAAAGCCAAAATCAGACTACCCTTGTGTAACTTGCCAACAATCCCATCACCTGGGGGCAAGGATGGAGGGGGGAGGCAGGTATACACCAGGACACAGGGTGGGCAGTTCTGCAATCTGCCAGACCAAGTAGGCTAGCCAGGGGAATTCAGAAAGGAGTGTGAAACAGTTGACCTACCTAAAAATGAATCCTCTCGCACAAATAATGAAGACAGAATTTGCATTAGAAATCCATACAGCTGTTTGGAAAGGGGAACGTTGCCCTCAGGGACAAATCCACTCCCTAACACCCAGCCTTAGCGTCTCCCTCATGCCTGGCCAAGATCCTCCCCCTCATGAGGAAGAATCCTCCCCCCGAGGCGCCTAAGCAACAGTGGAGCAATCCTGAGGAGGCTGCTTTATTAAATTAAATGTCCTCGTGGGAGGATGCAATTCAGGGGTTTTTTCCTTTTTTTTCTATTTTTTTTTTTCCAAATGAAGCTCCCTTCTTGCAGAATAGGAAGGACTGCTGCTTTTGTGTGGCAGAATTCAAATTGAACTTTGTCTCTTTGTTCTTTTTTTAAAGTCCAGCATGCGTAAAAAGTAACAGATTTCCAAAATCAGGTTGTCTGTTCCTTCAGATCTGATTACTCACTCCAACTTTTTAGGATACTCATTAGGATAATGTAACGTGGATCCATGTTTTAAGCAGGACTCCCCAGTGAAAACAATGACTGTCCTGCCTAAATTAATACCACAACATGTCCCTTAGAAAATAAATAAAACATAAATCAAGCCAAGTCAGTTTCATTTAGGCCAAATGTGGGAGTTTTGCCTTGAAGTAAAAACACAGGAATTTGGTCTTGTTCTGTTCTAAAAGAAATAAATTTAAGAAATATATCCTAAATAATCAAGACAGGCAAATGTTTTTATATAAGCAACCAGGACTATACCCCTGAAATACAGATGGGGATTCTTCACAGCTTTAATATCAGGTTTTCTATACAAAATACTCAGCAGAAATTCTCAAATCCAATATTCTTCTTTACTTTTTACAGTCAGCATTTTTTTTACTGTAGGCAGTGTAAACCCCTTAACAACACACTCCTTTTGCCTGTACTATTCTTTGTATGCTGATGATAGCACAACAAATATAAAACATCTTTGTAGAAGTCCCTTAGAAGGTCCATATTTTTGTAGGCTAAGTGCTTTACTTCGTGGATCTGCCAATTACTTAAATATTGTTTCTTGGGGGCCTACAAGAAAGCTGGAGAAGGACTTTTTACAAGGGCATAGGACAAGAGGTAATGGCTTCAAACTGTAAGAAGATAGATTTAGATTACACATCAGGAAGAAATTTTTCACTCTGAGGGTGGTGAGGCACTGGCACAGGTTGCCCAGAGAAGTTGTTGAGGCCCCATCCCTGGAAGCATCCAAGGCCAGGTCAGATGGGGCCTTTAGCAACCTGGTCTAGTGGGAGTTGTCCCTGCCCATGGCAGGGGGTTTGGAACTGGATGATCTTTAAGGTCCCTTACAACCTAAACCATTCTATGATTCTATGATTGTTCTGTTTACTGGCCAGCTGCAAATGGTATAGTACATTTATGATCTGAAAAATTACTCTAAAAATAGCAACATGGGTCTTGGTGATTATGATCGCTTAGTAACTTAAACATTCGTCATTTAAGCTTCTTTAAAAGCTGTTTTTCTAACCTCATGTAGTAAAAATTCAGGATAGGATAGAAAAGCCAGGCTATATTATCCCAGTGTTTACTGGTGACACCATAAACAAACAAAAGCAGAGGGTCACATCATGATGCCTCTATGCGGCTTCAATAATGGGACTTTGCACTATAGTCTGCATAAGTATGGACACCAGCATGGTTATTTCTAGACTGTATTTCAAGTTTGGGTCCCAGCACATGCTTGAGCTCAAATTCCTTTCATGTCCAAATAATCTGACTACTAACACCCAAAATACAGAAGCTTCAAACAAGCAGGTATTTGGAGACACACTATTCCTTAGCCCAGATTCACGCATGTGCCAACCCATAGGCTATGTTCTCATGTCAAATTATCTGCTCTTGTCCCCAGTGCAGAAAAATTACATGGTTAATACAATGCAGCAAAGTCAGGCTAGGAGCCATCCAGAAATGCTGGTGTCTGCAGCAAGACACTACAGGATATGTAGGCTGCTGAACTGTACTTTAGGGCCAGAACTGCAGACACGAAGATGAGAAAAGTACATTTAGTTTCAGGCAGCTTTCTTGCTTATGCTCCACCAAGTAAGGGAGACGCAGCCTATCTGGCCCAGAATTTCCTGATTCTTCTTAGAGCAAATGCAATCTCTGCCTCTGTCTTAGGTTACACATAGCATAAATGTACTTCAATCAGAAAACTGACATGGAAATGTTCCTGACTGTGGCACAGGGAGCAGATTCTTTAAATAAGTTCCATTTTTACCCAATGGCTAATTCCACCTCCCCATTCTGAGATCATACTTTTTATAAGACAGAAAAGATAGTCAGGATCTCAGAAGGGCTTTCCAGCCTGCTTTTGTTCATTATTTCTTTGGAGCTCTTGAAGAAGCTGAGCAAAATGGCAAGACTTGTTCTGAGAGACAGTACATCAACAACAGATAGTGTAAGCTCCTCTTCCTACCAATCAGTACTCCCTACCTGTGTTGTTATATTGTTCAGACATTTCACTGTTACCAAGGGTTTGCAGTTGTTTTCATCTAATTATCTTCAAGGCTTTCTGTACAGAACAACTTCATATAGAGCAACTTCATGATCCACCCTGTTGGGAGAGGTATACAAGTAATACTGGCACTGCACGATAGATTGGAAAAATGAAGGGAAAGGTTAGAGGTCAGACCTCACCTACTCATACTGTATAGAGCTCTTACTCGTGTAGGTTAGGCCACTGATGCATACTGGGCTTTAAATGACTTGCTAAGATGAAAATTAGTATCAGAAATGTAAACAGAATTACAAAGTTCTTCACTCTCCAGCTTTGCTGAGACTCACCACCTCTTTCTCATGCCCTCCTCTGAACGTAAAAGGCACCTTAACTTCCTTTGGCATGCCAAAATTCTCATCTGTATGAGACTCCAGTGACTTGCCTCGCTGGCCTTTTAGGGCATAAATACCTTTTCTTAAAAGAAGAAAAAGGTCAGATTCATTAAAGACTTCACAACTCTACTCATGACTACCAGGCTGTTGCAATGTAATGACTCCAGGAGATAGGTCTACAGTCCTAGTGTTAAGGAATGCAATTTGAGCCTTTGCCGGCACAGACATGTCACTGATGCTACTAAAACAAAACTTGAGCTAAAATTTGTTTCAAGTCTTTACTTGCTTGCAATGGAAAGTTTGCTGGCAGCTGTTGTCATCATTAGCCTTGTGGCGATGTTTTTTTCTGAAGTGTCTTGTGTCTTATTGAAGCTTAATGCTTGTTAAGTTGGGAGGGGACTTTGGGTGATCTGCCAACAGCAGACAATAAAGTGTTCTTTTCTCCTGTTGTAACAGAGTCGTAAGTTTTGGTTTATGGATAATGGCAGCTACACACAGTAAATTAAAACACACACAAAAAAGAGGAAAACATGAGGGCTTTTCTCTAAGTAGTCCATTTAGCCCATTACAGGCTCCCCTAGGGTTTTAAATCCAATTGTAAAAACACCCTGATTTTTCACCATTAACTATTTGATTTTCCTAGTAGGCTAAAAGTAGGCATTTTTATAGCAACATCCCTCTCCAGGGACACCAGCTTTATAAGCTTTGAGCTGGATTCCTTACCACCCCACTTTGCCATGGCTCCCCAGACAAGCAGGGAAAGCTGTGACCTAGAGAACATCCCCTCCTCCCTGCCTGGCTCTCTGGGAAGGAGCTGAAATTCATCAATTGCTTGCACACTGCCCTCTGTTTTTTCCTACTCGCTATGGATTGCTGCAATGGATGGTGGTCTAGCTATTAAATAAGGGTCAGATACATCATCTTTATCCTGTAAACTGACAGACAGCTGTATCTCAAAGCATGCCAGTAAGGTCAGAAATGAACCACTGAAGCAAACCATGCAGCCCAAAGCAGACCCAAGTACACTGGCCCCATGCAGTGATGCCTGCACATGTGGCTTAGCGAGCCCTGTCAGGGCAATGGGACCCACCACAGGACATCTGGTAATTCATTTGCATAAAACACCAGAACCACTTAAGACCACCAGCTTCAGTACAGAGGTCCTCTAATGTGTCCTGCAAGCAGATTGGGAGGTACTATATCACCCTACAGAGTCACACAGCAGCCTCAGACTGTTAGGTTTAAGTTTAGGTTCATTATCATACAACAGGTCCAGTGAAGGTTAATCAGATTAAGATAATTAAAAAGCAACGAGGCACCTTCAGCAGAAAGAAAAAGACTAGAAGTCCAAGCAAGGAGTAGCATGTTTTGCCCTTTGATTGTGGTTTTCCTTGTTTGCTCAAGCTGCCAGAGCCCTTGAAGTTACATGGAGCAAGCACAGCCAGGGACTGGCATTGTTTTAGCAGCACGAGGAAATTAAACTGTAAAAGAAATCTGTAAGATTTGTGTGATTTAACACAGAGCTCTGTGGGTAGGTCCTGGGATGGAGATGTATATTAAATGGGGGATTCAGTTCCTTACAGTCACTCCGGCTCCTCAGGGCGACCTTGGGCCTGCCACTTCTGTCTTTTCTCCTTCTCCCTATAACAGCCATGATGATGATACACTGGTGCCTTACCCTTTTCTGCCTCATGTCCTGGAACGGGAACTCCTCAGGCAGTGAGTTGCTGGCAGCTGCATGTATGTGCACAGCCCAGCACTGCAGGGCTGCAGGCGCAGCTCGTCATGGCTCTTAACAGCAGCAAGAAGGCGCACGCACTTCTGTGTCACTGTGCGAGCAAATGCACAGCAAGGTTCACTGCCCCTGCCATGGTGCGTGTAGAAAGACAGCAGGCAATAACCACTTTCTGCACGCTTAACAGTTTAAAGGAGATAATTGCCATACATAACTTAAACCTTATGGGTAATTCAAGAAAGTGGAATTAATTAACTATCTTGGCACGTGGTCTTGATTCTACTGCTAGCATGTATTATAAAACATATAAACATCATGGCAGTGTTGTTCTATTTGTCATGCTGTGTAACACATCAGGGAAAGTACTACAGAATAGGAAGCCAACATCTTCCCTCACACATGCTTTGCCTTAAGCAATCAGCTCCTCCGGTAGGGATCTGAGGCAACAGCATTCCCGCTATTAGCTATCTTCCAGCTACAGGGGGACAAGAAGCACAGAAATAAAATTTCACTTGTTGTGCATCCGCCTTTCCTAAGCAGCCAGCGCAAGTAACTCGCTCGATTTAACCCTGGAATCTCAGATCCAGCCAGAAGCCAGCTCAGCCTCCCCGAGGTCACTCACCTGGTAGTCTTTTGCCAGGTTCTCGGCACTTGCATCTTTTCTTAGCTTTCTTTCATGATGCTTGTATGTCTTTTGATTTTGCTGCATGATAAAACCAGACAACCTAATAAAAAAATAATAAAAGAAACAGAAAAGAAAATTTAGCATTTGTAACAACAATCTTATTGGAATTTCTCTGGAAGGCTTGTAGTCTGACCTTGCAGAAGCAAACTCCTCAGGCTACCAAAAGAGTTCTTCCACCTGTTGTGACACAAACATTTACATAAAAATGGGCAGTTTTATCTCCTTTTTTTATCCTAATGTGTGAAATTTGTATTTCACACATCAATTTGTACTTAGGTATTAAGTTGTCTAGCCTCCTTGACGGAAGTACAGAGAACAGCTGAGCTGAGTGATCCCTCAAAATAAAGGTAAGGTGAAGCTACTCAAAATTAGGCAACTGCCATGTTCTCAGGGGCAAAACTTCATAAAAAGACCGGCTTAAATGGCTGTCCCAAGATAGATATTGTGTCCTTTTGCTTTTGAAGTGTCTCTAAGGCTCAGGTTGCTTTCCTCTGGTGCTAGAGGTCTGCAAGCAGCAGTAGCATATGGATTTCAAACATGTCACTGCTGAAAGACAATGAACAAAGGGCCATGCAAAAGGGAGGAAAGAACCAGAGCCAAATTCTCTCAGGTCACATACCAGGTGAGATGACACTAGTTCAGGCTGTTCACTTGTCCAAACGAGGCCCTACTGCCATCTGCCCACATATTTCTATCTTTCCGGTGTTGTTGTCACAGCAAGTCCTTCATTCTTTTGACAAAAAGCCACCTGAACTATTGTATGTGTATTGATTTGGTTGATTTGCTGCCTGTGTAACTCAGAGCATCATTAATCTGATACAGAGAGCACTGCTTGAAAGGCTTTGACTAAGTACAATATCAAGTGTCACCCTGGGCTTTAAAGTACAAAAAGCACAGATAGCACAAACAAAAGGGCCATATTCACCCTGGTTTAACCCTTCCAACCTCCCTAACAATTGTCATAAGGTGATTATTCTGGAGTTGAATCAGAGGAAAATCTGAACCAGAACAGAAATGGGAAAAAGCTGCTTGGATAAAGATGTTTTCCTGATTTCTTAAGCATGCTGCTTGATTGATACTACTGAAAACACTGATGACTGGAAACATTCATATTACTGTTTTTCAGATGTTGGAATTGTCTGGTTTCTCTGAGGATTGCAATATGCTTAGTAAAGATGCTAACCACTTCCTCCACACAAGCAAGATTAATTTCTCTTCAGAAAATCAATATGCAGGTTGCCTCTGACCAGTACTGGTGAACTGCTTCATAAGCAGTTGGGTAACAGTATAAACGCCCCTGAGAGTGAGTGTATTTAGAGTAAGTATCAGCAGGCATTTACTTTCAGGAGAAGAAAACTTTCAAACTCAAATACAAATTGTCTGTGTTCTTGTCCAAATTCCTTCCCCCTTCTTGCACCCTGATTCATACTTAAGTTGCTCTGTCAGCTGTCATCACTGCTGTTCCCATGCCCTCCTTCCTATTCACACCCTGAATGTCACCACTGGTGTCAGCTGCTGCTTTCTCCAGCCCTGGCCTCAGCAACACTTGTCAACAACTACAGCACACGGTGCTGCCGTGCAAGCTGCAGCTCATCAGCCAAGTGCTTTGGAGTGTGCTCTGTGATCCTCCGTGGGATTTTCAGCGCTGTCTATGCTCCCTCTATTCCTACAACACATACATATGCATCCAGAAGAAGAGGTGGACTATTTCGTTATGCCAGCTGAAAAAGAGAGGATGCCAAGCCTTCAAGCAGCAGTGCAATAGGGCTGTCGTAAACCTGAAGCAAAACAAAATGTAGCACCCTGTCTAGCTTTCCTGTCCTTGATCACTCCTGATATCCCTCACCCTCAGGGGCTCAGTCTAACCTTTATGTCATACCTACAACAGACAGAAAATCCCATGGTTTTACTGAAGCTAAATATTATTTGAATTCTCAGTTATTCTGGTGTCCCTTAAAAGAAACTTTGCAAGGCGATACAATGCGGTAACTTTTGTCCCACCAATAAACATCTTTTTATGCTAAAAAGGGTATTTTGATCTGAATGACAGAGGCTGGGCCGGATCTCGCCTAGTTTTTAAGCCAACAAGGTGGTGGGGACCCAGGGCACACTTGAGCTTTCACTTCCTTTCACAGCCCAATAATGGCCAAACATGGTCTAGAAACTTCAAAAGAGGAGAGAGGGGGAAACCAAAGTGACCGTTTTCAGTTTTTAAACCAATTCCAGTACCAGTTGAAATCAACCCCATTGTGCCATGAAATTCACTGAGATCAGAATGTCTTTTTTTGGTGCAATTCCTCTGGCCTAGTATTGCAAAAAATGCAAAAAAGAAAAAAAAAATATTTTCTGAAGAAAATCCACCTGGTATTACTGGTGACCCAGGTAGAGTACCTATAACAAAAAAACAACTTCCCTCTGTCACTGAATTATTGTTTCTCACTGACGTTAAGAAAACAACCTGGAGATTAGCCATTGATAAATGGTTTGTATTTCCTCAAAGGTAAGTTTCCCATTTTACGCTGCAATTCAGACAATCGAGCCTATGTCAGATTGTCAGTAACGCGTGACAATAGTTTCCTGTAACAAATAGGCCATGTTCCAGTACGCACATTCCACTTGCATTAATCCTTGTACTGCTTTGTGTTTAAAATATAAGAAGCAGACATGACTGGAAAAACAACAAAGATATCATCTGAGCAGTTAGTATATAAGCGTGCAGAATTCTTAGAAACCAGCATTGCTGACACTGGGCTGTCCCAGGGCTTCTCAGCATGTAAGGAAGATTGGATCTTGTCACCCTAAAAAAAGAGAATAAAGTAATTCACATGTGCTGACATAACTCGAGAGCTGAGGGTTTGACCCCTGCTGCCTGCAGTGAAGAAAATGGAAGTAGCACATTGCTCCTGCAAAGACATATAACCCCTTCCTCCCCTCTGCTCTCACCCCAAAATAGCCAACATCCACCTCTTTCATTGGCCTTTTACTGAGGAGCAGCTCGGTACCTGGCTGTACAGGGGAAGCACCAATTGTCTGCGTGGACAACAAGCACTCCCCGTCCCTTCCAGCACAGACATTTAGGCAGCAGGCGCCTTGCCAGCCCAGTTTATAGAACAGGGGAACCTATTTCATCCCTTGGTTCTCTGTGCCCCCACGGAATAGAGACAGTTCTTTGAAGAATCCTGGAACACAAAACCTAAAGAGCAACAAATCAATGAAAGGAGAAAGCACAACAGTACAAATTCTGCCCTCACCTACACTGAGATCATCCATTTCAGGATAGAAAATAATTTTATGCACTTCGTTAGTCAAATATTTTCACCTTAATATATGAGGAAGTCTGCTTAAATGGTAGCAGAGCCTAGATCGATACCTCAGATGTGGTTTAACACCTCATGCTTTTGTTTCGGTGCCTTTTAAAGCATAACTCAAATATGAGTCCCTGATATTTGTTCTTAGAACTAATCATATTCCTCTATTTGCTTGAATATGAGCCAGGAATGAGCTACAGACAGGAGTGTCAGAAAAAATATGCGACCGGAGGTACATATACGCTGTTTGTTCACTATTCCATACATACTTCAAATTGCCTGGAGTGGGGGAAGGTGTTCTCTCAGATTTTCATTTAGCTCACACATCTTCATTTACTGAATTCAAAAGGGATTTGTTAGACAGTACTCTTTGCTGTCTTTCAGGTTCTCATTTGCCGCCATTTTAAAGAGCATACTGTCTGGTCCTGACTGTGTATGAGTCAGCCCAGTTATAAGAAGGTAGTTGGAAAGTCTGTATTTGGGCCAGCTAAGGAGAGTGATGGTTACCCAGTTAGTTTTGGCTAGAAATACGTTGTCAGGTGTGTTTTTTTCCTTATAAATGCGGTTTTGTTAATTCTAGAAGGTGCAGCAGAGTTATTTTTCTCAGTGTTGGGCCAAACAAAGAATGGCTTCACCAACGTGTTCTGATTTTGCATTTATAGGTGCTTATATAAGAAGAAAACCACATTGCTGATTTGCAAATAGAAACACTCAAGGCCTCCACACTGTACAAGTAGATCCATTTGTATAACTCTAGATCAAAATCCAATTATTTTACTTCCCAAAAAGCATCTGTTAAAATATGATTTATTTCCTAAAGAAGAAAATACTGGGAGAACTTCCACAAGGGATAGTAGGACAGTCCCTTTTAGATATCTGAATTACATAGCACCCAATTCATTTACACACTTTATCTGTACAAGCACCAGTTTTAGAGGACATGCTCCAGGTCAGGCTTGCTAACATTTCTGCCCCCTTTGGGGAGCCATGGAAGAATACAAATGAATCTCACACATGGGATATCAAGAAGTTTCAATAGATTAATTTAGGTCTCATCTATACGTGGTAACCACTTCCAAGTGGACTAAGGAATTACATCAGAGCTCACTAGTTAGTCCACTTTGAAAGTATGATACCCTTATGCTTATTACAAGCGTTAGTTCAGAAGGGACTAGGGCAAAGTAGCTAGAGCGCTGTAATTTCACACCTTAGCTTACTTCTTTCTAATCTTCCTATGTCAGACACACCAATGAAAGGTGAGATTTTAAACTGACTGCACTGAGCAAACACAAAAAGTTGTCTGGTCACTGAAGTTCACATTCAAATTAGACTTCATGGCTTATCTTAGCTTAGCTGATTATTGGAAATAAGTGGTTGCAGATGAATTTGGTCTAGCTTAACTGAATCATTTAAAAAGCCCTTCTATGCTGAAATCCTAGAATCATAGAATGGTTCAAGTTGGAATGGACCTTAAAGATCACCCAGTTCCAACCCCCCTGCCATGGGCAGGGACACCTCCCACTAGGCAGGTTACTCAAAGCCCCATGCAACCTGACTTTGAACACTTCGAGGAACGGGGCATCCACAGCTTCTCTGGGCAACCTGTTCCAGTGTCTCACTACCCTCACAGTAAAGAATTTCATACTAATATCTAATCTAGATCTACCCTCTTTCAGTTTAAGACAATTAGCCCTCATCCTATCACTCCACTCCCTGATAAAGGGTCCTTCCCCATCTCTCCTGCAAGCCCCCTTTAGGTACTGGAAGGCTGCTGTAAGGTCTCCCTGGAGCCTTCTCTTCTCCAGGTGGAGCAACACCAAGTCTTTCAGCCTGCCTTCACAGGAGACGTGCTCCAGCCCTTTGATCATCTTCCTACAAATCCTGTAGTATCTGTTTTCTCAGACAGCGTGACTCAGAATCCTGATGAGCTATCAGCTGTATTCTGGTCTTGCTTTGGGTGGAGGCTCAGATAAAGGTGACCTGAGCCATCAGTCACGACACAACTGCCTTCTGTCAGGAGCTTATGGAAGTACCAGAAAAAATACACTTTCCTTAAGGCAAATTCCCACTTCCCTCGGAATTTTCAGAAGCTCATAAGTACTTACGGAAACAACAATACATACATTGTGTCTGTATTGTACTTCTTTTTTTGATCACTAGAGCATTAAAACATTGTGGTGTTATGCACAGCACAGTAACCACAGTGCAAAAAGAAACTTGACCGGCATCATGTAATGAAAAATCACTTCAAAGTTTATATCTTTCCTGTGCAGGTGAAGAGTTTATGTTTTAGCTATATAGCTTTCCTGAGGGAGAAAAATAAATCTAACACAAAAGACATTGTTAAATCACAATTACCTTTTCTGTGTTTGTTTTTTTAGTTGATCCTGTCTCTTCGGTGATAAACAAGTTTGGAATAAGGAAAATGTATTGCGTCATTTCGAGAATTAGTCCAGTAATGAGCTTACATTGTAGCTGTAAGTCCATTATACAGTTTCCTTATGAAATTAAGGCCTGAACAGCATTCATATCATATTAAATAAGGTTTTGGTTACTGTGCATGTGCTTGTTTCCCAAAAGTTTGATCCCTTTCGTATATTGAAAATGTCAGATATGCTACCACTGATGCCTTTGTTTTAAAATGAAACATAGGTTTTGTTTAAAAAATAATCCTGTGGGCCCATCACTTTTGCCTCCCCTGCCAAGCTTTGCCACTACTTCAGCTACCCTAATACAGGGTTTGTGGGATGTGCTATTATATTAATTTAATAATTTTGGTTTAAAAGTTCCTTTTGATAAAGTATAGAATTTTTTAAGAAGATTATTTTACTGATGCCCTCCACTAAGAAAACCCACAAACATTTTCATTGGCACAACTGGGAGACAATGGCAAACTTGGCTTCTGGGTAAATCAAGAAGGGGTGCGACAGTCTCTTTGCCATTCGTGAGAGTCAGGGCTCCATCTGCATGTCTCAGAGGAGGATGGTGAGAAGCTCTGCAGAGAGCTGTGCTGCGGGAAGGCACTACCACACCTTCTCCCACCTCCCGCTGCTCCTCCCCCCCCCTCTGCCAGAAGCTACCTCCTCCTAGGATTGCCCAGAAGGTAGCTGATCTATATTTTAAGCAGGATAAAGAAGAAATACTGGATGAGGCATAAAAACAAGCCCCTCTGTCCATCCCATTTCAATAATGCTGCCATACTAGTGTGAACTTTTTTCTTTTAAAGTCCTGAGAGAGCTGGCAACAGGTTAGGCAATGAAGATTTGACTCTGTTGAAGCTGCTGAATATAAACAACCAACCATAGATGACAGAAGTTGAAGAAATGAGAGAGAAAGAGAAGGAGATCAGATGATACAAGTAGGCCCAATTCATGTCCCTGGCCTTATTCCATATACTCTACATATACATTTGTAGCCCCTGACATATTACTGTCATTTAACCTTAGAAGCGCTGTCACTAAGGAAGGATAAGAACTTAATATGATGAAGTGCGTTTCATTAAAAATGTTCTTATGATTCCTCTCTTCTGACATGCAACACAATACCTCATCCCGTTTCAAGACAAAAGGACATATTTGACACATAGTGTTAACTTGGCAGGCAAGAGGCATGATGGAAAAACCCTACAATGTAGCTGGGGAATCTGCCAGTTAATGGGTTTATCTAAGCACAAGGCATTACTAAAGAGTATGCTTTCCTGCTTATTGCAATGGGATGCTGCTAGACCTCTCCCACAGAACCAAATTCACCAGCGGTAGATGGTCACCGGATTACAGCCGGCTAGCAATCTGCTGGATGATGTGCTGAACTGATACAGGCATACTTACGGTTCAAGTCACAGGCTGAAGGTGAAAGCTGGAGGCTTGATGGGTCTGTGTCTCGATTTGTGATTTGCTGCTTTTATCATGCAAGGCCTGGAAGGGATTCTCAGGTAACAATAAAGCATGGTCCTGCATTCTGTGTACTGACCAGCACTCCAGGGGAAACTCAAGTTTATCTTTCCCCCTTGCTTCAAAAAGCAACTAGCTCCCTAAACAGTACAAGCCAGCCACATATACTGGAACGGTAATTTTTTCAAAATATTGTTTGATTATTTTATCACACAAGAAAGGTAGCATAAGAGGATTAAAAATCTGGCTTTAGTAAAGTCATTAGCAAAGCTCCTTCTAACTTCCGAAGTCCAGAATTTTACCTGAAAGATATTAATTGCAAAAGTCTACTTTTCTTTTGATAAGTTGGAACCTACATTTACTTCCATCTAGTATTTTCCCAATACTCTCCTGCTCTTGCTGTTTCTAAATACAAGAAACATGATCAACCAAAGTATTGGAAGAGAAAATGCTGCAACAAAAAACTGCTGAACAAAGTAACAGAACATAAAAGTGGTTGGGTTTCTCTTGATGTTCTGAATTCTGAAGATGCTTAATAACAAAGTGGCATTTTAAGTTTCTAACAAAAGATATTTTCTCACTAATATCAAGTTTCAAACCAAAAATATATTTTTTTACTAATACTCAAAGCACTAAAAAGCAACAAATACATACTCATTTTTTTTAAAAAAATAGACCTAGTGAATAATCTTGGGAAATTTTAGTGAGTCCTTCTTCAGTAACAGCTTGATTTAAACTATTATTACATTTAGCAAGATGAAACACAAAGAGAAACCTAATATGCTAAGAACATTTCAGTAAGCCTCTTGCAATAGAAAACTGTAGCTCCTTACTAAAACTATCTGGTATATTAGTAAATCAGCAGATAAATGAGTAGTAAATAATTAACTTGGTTTTTCCAAGGTCTTTGACAAAGGACTGCAGAAGAGGCTGGAAGTACAAGCTAAATCACCATGAGGTGGGAAAGTAGTTCTCATGCTTAAAGAAACTGAAGATGTACAAGACAAAATGGAGAAATAAAATATCTAATGTCAGCATGGGAAAAGATAACTGTGAGGTCCCTGATATCTCATGCTTCCATGTCTTCATACAGGAATCCTGTTGCTTAATCCAGTATCATCTGAAAAATAAGACAAGTAACAGAAACATATTTATTATTCAGACCAGCAAACAATTACAGCAATGCCACTTCTGGTTCATGCTTTATAGCTCTCTTTATAGCAAATACACACTCTTCTGTAAAGATTAATGTCCACAAAAAAGGCAAAGTATTCCTAAATGTCTGTAAGAGGATAAGCTGCAATGCTTCATAATAATAATTCAAATCTGGTCAAATATAGACAATAGACAAGAAGAAAATCCAATGACAAGGGATATTGATAGTTTAGTCTGTGGCAGTCTTTTCTGAAGTAATAACCAATGACTCTCCATATAAAGAGTGCTGGAAAGGACTATTCGTAGCGAGGACTTCTTTGAATTAAACAAAAATGGAGGTTCCAGCCATTCCTGCAATATCATTTCAGAGTAACTCTTCCAGTGTAATGGTCTGAGGTACTTCTCCAACTTTGTATTTTCTTTATTTCTGTCCTTCTCTCCAAGAACAGAAGGGAATGTTGGAATTTCCTAGGAATTAATTCTTCCCTTACATTTCCTCACAACATTCCTGTAGCATTACAGCCCAATACAAGACCTCTCTACACCCAAAAGTTCACAAAACTGATTTCCCTTCTTGAATTACTGAACTGGACCAACTGTTAAAGACAGTCTTGAGAATTGTGAAGAAAGAGGTAGGCTGAAGAATAACTATTCAAGGCTTTTCCCTCTCAGAGAAAAATAGCCAAGCTTTTATATCAGGCTTACTCTTGTAGTGAAAATAGTGATAGTTCTCTTGTAATTTTTTTTTATATCTTGCCAGTGCCAAGCCCTGCTGTCTCAGCTGAGGTAAATGAAAAATTGTCGTCATCAGCAAATTAGTTGCAACAAATTCTAAACCTGTTCTTGATCAGAAAAGCATCAACAAATACATTCTTCAGCTCACTTTGAGGCATTTTTCTCTAGCTAGCCTCTAGGTCTACCTGTTGCTACCTCTCCAAGGTAGGACTTGGCCTATTTTTCAATATGCCCTTTATGAACCAATAGTCTCCCTGTCCTTACACTGCTACACAACCAGTCAAGAGGAGAGAGATATTACCTAACGCTGATAGGGGTGTGGGGGCATGTGTGTTATCTGAATTTGTTTGTGAAAGTACTGAGCAGTTTTTGATAGCTATGGGGAGGTATGTTGTAAACTCTCTGTAATGAATACTTGTAGACATGAATGTTTGTGCATACCTTCACTATATGAACAAGTTGAAGCCTGCACCATTTATATTGTCTTACGTTTCAGAATTGCACCTCTCTGAGCCTCTTCTCCTGAAGAAGATTTTATGTGATCATTGTATAAATTGGAAGAGTTCACAGATAAGCATTATGTGACTTTTCTTGAGCTGGAGATGACAACTTGTAATTTATTCTCAATTGGAAAAGCATTTAATAATAGGTTTGATTTGAAAGAGCATTCATCTGTAAGATCTCTTTATTGCAAATTCTATTTGAAGTAAGAGAGGATTCAGTACTTCAGGTAATTATACTGCCTTATTTAGGATGAAAAGCAATGTCTCTTGCAGAGAACTCCGAGCAAGTCTGATACTACAGTATTTATTTCTGTGTATATGTATTTTTAGAACTGTCATGAGTTACATGGCTGAGAACAACAGTCAAGTGATGCTTAGCCAAGGATGTGTTGGAACATACAATGACTTTTTTGTTCTATACCTTTGCTTTTTAACTTATGAAAAATTTAATTTCTGTAACTTGTGGAAGTGAATATAAAAGCCGAATTTAAGGTCTCAACCCTGCCAGCAACCCTATATGAGAAGTCCCTACTGATGAGAAGCCCCTACTGAATCTATAAGGTGTGTACATGGTTTTGGTTTGGGGGAGCAAGAGGGTGGAGAGGAGAAAAGGTGTTCAAACTCTTCTTTAAGCTACCAAGTCAAAGGAAAAGATAATAAAGATCCATTTTATCCCTATACTCTTCAGACGCCAGTAAACAGTTAAATGGCAAGCCCAATGTCTTTTAAAGGTCCACCATCAGATTCACTAAAAGGATGCAGGCTTAATCTGTAGAAAAGGTTATCAAGAAAGCTGGCATTGATTCTATCTATTTAAAAATGGTCCAAATGTTCTTTCCTCAGCCCTGGTGTTTCCATGATGAGCTCAGGATGCGGGACATAAAGTTTCAGAGTTTTATAAAATTCTGAATTTTTTCAAATTCAGTACCTTTTACGAAACCAGCTGACATAGCTGGAAGGAACAGACCAGCTCTGAAGCACACCAGCCCTCCTTAAGTCTATTATGCAAGCAGAACCTTTTCCACATTGTATATGTGTATAACAGCTATTTTGGGTGGTAATTTACCTGTGTTAATCAGTTACGCAGTTTATCCAATTATGTGACACTCATAAAAACAAATTGTAGGCATTGTTTCCAGCCACAGTACATTCACATTGGACAGGGATTTACAGTTCAAGATGTAGTGCCTGTGGAAAGGGCTCTGGAGTCTTTAAAAACTTGAATTTTATATGGCACCAAGACTGTGGCATACCCAGGACCCAATGTCTCCACCACATTTGGCACTAATGCTCAATTATTCAGTATAGCCTACTGAATCACCAAAACCACTTCCTGCAGCGGACTTTTTGTAAATCTCTTATCCAAGTACTGACCAAGCCCAGCCCTGCTTAACTGTATGAAATCATAGCCTAAGGTGGTGTGACTGCAAGCACAAACAGCATACATCTGTCATTTCAACTCAGTTAGCAATCCGGTTGCCTTCTTCAGAATTAAGCCTTCCTTTCAAGGCTGTCATAAAATGTAGTCTTACAAGGGTTACTTTCCTGTAGTAAAATAATCTGAGTAGAGTATATTCAAATATGAGCATTTTTTTCTTTTACATATTCTGGCCAATAATGAAAAAACTGCCCCTGTTGCACAACACTGGTTGAATTTGATGGTAACTTCCTGTTCTGGCCACTGTTTGTCTAGGAACTATTATTAAAATGGGTAAGTAAGAAAAGAAGATCTAAAAAAGGATAAATGGTACCACTGTGGGATCGTTTTATGAACAAACACAGGTTTCTACAGTTACTCAGAGCCTTTGACAACATTCAATAGAAACAATTTTTTCAAGCCCGAGTGTTTAAATTTAGGTGCCTAAATAAAAAATAAAGGAACCTGCCTAAGCATAGGTTTAGCAGACTGATTGTATGTACCCATGATCACATTTCCAGAAGTGTTAAACTTCTACAACTCCTACTGGTTTCAGTCAACATCTCTGACAATCACAGGACATCTGAAAATTATGGTCTATATTTGTATTTGAAAAAAAAAAAGTAGTAAGTTTACACAGATGCAGGCTTCTGTTGGGGCATATCCTGATCTATGCCTACAGCTTGAATAACTATGCTATATGCAGGACTGATGTCTAAGTATTCTTGCCTCCCAGACATGAACAAGAAGCAGCACAGCTGCTCCTGCAGCCCAAGTGCAATTGTAACAGGGCAGCTGCTGTATCCTTCGGGGAAGAAGGGTGCTGCCTCACAAGTAGTTCCTCATGGTTATGGAAGCAGGTTCCATACGCTCTGTGTTCTCTGACCTGTTTCACCTTGAGATATCCTGTGCAGTAATTCAGAGTGAGCTTGCACAGACCTAGGGCTCCACCGAAATAATGTGGATATTCCATGTGCAAGCTCCCAGTGTCCTGTCTCCCACATGTAACAGAACTATGCTGAATCCTATACCTACGGTATGTATACTTAAAACGCTTAGAGCAGGACTGGAAATAAATCTGAATTAGAGCATAATTTGGGGCTTTTTTTAGCTGGTCACACTAAAGATCTGGTGTTATTTGATTATAATAAGTCTGTACAGTTAGTGTTATAAAAAAAAGGTATTTTCTTTCCTGTTTCTCTTTGTACTTACGCTGGGCAAGACCTCTAGCCCAGTGCATCTGCATATAAAATGAAAGAAAATTTATAACAATAAGATCTTGCTACACTTAACAAGGATGTATCACTCCCCCACCCCTCAGTAAATTATTTTGCTGGAGGCTACATCATTTTCTCTGAGTAGTATGTTGGGAGTTGACAGAGGCGTGAATAATTCACTGTGTACGAAGCCTCCCAGAGCAGAGCTGAGCTGCAGCATGTTGGGCCGGCCTTTGATGCAGACTGGTTGGGCAGGTTCCTGGGCGCCCCGGGAACCGGTCTGACGGGCCTGTTATGCCAACAAATTCTGGTATGATTCCATGCTCTCCAGAATGCAGAAACCTGCCCAGCCAGTTAAATGAAAGGCATATTAGGTTATCCATTGCACATTGTATATATCTTAGGTGCAGCAGATCTCCTCTCGGCATTCTCTAGTGTGGTCCACAGTGGCTTCCTCATCTTACTTACACTTGAGGTTTATAGCTGGAGGGGAAGTCAATAGTAAATATTTATCACCCCGATCAAGAACAGAACTTTTCACAATTCAAACAGAAGGGTGAGTTTTGAAAGTCTTTCTTTAAAATTAATTTAAGATAACCTTAAGCAAAAATTTCTCTTATGCTTGAAGTGGTATAATGGCTATCTCCTTAATGTGTCTGAGTACTGCCAGTCTCTATGGTGCTTGTTGACAGGATTTTTCTGAGTGCAGCTTTTTGACCCTTCTGTGTGCAGCTCAACATCATCTGCTCTGTCTGCAAGAGTGTTTGCTGGAGAGACAGTTCAATGAACTAAGCATGGGAGTGAGAGATAGAAACTCCACTGCCAATGACTTAGTATTTTGAGCAGGTCACTTAAGTATTGCCTATTGGTCTTCTCTTTTATACAGTGTTTTTATAATCCCTGTCTCATAACAGCACTGTCGTGACAAGGCATATGCCATTACAGTAAGATGTGTGGTTACTAATTCTTGCCAGACTAACTTTTCTAATTGTTCAGTTTTATGGATTGAGTTAATTAAAGCTAGATTTACATATTCAGAATTGGCTTCATGGTAAGACAGGAAAAATACTTGTCATTCTTACTGCTTTCTTTTTATATAATTATTAGAAATGTACCTGTGTAGAATGAGTAACATTGGTGGCAATGTTAATAAAAAGCAGTCCTAATCATAAAGGGCAGGCAGACCTGAAAGTTGTACCTGTATCTGCAACTGAATCCATTCACAGGTTCTATGTCAAATAAGAAAAATTAAACAGTGTGAAAACAAACCTGTGGAATCTGGTAACTGATTAACTACGGGAGCACAGAAGTACTTGCTGAGCTGAATAGAAAGGAATGAAGACAGGTTTTGTCATGCCTGTTAGGACAAAATAACTCTTTAACTTAAGTAAATGTGAATCTTCTAGCCATCTGTGTAACTACATTTTTGAAAACCCTCACATAGCTACTTCCATCTCCCTGGAAATCTTAATTTTGTCTGTCTTTAAGTGAAACAATTACTGTTCTCTTTCATGATGTAAAAAAAATAAATCATAGTCTCCAGTGGACATAAACCACTAGATACAAAAATATCTATACAGGATTATGTAAGACTATATGGTAGTCACACAACAGGAAGCTTCAATTATGGAGCTGTTTACTGACAGCTATTTCCAGGTTGATGCAAAAATTAACATTATTTTTCTTTTGTAGAGTGCCAATAAAAAGGCCTCCCAAGCATCTTAAAAACTCAGGGAACAGCAGATTGAAATGACCTTCTCATTAGCAGCATTGTATCTGTGTGTAAAAATTTTTCTTCAAAGTATGGGAAAATGGAAAAGAACTAAGGGAAAATTTTGTACTCTCAGAGAAGCTAAAAATATTCATCAGGAAAAAACTTTTAATTTTTATCATCTCTCTTGATTTTGCTATCAAATACAGAAGGAAAACTTGCTAGGGAATAAACCACCTCCAAAAGAAAAAAATACAGCTGGCTGAACGGTATGGTTTGCACAGGGGCTCTCTGTAGAGCCTATAAAATGCTACAAGAGAGCTTTGATTTCTAAAGCTACAGGATTTTAACACAGCACATTTTTAAAATTTAAACCAAATAAATCACTTTTTCAAAATACTCCTTGCCATCCTCTCTCTGTCCAGTTTATGTGTTGTTTTATTTGGGTTCTCCTCAGCTGCTTTTTTTTAGGGGGCAGGAAGGGCAGGGGCCATTGTTTGGGGATTTTTTTTCTCAAAAGGTAAGTAAAATATTATTTCCCATACATTGTTTCTCTTTTACTTGTTTTCCTCTCCTGAATTCTTGTAATTCACTACAGTAAAAGGTAGGTAGCATGATTTTGTACACAGGCCTGTAAACTTTTACTTCAGCTGCCCAAGCCTGAAACAGCCTTCCAAGGCTGAGATAAATATGCATAACTACTCAGACTATTCATGTTAACCTAGAAACATCAGTAGGAGCAAAACATTTCCGCAAGCAGCTAACACAAATGGGTGCTGCTGCTTAGCGTCAGAGGACCAGGAACACCGCACTGGGGTCCTGCAACAGCATCACTAAGGTTGCTTTTTTTTTTCCTCCATCAAGGCTCTCTGAAAGACCTGAGAGTTTCAGTTGAATAAATCCTGGCTGTTTCTGACTACAGATGAGGAGCAGTGAAAGCACTTCAAAGAAGAGGGTTTCTTAAAGTGAACAATGTTACTGGCATCAGGGAATTTGATCTTGGCTCGATTTCAAAAGTGGCTAGGCAAGCAGCTTGAGAAGAATCAAATTCAACTAGTGGGGGTGATGGAGTGGCTCCTCCCTATTTCTCCAGAGAAAGCAACTACCTGTGCCAGACAGCACTGGTGTGCTCTGTGCGCTCTCCCAGCTGTAAGAAATCACACCATTCAGAGGACTGCCAGTTCCTACACTCCCAGTTCAAATCCTGTTTAGGCAGCAGCTGAACTGTGCCGCATGCTCTTATTCTCTGCATCTGAAGTTGGGCTCCTTTCATGTCCTTATGGCAACTGCAACATAAAGTTCATTAAATGAACATGACTAGAGTTAAGCAATATATTTATTATGCAGATCTGCAAGTCAAGGAGGTTGTGAGCACACTGGCCATGTATGTATATGTGCAATCTATTAAATCTCCCACCAATTAATAAGGACTTCATTATGTTATATATAGATATATATGCGTGTATATATATTTATATATACAGGAAAAGATATATTTACCACTGTGTTTAAAGCAATTAAAATATTTAAATTGGAGTGTAATTCAAAGCTGGTTTTAATCTTTACATCTAAATTTAAGGTAACAGAAGCAAAAAATGTAAGCTTTCTGCTAACCTCTTTTAACCCTATTCTGTATGCATATGCAGTGAGCTAGGTCATCTTCTGCTACCTGAATGGTTAGAAACACTGATGCAGCCTCTGTGCTACCCCCAAAAAAGGGTCGGGGGGGGGAATTAAAGGCTATTTTATATTTTATCTGTGCTGCAACATTGAGTCACTAGTTGATTTGCTGGTAAATAGTCCAGTCGTCAAGAAGGAAGGCATTACCACTAAAGCATAATTGAAAATCAACAGCTTCACATACTACTACTAAGATTAAACATTACAGACCAGCCAGGTCTAAAAAGGGCTAGGCTTAAATTAGATTCCCTTTTTGCAGAGTTGCTCATGGATAAGTATTCTGTCACCTAGTTTAATGTGCCATATTAAGGGTTATTTTGAAATACGAACATGAGCCATGACACCATAGAAAGTTTCATATCTGTTCAAGCACAATGGTGAAGTTATTTTCCCCACAGTTTTATTGTCTAGGTGTGTGTGTTTACTCTTATGAGATGAATGAGATGCAGTTCCAGTTAGACTAGTCAGTTTAAGGCATCCAATATAAGTAAATGTGGAACATCAGACTCTTCAGTAGCTTTCTAGTACATTTAATGAGCCAGGGATCTATTCAGTAATTAGTGGCCAAGTATGTCATTATACTGAATACATGAAATCAAATAAATCTGGAAGGGAGATAAAGTTCAACTGTTGGTCTTAATCCGTTATCACTTATTGTTGAGTAGATAAGAATAACACTGTAGAAGTCAATGGATTTATATTGCTGTAAAGTTCAACATGAGAGAACAGGATAATAAACTGCTCACACAGTTTATTGGGAAATAAAATGGATGACAACATAATTATTTTCCAGAGTGCTTCCTATAAATAGAAAGAAAGGTCCAGTTTACAGTAAAATACCTGAATGATCAGCAAGAGGGCTATTTTATTGCTACTTATCAGATCTGTGTATATATTTAAGACATCTGTTTCTCTCAACTCTGAGGAAATTCTTACTTTCCAACATCACAAATTTTTAGATTATGTAAGTTTCAGAAGTAGAATAAAAAGCTGCCAACAATTACTTAAGAACTTGACTGGAGTGTCTATCCCAACCTGCTATAACTGTTTCTTCCATTAGATGTAGCTCATTTTAGTTCTACCATATGCGTATTGATATGATAATGAATCAAGTTTATGATGTAAGTAATCTGCTCCTAAGCTACTGAACACTGGATTAATTTTATTTTAGTTGAAAAGTAAGTGGTTATACAATGGTGAGGAATGAGCAGAAAAGTTAACTACAAGTTTTTTCAAAATACTTCAAAATTCAAGGTACATATTCGGTGGGAAACCAAGAGTATTTTCAACAAAGGTGAACAACAGATTTAAAGCCTGCTTAGTCATGAGTCATCTTGTACTCCTGTCTAACAGTATTTCAAAATACTTCAGAAATTTTGAAATAGTACTTCAGATTCAGTTTTATTTACGCTGCAGCTCCACATTTATGATACTTTCTGGAGATCTGAGTAACGTAACAAGGGTAAGAGGGAGCAGTTACTGACAGTTATTAAAATACCTGAACACCTAACTTTTTTTCATACCACTATTAATAATCTAGAAAGCACGTGGTTTGCAGCACTTGCCCTTGCAAACTGATCACCATTGTGTCCTCTAATCATGCCAATAAGCTGTCTCTGCAACTGTTCCTATATATACCAAAATGGTCCAGTGGAATCATGTGAAGGCAGAATGCTGAAAAGCTGTGTTTTGTTTCTATTTCATTACTAATGAGAACTACAAACTAAAAATCAAGGGGTTTATCTCATCGCAGACAGCAGGGTTGGTCCCAATGAATCACAGAACATTGATCTGCAATTTGGGTAAAAAATTCCCATTGGCAAAAATCTCAAAAGTGACATAAAAGTTCAGCTGCCTTATGCTGTATTAATTATATGAGCCTAGAGGTTTTCATACTCACATAAAACATTAAAATATGCTCTAGGCTGTTTTTCCATATGCTAAAATACAAACCCATGGAATCTGTTAAGATCAAGGTGGGGAGGGGAGGGAGGGAAGCATTGCAAATATATCTTAACTTCTTCTGTGTAAACCCCAGCTGTCAGCAGCCCACAAATCCTGCGGAAAAGGTACATTTGGCAGCATAGCCTGAATACTAGCCAGGCCACAGGAGTACTGAAGACCCTCTTTACATCTAAAACAGCAAGACTTTCTTTCAGGTAGGCTCCCCCAGTATAGGCAGCATTTACCTTAATGCACCCTCTTGCACACACCTGTGCTTTTCCATAATGCTTTGCGCCTGCCATGCTTAACCACGTCACCCAAGGCCTGCTTCGTCTGGCCCCTCGGCTTTCCTCTGGCTGCTCTCTTTGGAAATCCCAAACGCCAGGCCAGACACAAGGCAGAGGAGGGCAGAGCTCGGACAACGCCTGAGGGAGGCGATGGGGCTTTGAAATGCCGGGGCCCCTGTCACCTGAACGCCGGGCGGAAACAACCGCCTCAAAGGCCGGGTCTGCAGGGCAGCCCCTCACCGCCCCGCTCTCGCGAGAGCTGAGCGGAAGCCTCGCGAGAACTGCCCGGGCCCCACCTCTCTCCGCAGGGACGGTGCGCGCGCCCGGGGCTTTCCCTTTTCCCGCCGTTTCGTGCGGAGCCGCCGGCAGCCAGCCAGGTAACGGCGCGCGCTCGCCTCACCGCCGCCGCCGCCTTGGAAACGGCCGGGTCCCGCCGCAGNAAACCGCCCGGGCCCCGCCGCAGCTCCGCGCCGACAGCGGGGCCGCCCCCCTCCGCCACCGGCCACCCGTGTCCCGTCGCAAACACTGTCCTCCCTCCGCCGGGAGTCCCTCGGGAAGGGGGGGAGCGGTGCGCGCTTGCCCGTTCTCTCCCGTTTTGGAGGCTGCGGCCGGCCTTGCTGGGGAGAAGGGGCGGGTGGGAGATGGCCGACCCCTCCTTTGCCGCCCGGGCTGCTGGGCGTGACAGAAGGCCGGCGGGAAGCTGGAGCGGCTGAGGCGGGGGTGGTCGCACCCCGCCTGGGCATCTCAGGCGCTGGCGATGGCAGGATTTCTCAGAGCAGCCCGGCGTGTCTTACGAGTGAGTGTTCTGTATAGTGTTTGTGCAAGGGGAAAGGGAAAGAGAAAGAAAGAAAGAAAGAAAGAAAAAAAAAAAATAAAAAATCACCGCTGGGAGGTACAGGAGAGCTGAGTTTGCAGGAGCAGCTGGTGCTCGGGCTTTTTAGTGGCGGTGAGGGGCTCAGGAAACCTTTTGCTCTTCGGAATTACAGAAAGGCAACATGTTCCTGTCAGCAAAATACAAATACAGATAAGCAGCTTCAGTGTTCTATCGGTGCCAACTGCCAGTGCTGATGGAGGTGTGTGTAGGAAGGCATTCGGCTGTGAAGCTGCGTGAAGTCTTACCGTGCCGGGGGGGAGTTGGTGGTTGGAAGAAGAGGGAAATAGAAACGTTTAGGTTATTCTGTGAAAGCGTCAGTCGAGAGGAGAGGAGCAAAGCCCCGTCCCTGCCTCCATACAGCAGCAGGACATTGGGGAGAGGGGCTGGCATTGAGCTTCCAGGCTTCTCCTCAGGCAGCTTCCAGTTCTCTCCCTGCCTGCAAGTATCTGTACATCCAGCTCTGGCAGTTTTTTTCCCTAAGGACTGAGAAATCCTTTTTTAGGACTGGAGACTTAAGCTAAGAAACTGACATCACTGAGTGTCTTTTACACCTGTGCAACTGCCCAGACCTGTCAAAGGCACTACTTGAACAGTTGTTGGGGGCCCTCTATTTGAAGGCAGGTTGAATGCCTGTAGAAAGCAATGTATCATTTTGGGATCCTGAAGCAGGTGAAGCTTGGGAAAACCCATTGCTCTTTTTTTCCCCTGTTTGTATTCAGTTGACGTGCTAATCATTTGCAGAAACTCTGAGCAAGTTTTGTGCGTTTTTTTCTTACAGTCATCTTTGGGGTGGGGGGGAGAGAACGAAAATAAAACCACAGGGGCAGCCTTTACTAATTCTAGAGTTAGATGCCCTTTTCTTGAAAATGATTCATCTGACATACTCAAAGACAGTAAGTGAGAGCAAGTTTGTTGATTTCAATGCCCTAGTGCTTGACAGAAAGAAAGAAAGATGGTTTCTGAGATATCTGTTGCTGAAGGTAGAAAAACAAGAGTTTAAAAGACATTCCTAATGTCGCTAGGCAATCAGTTCCACAAAGAAGCATTGTAAGATGGCCTAATGTGACTGCACACAAAGTGGAGCATTTCAGCTGCAAAGATGCAAGCAGATTACTGTTCAACTTCCGCTGAAGAATTGTAGGCATTGCTAATTTGAAAAGGTAATTTTATTTTCTATTAAGGACTTCTCTTAATATCAGAACATTTGCTAACTTGAAACCAGGTACTGAAATGGGCACTGAATTTTTTATGGACAGAGCATGTTAAAGCAAATATGGAGCTACCTAATGGTTACTGAGGGTTCTGTCAGCTCCATTACTGTAGCATTTAAGTATCCTTATACTATAGAAAACATAAAGTTCAAGTGTTCCTGTGTCCTTGAGAATAACGCTTTGTTCCATTATTTTTATTCCATTTTAAAGAAAGCCAGACTGAAAGAAAAGTGACTTGCTTAAGACTGTGCACAGAGATATGAGAAAGGAGACCGGAACCAAGGCTTCCAGGCCCTACACTAGGTCACTGACCGCTGGACCGAACATTTTATCATGGTGAATCCAGGGGACCTGTTGAACCAGTAGCTACATTCAGATATTCGAAGTTGCTTGAAGGCTCTCAAGATAGGAAATGCAGCTTCTTGACTGATCGTAGACCTTGCATTGTCTGAACTACAACTATAACTTGTCCCTCAAAAATTTCAGAGCAAATTCCTCCTTTTATTTAGGCAAATTGTGGTTTGCTTGCATAGGCTGCTACTTTAGGAACAGTACAAAATACGTTAGATTTTTTTTTTTTTTCATATTGTAATTTATATTACAGGGTAATAGAGATAGCTATGTCCACCTGGTAATGATACAGTCCCTGTTCAAAAGTGTTTGATTAAAATTGACCACATAAAAATGGGGAGAACTTAGAATGTCCAGTTTCACATACAGGGAACTGGAGGACAGAGGGTGATTACGTGAGTATTTCAATATTGGATACCCAGTGCCAATAGAATTGAGTCTTACCTTATCGCAGACCCAGATCTGAGTACCATGCTTCCCCTGTAGTTTACCCAAGGGCATCATCTGTGCTAAGAAACCCTTCAAAACATAAGAATTATGGGTAAGATTGTTCTGAGTTGTGTAGGCAGTCTGGCTTTTAAGACAGAGCTGTCTGACTTTGATAGTTCTCCTCAAATACTAATGTTTTGGAGACTTATAAATTTTGAGATTGCTCTCTTACTTCCTTTTCATCAGGGAGTGGGAGTCATTTCAATGTAGAATCGCCAAGACTTCAAGGGGGTATGAGCTTTTCTTTGCGGAAGGATGTCACTTGAATCCATGTTTATGTAAAGGATGTATATACACAAATACATCTCTGATAAAACTTTTGACAAACGCTTTTGCTGACGGTCAGATCTTGGAAGCATGGGTTACTTTTGGGAAAACAGGAATTCTGGTTAACTGCAGCTTTACATAGGAAAAGAATAGACTGCTAAGCATCTTAATCTAATTTTAAGTTGATAGCTGTTTAAGGCGGGGGGGGGGGAAATCTGTCCATTTATAATTATTTGTAGCAAAATACTTAGCATCTTCCATGCTTTTAGGGGGACTGTCAGTATGTAAATACAACTTGACAAGGACAGGCAGTAACCTTTGGTTTTTACCCATGGCTGCAAGTTATATATAAACACAAACTTAAGTGTTGTCGATCTGTCATTACAGGCGTACACCTCTCTTCAGAAACAGCTTCATAACTATGTAATTTAAAACTTAAAGTGTGAGAGTGAGCCAGTTCTGCAAATAAGTCAAGTTGGGAGCAGAAAAAAGCAAGATGAATGCATCTGGAGGAAGCTGTGGGAGCCCTAGTTCTGCAGAACCCACAGGAGATTTCTTCAAGGAATTGTGGTCCAAACTGAAAGAATGTCATGATAAAGAAGTACAAGGTAAATGGTTAAAGTTTCTGTTCACAGAAGATTGGCTGTTACCACAGTAAAACTTTGAACCAGCGTACCACTCCGTCTGCATCGAACTAAATAGATTTTTAATGTCTTATGTTATGCGTAAAGTTGGACTGCATGATTACAAATGATCCTTACAGATTGACCACCTAAGCCTGGTTTAACAGGATTATATTTAAACTCTCAACAAGTATAAATTATTTGCTAGGTCAGTGAAGAAAAAGTAACACAGTGTTACATGGGATCTGTGTGCTTAGGGAATATTGAAATGTTACTTTGCCTTTAATGGATTATGATGCAAAGTTTCCAAATCAAGTCATTTAATGGAATTTTTTGCTTTTTTCTTTTGACTTTGGGTTTAGTTACTTCAGATACGTTAAAATGGTTTGGATCGTTTATTTCCCCTAACTTGTGCAAAATACCACTACAGATTAATTAATTACTGAAGTGAAAAGTATTTCTTCAGTTTTTAGTGTTCTAAATCTTATCAAGAAAATTTATAATAAGTTGCTTATTCTTACATTATATTTTGTGACCTGTGGTATCAGTTCTACTATGGATTGACTGTTAGTGTCTGTTCATTCTTCAGTAGTGCAGGAAATTAATAACACTCAAAGTAAAGATGAATTACTGCACCACATATTCATATTCTTATTATAATATTGTTTTGAAAGTAGTATTCATAAAATATTTTGCTAAAAATACTTCATAAGAAGATAAGATTTTGTTCTGCTAATCTTAAGTCACATGATCCTTTCTTTTGGGTGGAATTAGAACAGTATTTGACTGAATCTTCTAACAAGCGTATCCTTATCCATGAAATAGTATTTATATTAGGCTGGAGTAAAAGCAGGTGAGTTTTTCTGAATTAAGAGCTTTAGTCATGCAAGTGGATCTTTGTAGCCAGACCATTCCAGTGGCCTTGGTTATTTCCACCAGCCTCAAAATAGTTCCAGGTCTGTCCATTTAGGTCCATTTATATCATCACTTCTCAGTTTCAAGAACTGTGGGGGATTGTTTTATAATATCAAGATGTTTCATACCTCCCACTGAAAGTCTTGACTCAACAATTTACAACACTGCACCTCTACACTTTGTGTTAGTAATTTTTTAAAAAAACAACCAGACAAAAAAACTTCTATCAATTTGGCAACTGAAAGGAAAGATGTACCAGACAGTAGCATTTTGTTACATTAAAAAAAAGTATGTATAACCATATGAAATACAATTTTATATTGTGTCCCAAAACACACACAAAAAATCTTAATTGTTTTTTATGAGTTCTTTTTTCTTTTTTTTAAATGGTTCTTTTCAGAGTGGGTGTGATGTCAACTGCAGATAAATGCGGAAGTACTGACAGAATGGGATCTGGCAATCTGTGGCATGTCTGAACAACAAAAACTGAACAAACAAAAAACTCTAATGGAGAGGGTAATGTTAAGTGACCCTTTCTCTAGTTTCTTGGGATGTACAGCACGTGATTCTGAAGTTTTGGTTTTCTTTATGCAAGTGAAGATACTCTTTAGAATGCATGCTGGGTGTGGCCAGATAATTTTGCCACTAGGCAGTCTTTTTCATGCCTAGCCCTTTGTCAGTATGTCCCACACCGTGTTAGGTAAAATTAGGTCTTCTGTGATAACATCAAAGACATGCCTGAAGGATAGTTAATTTTTTCAAAAGGTGGGGATCCTCTTATAGAAAATGGTACTGGAAGATATTTTAGAAACATCAAACACAGGCTTGCCTGGACTTTGCTTGTTTCTGAAGTCTATAAATAAGAATTAAAATTGACTCATGAGTTTCCAATCTAAATGTCAGCAAAAAATTATTTTAAAGATGGTGGAAGGCTGATTAAGGGAAAGTTAGTTGGAGAAAAAGATTTTTACATGTATAATGCCCGATGTACTGAACACTGTAATGGTGGAATTCTTACTATTTATTACAAATCCATGAAAAGTAGGATTTTTGACACATGAGCTTGAAATGGTCAGGCATAACATACAAGTTATAATATTTCTATATCTAGAGAATATGGACTAGAGAATACATCAAACTCATAGTTTGAAATGGATTTTATTGAATTTTTATATTGCCGTATTGTAAAAGGTGTATTTTTCCACCATGTTAGCTAAACAAACATAGCTTCTTATTCTTCTAAATTGATTGCGTGCAAAAAATTCCGAATTTTGGCCCTCTTCAGACAAAATAGCTGTCATTTTCTCTCAAATTTGTTATTTAACAATGGGTAGGACTCCTACAACCCAGTTTCCAAAGACGTTGGGCATGGTCAATGTCAGTTGTCTTCTCATGGAATTCAGAAGTGCTCAGCAACTCAGAATAATGGTCATTAAAACCATACTTATTGTTATTTCCTACCTGTAGAATGTGTGGGATACTTGCACAGTGCTCACAAATTAGAAAGAAATTTAGTAACACTGTTTATAAAGTGACTAATTTCTGCAGGTGTTATTTTGAGCTAGCTGCAAGTATTAATTATATGGATGCTTGCTGCATCTGGGTCTTATCAACATAGTTGCAGAGGATGAATTCAAGTCTAAACTCTATACTAAAGAGACGCATATTTTGGCATAGAAATGTGAGGAGAGTTTTGTGTAGAAGTAGCAGCCTAGGTTTTTTTCAATTATTCCTTACCTCTGAAAAGCAGAAGATACCAATTGGAAACAAAACGTAGTCATAGATGCAGAGAAAATTATGAGGAAAGCAATCTCCTTGATAGATGGCTGGAAGCTCCTCGAAAGTAAATAATTATAGAAAGCAGAGCTTGAAGGGATCTTAGGAGGTCATCTAGTCCATCTCTATACCCTTAAGGTAGGATTATGTCTGTGTCATTGCTGACAGAAGCTTGTCCAACTCGTTCTGGGAAAACTTTAGAGATAAAGATTCTGCAGTCTTCCCAGGCGCTTTTTAAGAAAGTGCGTTTAATGCATTTGAAAATTCCTCAGAACAGAAATTGTCATAGCCATTAATTGAAATATTACAGGTACATAGTCTAATCAAGTTGCAAGTTTCATAAAAGAGTATTGTGCATTTAGCTAATCTGCCTAATAATAGTTTAAAGAAAATCTTCATCACTTCAATGGGGAGTGTGTCATTTACTGAAGTACTTAAGAGCTTTAGGTAATGTAGATTTGTACAGTCTGCAGGTTGTCTATTTCACAGGAATGTTGTGTGAAAAATGAAATTGAATCAGGAGTGTTAAATAAGGAAATCTGAAAAAGCAAAGCTCTTTAAATGAGTATGCTAAAAACCTCCCCATGCTCGGTAAAAGCAAAAGGCAGAGGTTACACCCGATGTAGTAATTCAATGCTCTTGGATAAATGTAACAAACTGGTTTCCTGCTTTCTCATTGGAGTCATTTGAATTAAGAAAAAACGCAGCCTTTAAGTAACTAGTTTGGTTCCTCCTGAATTCAGGTGAGAGGGGAGATAGTGTTACCTGTAGCACAGTACTGGGCCTTTTGAGTGCTGCCTCTTCAATTTGTGGCTCAGGTTGCCAATGTTACAATCCTAAATACTTGCTGAACAGACTACCTGTTCATACAGGAGGTGCATTGTTGTGCAGCTTCATTCCTTCCGATGGGTGTGGAGCAGCATTAAAGCACACTTTATAGGGGTTCTAATTGCAGATGCCTAATTGACTTGATGAATAGCAACTACTTAAAAAAATAAACCCTCTTTCTGTGCTGGTCTGCATGATAGAACATAACATCTCACAGGTGTTGAAGACTTAGAGATAAAAGAAATCCTACTATATTTCCTAAGAACTTGGGTTTTTAAGTAGTCTCTGTGCATTTTTATCATGTCGTCTCACCGGCATCTTGGTAGTTTGTGGCATGGTTTCGCTGAGGCTCTGGCTGGCCTGACTGTTACCTTATAAGTGGCCTGAAGAGTGAACCTTCTCAAGCGAGTAGTTTTCCCCTTTGAGGTGTTCCCAGTTGAGTGTGACAGGGGAGAGAGAAAAAAGAAGTCTATTAACTGCATTGACCTACATTTTCCTGTAGTAAGATGTAGTATTGGATATTTCACAATTCAGAGTTGCCAGAAGTTTTCTTAAAAGCGTTCTGGTTTCATAAATTTATCCTGTTATCCTAAATGACTAACACTTTTGCAAAAAAGCTCACAAGACACCTTGTATTCAGACTGAAGTTGCTCATGACTTTTAATAATTTGAAGAAAATATGGCGTTCAGAAAAAAATGTGATGTTACTGTCTGATGTCATACAAAAATTTGTATTGGATTTGTATTTAAGAAAACATTATACCGTTGGAGTCTGATTTCTGACCATTTATTTAGCATAGGAACGGCCAGCTTGTGTGTGGATAGTATCACGTAAATTTCCATAGCACTGCATCCCTCTTGTTAAGCTGTGCCGTACTTAAAGCGCCTTTATCTTCCTGCCCCTGTGCACATACACACCCCCAAAACCTCGCAAGGAGATTGACTGGACTGCTGGCTAGGCCCTGGGCTGCCAGCTGGCCATTCCTGCTGAGAACATCAGCTGTATTTGCAAACCTTTTTACTTCTGCACAGAACAGACGTTTAGGAGAGTGTGGGCCTGAGTGGGAGAAGAGCGACATGAAATACTGTTCCTCGGTTCACCTTAAGGTGTTCCAAAGAAGCTTTGGCTGAGAGGGTCTGGTAGCATGCCTCCAATAAAGTATGCTGCTCTTTTGTGCTTTAAAGCCTTGAATTATGTATTTTTAATGTTTCCTTTATGCGTATACATTGTAATACGTTTTTCAGTTCAGTGGTTGGATGCTACATTTCAAGTGCAGTATTGCGCATTTATGTGTACACAGTATTTTATGCTACTTATGTAGGCATAGTCAATGAAAATATGTTGACAGTGCTTGGTATTCATGTGTGTTTTTTTACAAAGGTGTTTTTATACCTGTTTAAGTGGGAACATGCATGTTTGTTTAGGAAGTCCCTATTTCCTAAAGATCATAATAGCTATATTTGTTTCCAAGATCCTGTAGAAAATACTCAAGAAGTCCAGAAAGAACCATTTTCTTTCCAAATTAGTGACACTTTTTCTCTCTTCTGCAAGTGTCATTGGCACAAGGAGAGTTAGTTTATTGTTTCAGTCATTTTTTTGAATCAGAATTCTATAACATGTATTTTCTTCTTTCTACTTTCAGGCTTACAGATGAAAATATCTAAGTTGAAAAAGGAAAGATGCTTGTAAGTATTCATCCTAATGGTCTAATTTATTAAAGGAGAGTCTGAGTACCATTAACGAGCTGCAATTCTTGTAAGATCAGTTGAGGTTTCATGGATTCTGCCTTCAGACATGTGCAAAACTCTGCTTGCTTTAATAATTCAGCTGAAGTCATCTGAAGATATACATAACCCTTTACAGGGTGTGTAACCTAAACACTAGGTTTGCCTTCCTTGAACAAATGACTTGTAAGGTTTTCTTATCTACAGTATTTCTAGGATGCCTATCAGTATGTTGACGTTTCTAATACAGAAGATAATTAGGGACACATTTTAAAATTGAGGTCAAATCTGTAAAAGAGAAGTAAGTGACAAGACAACAAGCCAAATTTTTTTTTAGATTTTTTTTTTTCTACATTTGCCTTTAGTATCAGGTGGCGTGCCTTAATTCAGCTTTCAGCCATTCGGTAAAGATTCTAATAATAACTTTACTAATTTTCACTCAATTCTTATATTTTAAGACATATGTTAGATCTTTGGCAGTTGTTATTTGCTATTAATTTTTAGTTCGGCTCATAGAAACAACGTGGGGGGAAAATCTGAATTACAAGATTTACATGTGCAGTAGAATCACAATATGTATTTACAGCATAAATCAGCTTTTATTTCCCTTCTGACTAAAACCATATTTAATTAAATGATGAGAGATATGCTAATGTGATTTCTTTATTTAAACTTTTACTTCAGGTTTAATTACATTAATATTATGTTACTATTACATATGACCTGTATTATGAGTTGCACTTCATAAAGTTCTGTGTAGGAGGAATAAAAATAAATTACTTGATCTTTTTCCACTTTGGAAAACAGTATAATTATATTAGATATGTTAAAGACATTAAACTTTTCTTAAAATTACAAAAAATACTCCATATTTGCATTCCCAGCATTGCCATCTGAAGTCAAAAAATATACAATCTTAGTTTTAAAGTGTAGCCACAGTGCTCTCAAGCATAGTCTGTGCTTTTTCAGAATTAACATTTCTATCATCATTTAGTCAGTTTTCTTCCTCATTCATTCCTGTTAGGTTTTTTAGGTATCTCTTTTTAGTTACATCTTTTGAATTGTATAAGCAGGAAATAACCCTCCCTGAGTCTAGAAAAATTAGGTCATTGTGTGCTTTTTTTGTACAATAGTAACTCAAGCAACTCTCAAGCATTTTTGACAATTATTGTCTGAACTCCCTGATGTGCCTATATTTCTGGTCATGAGGGAAACAAAGGTGTTCTTTCCATAGAAGTCAATTTTCTCTAGTGCAATCCATCTTTCCTTTTCCTGTAACATGAAGTATGTAAATGCATCTTATAATGATACTGGCTTTTCCAGTATAAATTGATTGTACAACAGTACATAACTTGCTGTCGTCTTCTATTATAATTGTTCTTCTGTAATTATAACTGTCTCACTTCCAGGAAAACTGTTCTTATTTCTTTTCACTAGGCTTTTGGAAGAAATTGCCTTCAGTTACGTAATGCCTGTGTTGCTCTCTCCCTAGATGTCTTTTTGGATTGTGTTTATCATTTGTAGTGCACAAACCTGAGCTTTTGTTTTTCTTATTTCAGTTAAATATCCTCTGTCCTCCTGGCAGTTTATAATCCACAGTAGCACTTTGAGCCTGTACAGTGTTGCATTTTCTAACACTTCAGCTGCATTCATAACAGATCTTATCTGTGAAAGCTATAGATAATTGCCTATGGTTTTGACTTTTGTCTGCACGGTGTCACTCTGATGCTTGTGAGCAGGTGCAATTCACCAAACCTACAGCAGGGTTTACAATCCCAAGAGTACCTATGTGGCTAACTCCCTGTTCCCCCACATATACACCTGCTCCTTGGGATCAAGGATTGTCAGCTTTTGTATGGCATCTTGTTCAATCTCCATCACTAGTATATGCTTTTGCAGCTGCTGTTTAACGGTGCATAAGAGTTCACAAACTATTAAAAAAAAAAAAAGTGGCAATAGAGTCCAATTGCTTATTTGGTCTGTTGGTGAACTTTTAGTCCATTGGAAATATGAATTCATATGAACTTTATCAAGATCAGGTGTTCAGAGTGTCATGGAATGTTGTCATACCGTTCATTAAAATCCAAACAGCATATGTGTTGCTTACATTTTAAAGATAAGCTTTCTGAAAATTAAGACTGATATTGCAGTATCACAAGGAATATATTTATGTTAGTAGATGAAATTATATTAGGTTATTAGATGACTTTCAGTTAGCAAATATTTGGTGTTATGTTTTATGCTCAAAGGCTACACATACTTTCCTGGAAAAAAAAAATCTATTTAACATCTTGTTATTTCATATGTATAATTCATAAATGAAGTAGTTATTTCATTTTTAATCTAAAAACATTAAATTATCTCTTGCTGTGATTGTTAACTTAACCTGGAGTGTTACGAGTTGCTTCCATGTTCTGAAAACTTAAATTGATCAGTTAATTTTCTAGATGATTAATATTACCAGTGATGTAGCCGGACACATACCGAATGGTTTAATTATTGTTTCTTGGAATCTTTCTATAATTACCACATTGTAGGTACAATACTCTTACATAGGAGGTCTTGTTCCCCTTGATGCTTCTGAATACCTGAGGTTTAGTATTTCAGACTTGGTAATCAGCTGACAATGAGTGCCTTATTTTGTATCCCACTTCACCACTGGAGCTAATGACTTGTAAATGCTAAGTCAGAGATCATTCTTTATGTAGAATGCCTTCATAGCCAAAAATGTCTGTCATGTTTATCAAGTGCATTGGAATTCTTAAAAAAAAAAAAAAAAAGCCTAGTTCCTTCTGTTACTTTAC
>VYZM01014269.1:37690-55053 GCA_013398915.1 Dromas ardeola | reverse complement strand
TTTTTTTTTTTTTTTTTTTTATGAATTACTTGATGCCCTAGAATGACTTAAAGGTAACTTGAGAAAAGATTTTAAAATTTGGTATTTTAGGCCTCCTGTGAGTTGCTTTAACTGAAAGAAATGAGATTTTTTTAATGTCATAAACATCAGAAAAATACAGACTGCTTTTGTCAAACTTCAGATTTTGCCATGGCCTGGCTGTACTTAGCTAATGAACTTGAGGTAACAGAACTTTACCACTTTGCCGTCCCCAAGTAAAAATACAAGTTTTAAATAGTCCCTCGTGCTGTTTGCATGTAACTGTTTTATATGTTGTATATGCATCTGAAAAGGATAATATTGCTCTGAATGGTAGTACAGAAAAATAAAATACCTGTTCTTAAATTTCAGAATTAATAAAATAGGTCTGTCAGTGTGGAAGCTTCTGGCTGTCCCATTCACTTTGACCCATGATTGTTAATTTCTTGTATTACTCTTATTACCAGCAATATGAAAATGTGTTTGACTAATGTATCTTAAAGGGAGAGGGCCAATTTAAAAGTATGTCTGTGTAAAAGAATTGTATCAACGAGTTAGTAAATACATCTTCATTTTCCTGTTGCATGTGTGCTTAGCAGCCAATGTCATGGCTTTGTCAAATAATCCATCTCAGGCACACTGAAAACAAACACCCACTTTCATGGGATACATAAAGGATTCCATGGTAAAAAGAAGAGCTGGTAATGAATTCTCATAAGTTAGTTATTGTCATTTTACATAGATGCAGCTGCTTAGCTTTTACTGAACGTTAATTTCCTTGTAGAAAAAAATTGTGTGCTTGTTGCTCATACCTTGTTTGCATCTTGAAACGGTGTTGTGATCTGATAATAAAAGTGAAGGGGAGCTAAAATTGGGAAGTTAATGTTACCACTTTTCCTTAGCTCTTTTGAGGAGGAAATGTTCTTTGTTAATTGAATAGTCCTGGCTTTTGGAGAAAAAGATGGCCCCAAGATCTTCTATTTCTGAGGTCTTGGGGAAGAGAGTTCTCTTCCCCATGTTTGTATTATGGGAATCCATGTTCTGTAGCCTCTGAGAATTGCTTCTTGAGGAACTAAACCTCTAACGTATCTGAAGACTTGTCAGAGTTTTACAAACCCAGTGTGGTTTGCCACACTGCAAGAAGCACTCACTGCTAAGATAAGACCAAAATGACGTGATCATGAAAGCTCCCTATTAGCTTCCCAACAGCTCAGCCATTTCCTGGGGTTGTTGCTTGAATGCTATGAGCTTTTATGCTCTGACTGTCATCAACTCTAATTTTTGTCCTGAGCAAAACTCAGATTTATCAACAGAAGCTCAACTATAATATGGATTAGAAACTAGCTGCTCCTTTTGTAACTCGGACATTTCTAAATTACCAAGAAACACTTGCTTCATTTATCTTCAACTTAATGTTTGTGCTGATGATAATCACATTTCCCAAGAATATGAAAGAAACATGCCAGAGAGAATTCTCTGTTGAAAAACTAATAGCTGTGATTTAAAGCTAGAACTAACTTTTTATCTGTTTGATTTTAGGGATGCAGAGAGGCTTGAAGAGTTTTACACCAAGAACCAGCAGCTCAGAGAACAGCAAAAAGCACTTCATGACACTATCAAGGTTTTAGAAGACAGGTGAAGGAGTGTCTTTTAGCTTTTGGGTTTGTTGTGTTTTGCTCTTACAGAGTAGCTCTGGATACTTTGTTGGTGTTTTTTGTAAACAAGTCCTTTTCCAATACAATCCAAATAATGTGCTTTAAAGAAAAGTGTAGAATTTAGATTCTCGTGACTGAATTAAATTTTTACTATTTTCTTATTTTTTGAAGTGCTTGGCTTGCTTAGTTCAGTTAAGGTAAATAGAAGTTAAATAGGTCAGCTAGGGAGGGAGACAGCCATTTTAAAGCTCATTCTTTTCCATCCATTTTTGTAGAGGTAAGTTTGGTATCAGTTGAGATGCAATACTAGTATAAAACTCAAGGGCAAACTATATAATACACTTTAAAACTCATGAAATAACTCGCTAGGAAATCTTTCAGATTTGGGGGGGGTCTTTTTCACCAGTTGTCTGTTTTACCTGAATTTAATCACAGGTTCTGTCTTTTGCCTTCTTTTGGACTTAGACATTCTGATCCCCTTTCGACCCATTCTGCTGTTCCCTTATTTGTTCCTGTTTAATCCTGTTAATTAATTTAATAATCCTGTATGGTAAAACAAAACCAATAGACCTGAAATTACAGTGCGTATTTTCATCTTTTAAAAACTATACGTGTTTTGGAAAGTGTATGTTAAATTTGCTGCTAATAGGCTCTCAGAAGCTTTCTGGGAATAGGAGATCATTATACAGTAAATTATTTTCCCCACATTCCTGTGCTACCTCAAATTGTAGAGCTATGATACTCAAATTTTGCATTCAACTCTGTTTCTCTGTGAAAGGCATTAGGGATAAACTTGTAACGGTGCAGGTAATAAACTTTCACACCACATAGGTAGAGAGACATCTGCAGAGTGGATGGGCTTTTCTAATCCCTTAGCAGATGAAGTTCTCACATTGCAGAAAACAAAAAGGCTATTTAAAGTGTTTAATACAAGGAGATGATAATACTGTGCTTATTACTCTGTTAGTCAGATAAGTTAGTATGAAGAGGTGTTTCAGTATTTAACTCTTTCTCTAATTCCACAATTTTAAAATACCCAAGATGGCTTTTACTTACAATATTCAACTGTGTAATTGGAAACTTAGGTGTTTTGTTTGGGGGATTTTTTTAATACTTCATGTGCTAGCAGCAGCAATGCAGAACTCTTAACCAATTGGTCTCTTATTTAGCAGGCAAAATAGAGTGCGGTTTTCACTTTGGTCATACTGTTAGCTTTTTGTTGTATACCAGAAGTTAACACGCTTCAATTATCACCTGTAAAATGAACACACATTTCATTGAATGAATGTGTCAAGTAAAATGGAGTGATCATAAGTCCTCTTCTGATAGCAGATATGCTTTAATCAGCTGATCTAAAACATTAGAGACAGCAGAGGCAATGCTTCACATGGACTTTCAGATCCACTTCTAAGTATTGATGTCTAGATAAAGGATTTCACGTTTGCTTGGTATTTGTTACAGAGCAAACTTACTGTTTGTCCTTTTTATTGTATTACTTTGCTTCATTACAGCGATATAGGAAGGACTTCATCCTTCTTGGATGAAGTAGTATATGTGTTTACTGAAATGATTTGCTTATTTGTATTTGCTTGAATGAACTTTACGTATATGAATGGTAATTTATATCTGACAGTACTCTTAGTAGGACACCTCACAAAGGCTTTCAGTGACAAGGCGTAGCACGCTCCACTTAAAGTAATGCATGTTGCTTTAGAAGTATCCAGTACCTACAGTCATTTATACAAACGTTAGTACATGTAGTATTGGATTGTTCAGAAATCTCAAAATATTGCTGTGTCAATATATAAAACCGCAGTACTTAGAGGTGTTTTGCATAGTTGCCAGAAATTTTCTCATTTTCATTGTTGAAAAGGCCAGTTAAGTATGGATATCTACTTCATGTATGGCAATATTTTCGTAACGGAGGGGCTTTTTTCTCTGAATTTTATTGTAGATTAAGAGCAGGATTGTGTGATCGCTGTGCTGTAACCGAAGAACATATGAGAAAGAAGCAGCAAGAGTTTGAAAATATCCGGCAGCAGAATCTTAAACTTATCACTGAGCTTAGTGAGTTTTATCCATAGAGTCTGAAGATGAAACATACTATTTTGTAAACTAATTCCTCTTGAATTCCTGTAACAATGTAATTTGTGTATGATGTGTTTAGTAAGCCCAATTTCAGTTGCAGGATGCTTAATTCTAAGGTCTGAAAAGAGGTTAACATACCAGTTACCGGTCATTTCATGCACCTTCTTAGATTGAAGTGTTGATACTGAAAATGAACTGACATGGAAAATCTTACAGTGTAAAGTAGCTACTGTAGGTAAAATGTGTCTGCTTCTGTTTATTCCCACAGCTGAAGTTGTAGAATGACTGATTGCCAGTTTTCCGAAGGAAACCATGACTTAAAAAGTTAACTGCTGGTGATTACAAAGTATCAAGTTCAAACAGAAGTTCCCTGGCTCCAGCTTGTGTCCTGTAGTTGGTCTTGGAGTTTGACTGCAGTAACCCATAACCTTCACAGAACCCTCTGAAGCCACAAAAGAATTGCTTCATGCCAGGCAGCTTGTAGCCGGCTCATTTTGAACTCAGGAAGTCGTACATACGGGACAGGAAAAAATAAACTGGTCTAGGTGACATGAAGGCAGGACACAACAAATGTCTTCATAAAGACTGGAAAGATTGGCTGTATGAAGTGTTAAAAAAATACAGAACAGGATTTTAAATTGTAATGATATCTTTACCATTATTTAATTATTTTGTGTCATTTAGTTGTTTTGCTTGATTAAGAAAAAGCAGATATTCAGTGAGATTTTAAATATGGAAAGTGCTGGTCACAAAAAGCTACAAAAAGTACCTTTTGAGTGCTTAAATTATAAAAATATTAGATTCTGTACTAATTTAAAATACGTCTTTTTTCAAGGACTTTTAATATTTGATATTTATATAAATATATTCTGAATTCTTGAGTTTAATTATTAACAACAAGCAGGGTCCAACTGATCTTTAAATAAATCTCTGAGCCTTAAAAATCAAGGTGAGACCTATTAGGTACCAATCTTCTTGAAGACTATCTGACAGAACAGTAGTCTTCCCTGGGTTTGGGTTGAGACCTATATGACACCTTATGGTTTTCCTGCAACCAGCAAAAAAGTTCAGTCAAGAATAATGCAGAGGTAAAATATACAACAAGAAAAATAAGAACAAGAAAATAAAAATTAAAGTGAACAGAAAAGTTGGGAGCTATCACTATGTTAGTTTGAGACAGTGTGAAAAAAAGGCTGAAGGTGATGCAATAAGCTTGTGTGAAGTATGGGCAGAATGAATTGGAAAATCAAGAAAAGCAAATAAAAAATTTCTGACAAAATATTTAACTGATTTTTAAGAAATTGGGGTTTTTTTTCTGTTTTCTCCAATTTGCTGGTTGCTTCAGTGGCTAAAACCAAATTCTAATTACTTTATACTTCATAGCCTGTTTTCAGCCTAAGGAAGCAATGTTTTCCTTGCAGCTGCGTGAGCAATTCACTCATCTTTACAACAGAATCTCACTTGTATGTACATGGACAAAAGTAGTTAATGATTGTGTGGATCTAATATTATGATCCAGTAATTGTGACACCTTTGCCTTTTCTAACACATCATTTTGCAACTTTTTTTAAAGACTAGCTTGAAAATTCATTTTGGTAAGCCATAGAAGGTGTATGATATTACATTTTAGACTTGGTTCTGTTTGCTTAAAGGACCTGACAAAATTAGATATGATATGATGTTAACATGTGTGCGTTGATTTTTCTCGCTTTTTTTTCTATAAATTGCAGTGAATGAAAAAAACAACTTGCAGGATGAAAATAAAAAGATAACTGAACAGTTCCAGCAGTTACAGAAGGAGGTGGAGTAAGTTTTGAGGTTTTTTGGATATTCTGCACACACATCCCCCATTCCTCAGTAGTAATGCCTGGGAATATAAATGTCAGCTTTTAAGTCTTTAAAACTTGGGTTTCCTCTATTTTAATAGATTGTAAAAAGATAGTCTACAGCCACTATAACAACATAAAACTAGCATCTTTGTATTGTGCAGAACTTTTGCCTTTTTTTGAAATGTACATCTTTCTTTTTTTAAACTGAAAGATAAATTTGTCGTAGAAATTCTGTTTAACTTCACAGTTGTTCAAGATTATTCTGGTCACAGCATCACATAGCAAAGCCTCACATCTCATTCTTTTATTCCTCTGTTGACTCTTTACCAGTTCTTTCCTCCTACATTAAGACTTTAGAAAAGTAGTTTCTCAGCTAGTCAAAAAGTCCCAGGATCTTGTAATAAATTTTTTAAATAAACTTCTAATTTTACAATTTTAAAAAGAAAAAAAGAACATAGTAAATTTCAAAAGAAAACCATAAAAATAATGAGCTTCAAATTGACTGTGAAATAGTAATCTGATGTGATAGCAAAAATGTGCCATAGAATGTTGTGGTCAATGTGCAAATTTGGTGCACTGTGCAAGGCAGAGGTAGTATTTCTTTCTCGTGTAGTTATGGTCTGACATCATCTGAAACTTGTCTCAGTTTTGCCTGTCTGTGGACAAGTTGCATATGTGCATGGTGGGAACGGTACAGGATGTGTGGACTTGATACGTAAGGCTTTTTCTGCGTGTAATTTTTTTTCGTGTCTTTGTCAGAAACTAACTTTGGTAGAGGAGTAAAACAACTTAGAATTCAGTTCAAAATGACTGTGGTCCTGTTCCTTTGTATTTCTTGGTTTGTCTTCCATCGTTGGCATCTAATCATCATTTCTTTTTCTGTATGCATTTCATCATCTTGGATTAATATATTTCATGACCCTAGGAGTACTCCTTCTTAATACCAAGTAGGAACAAATTTCTATATGCTTCCCACTGTATAATGGCTTCTCAGCAATGGTTCTCCTATGCAGCTTGACAGCAGTTAGGAGGTAACATTAAAAAAACTGACACCAGGCAGATCCATCCAGATGTTTTAGTTTGCTCCCAGTCTTGCAATTTCTGCAGTCTTCTGTATTTTGTTATCAAGGTTTAATATTTTTATGCGAAAAAATCTAAGAATCCTTTATAACAGTGAAATTTTAGAAGAATTGCATTATCTGGTCCTTTATCAGATTAGAATTTCATTATCTGTGGATGGAAACAGCAAGGAAATTTCTGCAAAAATCTCTTCTGGGGTCTCAGATAAATGTTTCCATGATTTGGAAATTATTTATTGCGTATTTATTATATATAGTATGTATGGCGGCTTCTTCATTTGATAGTTTTTTGTGGTGGTATGTAGAAGCTAACCTCTTGGTTTGCATGGAAGTAAAGTACGGAAAAGTCTATTTATGGCAGGCTAATTTGTCATAGAAGGCCATGTGTGCCAGTAAATTTAAAGAGAAGTCTAAGACCTAACTTAAATTTGCAAAGTAACTGGATGGATATATTGTTTTACTGTTTGTTTTGATCTGTTTCTTAAGATATTGTTAGTAGATGATATAGTTTTCCAGTTATGGTGCCTTTCGTTGTAAATGTGCTAGAAAAGAGGAATTACAAAGTCACACAGTAGGATTCGTCAAGACTTCAGAGCATCACTGTATCAACATTTGTCATTAAGTGTTCAAAGTTGGTCACGGTAAAAAGCCTAACTGCAAAAATGCTTGTTTTCTCAAGCCAGACAACTTTCTCCAGTTCTCCATCATGTTATTAACTTATTTTATATTAGATCTTGTGGTTCACTTCAATGCAAGCAGAAATATATCCACATTTCCTCTTCTTCCCTTAGATCAAAACCTTACATCCTTCTCTCTATTGTTAGGAAATGATCTTTTGGCCCATGTTTTCTCCTGAGAGTCATAGGGAAAAGTGCTACTGCAGAAAGATGACCAAGCATGCCGAGTTAGATTTCTGTGTGTTTTTCTTTTACTGCCTCTTCCATTTCTCACTACCACCACCATACGACAGGTAGCAGTGCCCTTATTAAGTACTAAACAAAGTGTATTTAAGTTAAAGGAACTGAAATTAACACTTTTTTTGTTGTTATTTCCTTGCTATATCTAGTTAGAGTTTTTGGAGACAAAAGACACAGTTATTTGTTACACTGATTTTTATATAGTGACTCAGCAACATGCTGTTAGAGCTGACTGAGAGAGACAAACTTCATGTTCAGTACTTGTTTTACGCTCCTCTCTGAAGACCTTCGTCAGATGAATGAGAGGTGTCATCCAATGGTCTGGAGAGGGATTGTTTTTAATATAGTGGAGTTCATTACCATTTAAAATTGTCCAAAAGCTTTTGTTTTGTTTTTAAGACAGTATTCTTGGGGTATGCAGGGACTTCCATACAGGGAGAGACACACTAGTCCATCCATTTCAGCATTCTTTCATTCAAGTAGCACGTGCTTCAGAGGACAAGCTGGAAACTCCATAGTCCCTAGTTTTTTCCAGGGAGAAAGTCTTCCACAGCGCAGTAGTTAAATGTTGACTTCAAATGCGAAGAGCTAGGGTTGTATGCCATTCTTAGACTTCAAGGAGCAAGAGTGAATTTGTTGTTGGATGTGTCTGAAAACTGGGTTCTAATATTACTTTTTTACACTGTGATGTCATTGAGATGGCTGTATTTTCTAAATTGTTGCTTGCTTGAACCATATGATTGTCCTGCTTGTTGAAATGAAAGCACTTCATCTTGCTGACTTGGGGTTTTGTTTGACCACCTAATTTGATCTTCAGGGAGCGAAAGCAACAAGAATTGGAATTAGAAGGAGGAGTCATTCCAGATTCTCCAGTTCTGGCTTCTTCATTTTCTGTGGTTAATCGTATGAGAAGGAAAAAAGAGAATAGGCATATCCGATACACAGAGCATACACACCCAGATTTGGAACTCGCAGAAAGCAACAGTGGTAAGAGTAATGTATTTATTTTTAAATTAATTTTAAAGTATCTTTCTAAGGGCTAAAGAAAAAGATTATGTATACATTTGATTGCAAGTTGTGAAAACGAAAAAAAAATCTTGAGTTTTTTCTGGTTTGGCTTTTTTACTCACACTTATGCTATAATGCATGAGTCGGGGGCAAAATGTCTTCAGCAGAAACTGTTATATCAGCGATATGCTCAAAGCTTGTCTCAACCTCCTACTTTTCTTCATCCACATACTCATGCAAATATAAGTTTTCCAACCCATATCTTTTATGTAACTCCAAACTAACTAAAAAAATCTGCTGGGGTTTGACTTGTGCATACGGCCACGTCACCACCTAGTGGAGAGTGAAATAAATGTTTTACCACAATCAGCAATTATTCTGCAATTAAAGTAATATTACTGAAACTGGTTTTAGCAGCTACGTGATCTTTTTTTTTTCCTGTTAATGATACATTGCTTTTATTTGTTTTGTGTCTAAGTCCAGAAATATTGTGAACTTTTAATTTACAAACTTCATTCTGTAATGTCATAGAAATAGCTCTAATGTATTTTAACTGTAAGAAATATTTGGGCTTGTATTTTAATTATATGCAGCTTGGGACTTTGGGCTTGAATTTTAATGTTACACAGGAAATATGATAAACAATCTAGGTAATCTTAATGTGTTAGTTTATCTTGTGGAATAAAAATATCTTTAAAATAATACATGATTATATCTAAATATAACTTTTGACTAAAAGCTTCTTTCTAAGAATAATAGTAGCACAACTGTGGGGTGAAGAAGGTGCATTGGTTCATATTCATGCCCTTTATTTTGCAAATGCAATTTTAGTGCTGTGAGTAGTTTCTCCTTTCTAAACATACCTACTTCTCTCCATTTTCTGAATAAAAAAATTGAGCTACTAAATTAAACCAAAGTTAAATATGTAGGAAATGGTGTAGATAACTATCACAGTTAATGGCTATGAAAAGTTTTTTGGTGTCCAGATAGAAAGGACTACATGGCACAGAGTTGGTCATGATTAAAATCTCAGGGTTTTCACCTTTTCAGTACTTTAGCTGATGCAGAAAATTATTCATTTGAATGGTGTATTCTTTAGTAGTTTTGTTGCCATATTAACAGGTCAAATATAGATTGAATACATACTTTTTATGTGGTTAGTATAGAAAGTGATGTAATTCTGTGTGTCAGTATTGTTTTGTGGCTGACTGGCTAGGCTCATATTTGTGAGAGAAAGGATTAACATGAAATATTTGTGACTAATTGTCATGGTGGTGCCTTGGAATAAAAATAATCAGATGGGCTTAGGTTACTGGATCTACTGACATATCAAAATTCACATCGAAGTGCTTTTAAGATCAGGATCGTTGTCTGTATGTACACAAAAACATCACAGCAGGATACCTAATTTCACCGTGTGAAAATTTTTCTGTTTTCTCCTAGAGTTTGGAAAAATTCCAATGTATTCCACACAAATGAACAGTCACCACGAAGAAGAGATACTAGTGGCAGACACCTGTGATGCACAACTGTCCCCTGTACCAAGTAAGTGTATTAACAGATTTAGTTCTAATTCCGTTCAGAATACAACAACTGAGAGTTCATCTCTTTAAACACAGGAGCCAGAAAAACAATGTTATGCTTACTCACAGAATTGCTGCTGAAAGGCCTGTCTTGTAATGCCTATCTGTATGCCAGTAGATACATGATCTAGTGGCATAGCCTCGGCGCTTACAATGAAGAAATAAAAAGAAGCTCGGTACAGCTCTAACTGCAGATATCTTTTAGGCAACTTATCCAATTGTCTTATGTCTGATTTTCCAACTGTACAGGAGATAGAATATTCTGAGAATTGCATTTGTCTGACCTGAGTATGTAACATTTAGAAGTGCTTCTGTTAATTATTCCCTTTTTTGCAATTGTGAATTGGTACAAGTCTTTTAGTCTTGTGTCCTTCTCCATAAACAGTTCTTTGACAAGAACTTTCTGTGTCCCTGACCTTTTTCTGTGAAGTATTTAACTATAAATGACTGCAAGAATCGGCAGTTTGGAATTACTCATGCAGGTTGGGGTTGTAGTGGTTGTAGTTCTTGTATTTTCCCATCATGTTACCTTGCCTCAGTTTAATAAACTGAGTAGTGTTAAATCCCTGAAAGAAGGGAAGCTCATCTATTTGTTTTCCTTATAAAAACACAGGAAGAATAATTACAAGTGTCATGTAGGAAATACGCAACACAGGCATTTTACTATAAATATACATTATCACTGTTCTACATGCTTTTCTGAGACTATTCATGCACTGGACTGGGAGTTTGAAAACAACTTTTACATTGACTTGTCTTTGTATTTTAATTTTGGGGAGCTGTACTCGAGTTGGAAGCATATTTCTCTGTGATGATACAGCAGTTTCCTCTCATGGGAAACTCTTCTTTTTTTTCCCCCTTCTTCACTTATGACTTCCAGATATGATTTTTATCTGACACAGGTCAAACTGTTTCCATAATTACCAATTTTAATTTGTGATATTTTTAGTTCTGTGTTTGTACCATCTGTGTGAGTGGAGTAAGATATTATAGTGTATGTGTTATTTATTGTGAGCTTTTTTTCTACTCAAGATAAACCAAGGATGGGAGGCTATCCTGTTCCAAAGCCATCTTTTAACTTGGCTGCAGTTGTGGCAGAAACAATTGGACTTGCTGTTCAAGATGAATCTGTAAGTAGTATTCCCAGATTTTTTACATAATCAGCTTTTTATGCTAGCTGTTTTCAAAAACACTATATTTCTCTTTTGCATTAAAATTCTGCAAAAGTATTCTGAGTTCCAGTAAGCTCACTTTGATTTGCTTTTGCTTACTCATTGCAGAATTGCTCTAGCAAGAGGAGGTACAACACTGCTGACCTGTCCAGGGGTGGGGGAGGAGGGTTGGGTTCCTGCTGTGCATACAACTTTCAAGTTTGACTAAGACAGTGGACTAAATCCTTGGGTTTGGCCAACTCCCTTTGTGCAGTAATCAAGTCTAAGACACTAAAAAAGATTATTTGGTGATGAGACTGTTAGGTGACTCAGGTGAGATTATTTGATGGTTTTGCTTGGTAACTACACTGAAAAATATAGTATGCAGACTCTTTTTTTTTTTGTGTATTGGAATGATGAATTTTTTTCATTTCCGTAAGATTTATTTAAAGTTGTTGGTCAAAATTTCATCTCTCTTGTAGTTTTTATTATTTTTCAGAGTTTTGAATGGTTCAATTTGAATGGGTCTTCAAAGTATTTCTGTGCAAACCTGGCATATTTCTGATTTTTAATTCTAGTAGCTTCTCACACTTCCTTTCTTTGTTTTCCTTCACCACTTGCAAGGAGTCCCAGAGTGTACTGAGTCCTACCTGCACTAATACTGTTATGAGCCAGGCCCCAGAGAGCATGCAGTCTGAAAACTCAAGAAAACATCCAGCTTCTGAATCAAGAAATGATGACAACAATTTAGGGTGTGTTTCCACTTCATTATAATAATATTGTTTTTAATGGGCTTATATGAAGTTCTGGTTTTAGTAGAATTTAAAATCTTACAGCAGCTTGCTTTAGAAGTACAGACATAGAAATAAATGTTTTCATCTTATACAGTCTTCTTTCAAGTAAATAACATTAGAAGCAAAGGAACTGATAGAATGCAAAACTGTGGACTTTTACTTCTTTCTCAAGCTTCTGATTTGCACTTTCTATGTACACAGTGCCTCTGTCACTGACTTGTTATCTCTTGAGGCCCATAAACCTGAGGGCAAGTGACCTGGAGCTAGGGTAGGAAAATGATCATGAAACTTTCTGCTGACTAAATGTCGCACCAGTTGACTGTTGCCTTTCCCACTATCCTCAGGATGTTGTGGTCTAAACTGAATAATTTTTTAGCCCCTATTTGTCATCTTAAATGTATGTTTTATTGATGACAAGTAAAAAACAGAGTACCTGAAAGAAGCTTGCACATTTTTCCTTCACTTGCAGAAGTTTTGAAAATCTGATATCGTATCTTATAAAAGATCTATACAAGAACCTAGATAAACTGCTATCACAACCATTCTCACTTTCTTCCGTTTCACTGCATTGAAAGGTAGGGTGTCCTTTGGTAGAAGAGATTCTTAAGTAGGCTTAATTCTGTCCTTGGTTCTCAGTTGAATGTGGAATAGAATTTCACACCATACTAAAATGAAGGACAAGGTCTGTGTCTTGTTTGCCTTTTGCAGCTTTAAGTGCCACAGTACTTACTCCTAGACCAAAAATTTCCCTTTTCTTTTTCCTTCTGTTTTCAGTTAATACTAGCAGCTCTGACAGCTTTGAAGTCGATCACTGATAGGAAACTTACAATTTTTGTATATCCCTTTTCTCCTCCCAGCTCCCTGTGTACTCAGAAAAATAACTCTCATTGTATTCAGTCTTTCAGATCCATCTCAGAATACTCCACCACATGTTGACTGGGATTCTCAGGTAGCCTCTCCTGTTTTTGGAGCTTCTAGCAATATGAAGAACAACTCAAGTACAAGTCATACCTCTTGTATCTCAGATTCAGGATTGAAGCCTCATCTCAAAACTAACCTCTTCAACAATCCTTCCAGTTCCAGGTCTCATAAAAGTAGATCAAAATCTGAAGATGTTGCTTTTGTTGCACCACTGAATCTTGGAACTGAAATCAACTCAGTTATCAACCAGGCCTCTATGAATAGGCAAATGGTTGTGAAAAAGAATACTAATGAGGCTGTAACCTGTGTTGGAAACACTTGTGCAGCTAAAAATGAGGTGATCAAGAGCGACTTCCTTCTCGTACACCAGAGACAGCTGGAAAGCAGGTGTGCTAAGAGAAAGAAAGCTGAAGATGACCATGTGATAAGCTGTGAAAAAACATCCTTCAACAAAGAGAACTCTATGCCCTTTCAGTCAGACATTCAGCATATTAATGGGGAGCATACAGTTGATAAGCCCTTGGATCTCTCTGATCGCTTCTCTGGAGTTCGTTGTCAAGAGAAAAAACAAGGAAGTGAGGAGACCTGTAAAAATAGACTGAAACAGGTGACTCTGCATGACGTTTTTTCACAGCTAGGGAAGCCCATTCCTGAAGGTTCATCATCCATTCAAAAAGCCAGCAATGAGAGCTGTTTGTTTGGCAGAGATTTACAAGAGGAATCCTACGTACAAGAAGCAATGCTGGGAAAAACATTCCCAGATAAGAAAAGCCAGATGCAAATGAAAGAAGAAGTTCCTCCCTTCAAAATTGTACCACAGCCAAGTTCTGCAGAAACAGAGCAACTTTTTGATGATGTGAAGGTATGTTTTTCTGACTTCTTTTTTTTTTTCTTCTCCTTTGAAATATTATATTTAAGATTTGGGAAATAGTAAAATTGCAATATGTTGTTAGGTTGCCAGTGGCCATGTACCAAATAGAAAGAAAACAAGGACAGGACATGGAGAGTCTGAACCAGCATCTGTACTTCAACCAAATCCTTGTAGACTATCAAAAAATAAAGTACTGCAAAATGAGCAAGGTAATTTGATGAAAATGTTCCTTTTATTGTCCCCTGCCCCTCCAGCCTGTGCTATGGTTGAATAGAATTTTGTATATCTTATTTTCTCCCACTTTAATCACTTTCTCTGTTCTGCTTCTAACTTAGCCTCATCCCATTCAGGACTTCTCAAGATCACCCCCCACACTTTCAAATTGTGTCTTCCTGGCATTCTTTTGCCACTATATAATAACTATATCATTGTCATTCAGCTGTAAATTCAACAGGCTAGGAATATTGTTCTTTCTCGTTGATTTAGCATTGTTATTTAATGCAACATATGAATAACAGATACTGAAATAAAATCTCAGGAAGTTTGAGTTTAAACTGTATCAAATGCTTGAAAACTGTGCTTAAGTGTAAGGATAAGTCACTTCGTTAACACTTTTCATGATTCCTGATGATCTGTTAAACAAATTTGTACCTTCAACGATACTGAACAGTTGCTGCTAAATACCTGTCTTGTTGTATCTTCTTTCCTGTTAAGTGGTCCCAGTCTGAAAATTGAGATTTTGAACTGGGATTGTGGAATCACTGCTTCTGAACTCCTTAGCTGAGCTGTTACACTGCATACTTTATTTAGAAATACTTGCACTGTGAATTTAAAAGAAATGTGTCAGCGGTTGATGTGGCCATGTAGCTTACAATCGAAACATCTACTTCAAAGATAAATCAAGAGCGATCTCTGGAACAATGACCAGACACTTTCGTACTCTGTATTCTAAAACTTAACTTTGGTATTCTTATCGATCTAATGTCTTCTGTCCAGTATACTACTGGATTACACAGTACAGAGATTCTACCTGCAAGAGTATTTTTATGTATGACATACCTCATACAAACATAAGGGAGTGGTCTGCTCCCTGAATATGACAAAAAACTTGCAGATCTATTTCTAACTCTTCAGACAAAATACGATTTACAAGAAATGAGCATGTTTATTTTTTGAGAAAAAGCAATCCCTAAACCCAAAGATGAATTTATAAAAGGAAAGCTGACTTATAATTTAGACACTATAGAATGCTGTTGGCAGAATTGGATTCTGATTATTTGTCTTTTTTCTCATATTCTCTGCATCCAGACCTGAAAGATAAAGCTTCTTTAGAAAACCTCCAGTGGAGCATAGACCCAGGAGCTGACCTTTCACAGTACAAAATGGACGTTACTGTGATTGATACAAAGGTAAACTTGTGTAACAAGTCTGCATGTTCTGTGATATCGAAAAAAAACCTACAGAAGTAGAATCATGAACTTTATTCTGGGCAGACCAAACTCACTATTTAACAAAAGTCTAAATTCATCTCATTTGATATTTGTTTGCACTCCTGAAATGATTGCCTATACATAGTACACTACAGTTATCTTAAAACATTTCCACTGTCTAGTTGTATTTGGTAAACTCAGCCAGGTGGCTCAGTATGAAACTGATGCATTTGGGGGTGGTTTTGGGTCTCTTTTAAGACAAAAAAATAGTTCTAAATCTCATAGTGTTTTCCTGTGAAAATATTCACTGTGATATCTCTTTATGTTAACTAATAGAAAATGTGCAGATAATGGCTATTATCTTTCTTTGAGTTGGGTGCAGGTTGGTTATTAGTATCTCTTGAGAATTTTCCTGAAGTCTGTTTGTTTTGTCTCATGTAAAGGCTGTCTTAAAATGTACTAATTTGACCACTTTTTAATTTCTGTATGTTTCGTTGTTACTTTTTATCTTTGTAGAATTAACATGAAAACTTTTAAGACATTTCTGGCCCATCAAGTAATGTACTCCACCAGATAAATGCTTTATGCGTGAATTTCAAAACATGTTACTCTCTTACATAGATTTTACATCTTTATCATACAGACATGACTGCAGAAAAAACATCACAGAAAGTATCCAAAAAGATGCCAGTAACTGTTGTGAAAGTGTTTCAGATATCCAGTGATGACACTGACTATATACATTGCTTCTGAGTGCAGTTGTCATGTTTGCTTTTTTTACTTAGGGTGGTTCTCAGTCAAGAGTTGGAGGGGAAGCTGTTGATATGGATTATACATATGTTAGTCAAAGTGTGCTGTCAAAAATGAAAAGTCAAGAGCAAAACCAGGAAAGCAGTCCAAGTAAGGCTTTTCTTTTTTATCCCTTTGGTTTACTTTTTTTTTGGAGGAGGAGGAAAGAGTGAAGGACATTTTTTCCTCTGTATGAATAGATAGTAGAAAATTGTTTGCACTAAAACAGACTGATGTATTTTTGTAGGTTACAAAGATCAGTCTGTTTCCTAGTAGAATCAGTGGTTGTTGAGCTTTTTTAACTTAGATGAGGAAAATGATAGGTTTTGTGCTGAGATAGAGCCAGTAGCTATACTTTTACAGTGCTTAAAGAGCTAAATAACCATATGATAGTTCTCATCTCACCTGCCCATAATCGTTCTTAAAACAAACAGCTTTGAAAGTTTGCTATGTAATCATATCAGACTTTCTATGGGAAGACTAATTTAATTTTTAATGGCACATAAATAGAACTAGTATGTTTAAAATAAATCCAAACGTATTTATATCACATTTAATTTATGGTATGTGGTGAATCATGGCTGCAGGGCAGTGACTTTTGACTGTGTGTTTTGGTTTTTTAAGCTGTTGCAACTTGATCACTTTTCTGTAGTTCATCTCCTACCCACAAAAAGTATTTCTTTCTGCTTGGATAACTTCATAATTTACAAGAACAAAAATTTAATGTATCCGGTATTAAGGTTAAAGTTATATCTAAATGATTTTGTAATTAGTCAAATTTTAGAAATTCATAGAATCTGTTAGGTTGGAAGGGACCTTTAAAGGTCATCTTGTCCAACCCCCCTGCAGTAAGCAGGGACATATTCATCATGAGAGCCTCATCAAGCCTGGCCTTGAATGTCTCCAGGGATGGGGCCTCCACCACCTCTCTGGGCAACCTCTTCCAATGTTTCACCACCCTCATTGTAAAGAACTTCTTCCTAATGTTTAATCTAAACCTACCCTGCCCTAGTTTAAAGCCATTACCCCTTGTCCTATCACTACATGCCCTTGCAAACAGCTTTCTTATAGGGCCCCTTCAGGGACTGGCAGGACGCTATAAGGTCTCCCCGGAGCCTTCTCTTCTCCAGGCTGAACAACCCCAACTCTCTCAGCCTGTCTTCGTAGGAGAGGTGCACCAGCCCTCAGATCATCCTCGTGACCCTCCTCTGGACCCGCTCCAACAGGTCC
>VYZM01014269.1:0-33634 GCA_013398915.1 Dromas ardeola | reverse complement strand
GGAGAAGAGAAGGCTGAGGGGAGACCTTATGAATGTTTACAAGTGTCTAAAGGGTGGGTTTAAGGAGGATGGGGACAGGCTTTTTTCAGTGGTTCCCAGTAACAGGACAAGGGGGTAACGGGCACAAGCTGGAACACAGGAAGTTCCGATCAAATATGAGGAAAAACTTCTTTACGGTGAGGGTGACAGAGCACTGGAACCGGCTGCCCAGGGAGGTTGTGGAGTCCCCTTCTCTGGAGACTTTCAAGCCCCGTCTGGATGCAGTCCTGAGTAATGTGCTCTAGGCAATCCTGCTTTAGCAGGGGAGTTGGACTAGGCGATCTCTAGAGGTCCCTTCCAACTCTGAAGATTCCGTGATTCCATAAATGTTTGCCGAAGCTGTTTTACCAAGTTCGGGGATGGTTGGTTTGCTTTTAACTGTAGTAACTGCATAGGACTTAGAAAGTCTTAACTTCTCGTGTGTATCAGTTTGAGGGTAGATTTTTGTTAATGAAAAATACATCAGCTAGTCAAAGAATGATTACAAGTTTCTAAACTTAGCTCAAAAGCTCTACTGAAATTTACAGCTACTGGAATAAGTAAGTTCTATGTCCTGTTGTACCTATATATAGATATATCTCAGTTTGGGGTTTTTTTTTCCTTGTTTTATGGCATGTCTGTGTTTTCAGATAATTGCACCAGCGTAGGTGCCAATGTGTATATATGTACAAATGCATGCAAAAATGTTTACATTAGCAGGTTAAAAAGTATGAAATTTTAAGTTTCACATGACACTTTTTTCCTCCTTTTCAAATTACTAAACTGCTTTCAGATACTTGGTATGGAGATAAAATATTGAATTAATTACATTTGTAATAAGGACATACTTCATTTGGTCATTAATTTCAGGCTGGAGTTAATTAGGTGATGATCTTATACATTATGACTTGCCAGAAGTGTGGATTAATGACTGAATAATGACGGATTCTCTGGAATCTTTTCACTTATTTCCACACCTATATAGAACCAATATTTTTCATAGATTCTCCTGCTATTCACTCTGTAGTTGTCACATTTACGTAGCTGAAGAAATTTATTAGAGTATATTTTTAATAAAAAACAAAGTCCTGAAAAAACAGCTTTGGTAAAACTCATTAAATACAAGTAATTAAGTTTTACAGTCAACTATAAATACCATTTTCAAAAATATGTTTGATTTAAAGAGTTTCAAATAAAACAAGATGTTGGGGGGAAAAGAAGAAAAGAAAAAAAAACCAAAACCAAACAACAAAACCCCAATCTTTCAGTCTATTTCTTGGCCAAGTGAAATGTGTTAAATGTTTTAATTTTCTGTCTCTGTAAGTTACAGATCTTCTCTCAGCAAATCCAGTTCTTGTTACTTTCTGTCATGTTAGAGTGGTAACTGGTATTTGGAAACACTTACAGCTCCAATTTTACAATATTAGGTTTCTATATTAAACTTTAGAAAAGTTTGTGTTCGTTGGGTTTTGTTTTGTTTTGTTTTTTTTAAGTCTACACCATTCAAGATGGTGGTCTTGGAATGTGTGGAATGCCTGGCTGTGTCATTGCACCATAATAAAATTAGCTTTGAATGAAATGCCTATGGAAAAAGGGGGTATTGGACAAAGCATAAATGATGCTTTAAAAAAGTCTTGGCTTACTTATTAGTCATAAGGGCTTGAAAAGTCTCCAAAGTCTAAAGAAATACTTAAGGAGGGGACAGAAATCAGCAAATTGTTTCTGGCCATGTGCTGCGTCCACTATGAGAGTAGGGAGAGTTATCTGTCATTTTGAGAAGATGCGAGAGATTTAACTTCTGCACATGCCCTAGCAGACTGATGTCGAAGTCCTTCATAAGTCCTTATCTTAAAACTTTGTGGAAGCATCTCATTCACTTTAGAGTGCAGAGCATTTGATAAGAGGTTTTGGTTTGGTTTGTTACGACTTTGCGATGCGATCGAGAAAGATTGTATGCAGGAGTTACTGGTAGCTTGTAAAAGTAATGTTTGTTAGTGTGGTTACTAAGTCTAGCCACGCTTTAGATAAGTAGGAGAATCAGTCAGATGGTTTTATATATATTTAGATTACAGTAATTACTCTGTAAGTAACATAGTGCTAAACTAATGAGAGGAACATTTTAAGGGTTTGTTCTTTTATTGAGGCTGCAAATTGTAGAGTTCTGTAAATAATTCTTTTACAGTGAAGATATTGCAGGATGAGATTTTGCATATCTTTTCACACATGGAAAAGCCTAGCTTGAATGTTTTGTGTGGGTTAAAAATCCTATGGATAGTGAGATCAATCTAGAAAACAGCTGAGAGTTCTTTTTGCTGTTTAGCAGACATATGTGTAACTTTCTTATTCTTTGTCAACCCTAATAGATTTCTAAACAAGCCAAAATAACAAAAAGTTACTAATTTCTTTTCTATACATACTTAGCTTGATTATTTATTGGTCTTTTTATTTTCTGTTCCTGGAGAACTGTCCTGTATTTTTCATTGTTTGATCCATAAATATTCCTCACCAATCATAAACATTTTCATTCCAAAAATAAATGCAGCACTGCAAACTTTCAGTAGACTGACTTCTAAAATTCCGGGCTATTTAAAGCACAAACATAAGGTGCACTGCTGATTATCTGTAAATAAGACTCAGCTATTAATCTATTTGGTTTACACAGGTACTGTAGAATACTTATAATTGATTTTGTTGACTTAACACCATGTAATTTCTTAAATTTTATCAGCAAAAATTGATGTGTACTAGCTGATAATTACCTGCTCCTCTTCTTTCATTAGTCTCTAGATCTTTAACTGGGTGACACAGACATTTTTCCAGCAGGGTCTTTGAAGTCTTGCTGCATGAGTGACCGTATTCTAGCTGAGTTGGTCCCTAAGCTACTGATACCCGCTTAAGCTCTGGTCTTGGCATAGGCTTTTTCCTGTTTAAGGGAACATTGTATAAGACAGTGGCAAACATTTTCAAACTAAGTGTCTTCAAATTCAGTGGTTGAAAGGGGTTTTGCGGTCAAGAGTGTGGGAGTATACTGGGCTTATATGTTGTGAAGAACTTTTCACTAGGGGCTTACAACCATTCCTGAATGTTATCTTTGGAACTGGTAATTTATTCTGTCCTGTGTACCAGGACTCTGTAGTAGACAGACCAATAATGTGAAATTTTGAGTACAACCTGCTAACAGCCTGAATCTCTGTTCTTGACCGGGAAACCCACATATTACTAGATCAGATTCCTGTACAAATAAGGGCTTCAAGAGCAGAATATTTTCTGGTGTCACACTTTGTAGAATGGCAAGAAATATGAATTGATTTGGGAGGGGAAGAAAATGTACCTCGGTTTCAGGCAGAGTTGCAGATCCCACAGACTACAGAATCACAAAATGAAACAAGTCTACTTTCCCTAGTTCATGCAGTTTTGTCACTGACATTTTCAGAGCTGTGATTACTCTTTTCCACACAATCATCAATATTTATCTTTCATGGTTTTTTTGGAGGAGGATTTGTATGCCCATTTTATACTTTGTCTGCCATCTACTAGGCGAAAAAATTTATTAGTGTACTTCATGGTTCCAAGTGAGTAGGTTTTCTGAAATCCTCTCAGTAGATAGGATAGATAGTAGATAGATAGATAGTAGATAGGATCCTATCAGTAGATAGATCAGTAGTCTCTATTGACAGAGGTATTCTGTTCCTTTCCTTATTTAGCCCAGTCTAGATCACTTCCCAGCTGATTGAATGAGGTTTTATACTTTAGTTTGCCTTTTTGAATTATAACACTATCATTTCAGTGGAATTGTTTTACCACTTTTATGAGGGTCAGGTTTCTTGTGCAATCCAGATGGTGCTGTTGGCTTGCCACTTGATTCAAACTGTGTTTGCTTTGAAAATATTTTGGTACTCTGTGATATCTAAGTGCCAGATTGGTATTTTTAGGAGATGATAACTAGAATCACAAACTAAAGTGGTAGAAAACTGCTTGAAAAATACTGTTTTTCCATGATGCTACTCAGGGGAACACCCAGCAAAAAAGTTTGGAGAGTGTATATATTTGTTGCAGCCCCCAGTACAGCTGACCAGAATGAGAGAGTAGCTAGCCAATTTACTATATACTCTAGAGAATGCCCATCTGGCAGATAGTTTCTGGAGTCCCAGTATCAGTCAGCTAGTTAAACTAGCTCTTTATTTACTCCTAATTTGAGGCTAATAAAGTAGGAAGTATTTTGATTTAAGTTTGCTGTTACTACTGTAAATTTAGACACTGGAAATAATTCTGCAGCATGGATTCTTTTGGTGCATTTTCACTGTTTTATTTGTAAATGTGAACTGAAACTTAGCATATTAGAAAATTCCCATCAATTTCAACACCTGGGCTAGTTAGCTTTGCAAAATCAGTCAGTAAAATGAGCTAAGTAATTGTACACACGCCTAAATCCTGTACCTATGGTATGTTAAAAGATATAAAGCTAACAAAATCGCCACCATAAGGTTATACTCAATCTGTAAATTCAGCAAGCTTTTAGGATAATGGCCAGGTGTTTGTCATTTGGATAACAAATCTCTACTCTTGTCTATCCTCACCATTATTTTTATATAACTGTGTTAATAAACAGTGATCGGCAATATCATTGTGTAACGCAGTTGCTCTATATGTATGAATTCGTTAACTTGGATTTTTTTTTTCCTCCCCTAACATTCAGTATTATGCAGACATTCCAGAAGAAGAGAGAGAAAAGAAACTAGCTGCCTGTTCAAGACACAGATTTCGCTACATTCCTCCAAGTACTCCAGAAAATTTCTGGGAGGTTGGATTTCCTTCCACCCAAACTTGTGTGGAAAGAGGTTCGTGCAAAAAAGGCTTACAAAGCACTTTTTAAAGCTGGTTTCTTTTTGGTTTTGTTTTTGTTTTTTTTCCTAGAATGGTTCTCTGAAATGATTTCTAGTTCATAAAGCAGCATTTTTCACCGAGTCTTGTTGAGGTCTGATTACTTATCATCAGCCATTATTTGGAACATAAGGGAATATAAGGAAACATTCTTAGAGCCTAGATAGAGAAGGCAAAAAAAATTGGTATTTTTATACAACTTAATTAAAACCCTAAATGTCTTGGAACCAAAGCAAGACTTGGGTCAACATTTTCAAAGGCAAAGGCTGAGAGATTGTACTTACCGAGGAGAAACAGGCAGCACTGTTGATGTCCTTTGTCTGTATCTTTAGAGCTCCATAATACCACATGATAATGGAAATGTTGAAGGTAGGGTGTAATTAAGTAGTTTTTATTATGCATACCCTGCTTGTTAGTGACACTCAAAAGCTGTTTTGGTTTTGTTTTTTTACTCTTCTTCACACAGAAGATTGTTCTTTCCTAAATACTTCTTCTAAATCCTAGAACTTGGTATAAAAATGAGTTTTGACTAATAATGTTAAAACACGATGAGTTTGTGGTGTACTGTATGTACATTTCTTCAGAAGTGGTGAAGCTCTGAGGTTAGGAGCTCTATATGAACTCTCTTTGAATTACTTATGTCTTGATTTGTGCATATGTTATTAGCTGTGAAGCATTAATCACTTCTTTTTAATCTGTTCTCGTAACAGTTTCAGGTCAGGCATAGGAAAACGTAGCCAGAGATGTGTCTGTGTTCTTGTGTGAAAGTGTTGCAGTATCATCCTTAATCTGCCAGAGCAGGGACCCTTGATTTCTAGGGAATAACATAACTTTTGTACCGCAAATTGTACTGCCTTATCAAGATACACTGAGTTGAGTTCATTTAAATTTGAAGCTCTATTTCCACGAAGTATGTCTATTTCAAACATGGTGTTCAGAACTTTAAGCCTCCCCCTCATTGTGGGGACAAGTGTCAAATTTGCTCTTCAAGCCCTAGTCAAGTTCCCACTTCTTAAATATCCACTGCAAAGGGTTAAGCTAGTCATAGAATTTGCAGGCTGTTAAGCTTCCTTGGGCTTGGTTACGGTTCAAGAAAATGGTTCTTTTTTTTTTCTTTTTTATCAATTTGTTTCTGGTATAACATAAGGGAAAGTGAATCCCTCAATCCAGCTACCCAGTGAGTAGTCTCTTTCCTCTCTTGTGTATTCACTTAGACAGGGCTTGTCTGAGGCTAATCCATTCCTCCTTTACCTTAAGTAATGAAAGAGATTGTCTGTTACTACTCATTTGGAATCTGTTTGCAACCTCGTTAAAATTATCTTCTTGGCTATCTCCTTGTTCTACTAGAGTAAGAGCTGTTCAGTTGTTAATGGTCCTCGACCTGTCAGAGGCAGACTTTAGATCAGCCCTTTCTTGGTAAAAAGCCGCATTATACAAGAGTGTAGCAAGAAAACCAAAACACCAGAGAGAGTTCCCATGATGAGCAATTGCAGCTGTCACTCAGAAGTAGCGGGGTACAAAGGATGTATTTTCTACTTCTTATTGGTGTCTTTTGACCCAGTTGTGGTCTGTGTTGTTTTTTATAAATAATTGAGTTGCGTAGACAGCATTTTCCAACTATGAAGTAGGAATCTGCTATTCTCACTTCAGCGGATGTTAGTGCTGATAAACAGTAAGGGTTTGACAAAAGCCAGGTGCCGTAACTGATTTGCATAAAATGTCTGCTTACCATCAGTGTTAGCTAAGTTGAGCATGTTACAGAAATTTTCTATACACTTCTCTTATCGGAGAGCTTTCAAGGTGTGTTTTGATCCATAGGTTCATGTTTGGCTTTTTCCAAATGGACAAGTCTTTAATAAATAAGAATGCCCTCAAAACAGAGGGATGTACTGTTTAGACCCATGAAGTACACATGCCTGAAGTTTCCTGTGTATGACTAGGAATTACATTTATATTTTTTTGAAGTGATTTTTATTAGTCAACTGGATTTGCAGTATTTACATACTTTGTTACTCTTACGTAAAATCTTCTGTAGAAACGACAGTGAAAAATGCAGTTTTGTTGTGAATAGATGACATTCTCTTCTTCAGTATAATCTATCTGTATTGCATTACTATACAGTCATCTACTAGAAGGCAGCCGAGTGTTTTCATTAATGATATTGTACCCTGGGATCTCTAACTTTTTGTCAAGTGACAACCAGTTGCCATAAAAGGAAAACAATGGACAAGTTATTTTTTGAGGGAAAACAAAAAATGAAACTAAAGTTATGCGTGTTTTTATATTGTAGTTCTTACCTCAGATTTGTTCTTATTCTTTTAAGGATATATTAAAGAGGATCTTGCTCCCTGTCAGCGTCCAAAAAGACGGCAGCCTTATGCTGTAATGTTTTCTCCAAAAGGCAAAGAGCAGAAGACATAAAGGTTGGGGAAGTAAGGCACACCAACTTGAAGAGTATCTTTCCTGTTCTTAGCTATTTATAGTTAATATAAACTTGAAATAAAGAACTGTGTTTTCCAGAACGGTAGGTAAATCATTTCATTAAATATGTAAATTTTAAAAAATTCATTTGAAAATCTGATGTACCAGGAAACAAAACTATTTAATGTATGTTTGTTTCATATTGTGTTAATACATTTTGTATTAATTTTTGCACCTGTCAGACAATGAGTCTCCCATTTTTTTTCTTTGAAGTCAACAGCTAAAATTACAGCAAATCCTGTCGAACTTTGTGTCAGTGAGTAACTGCTTTGAAGTCACTGAATTCACTTGTTCTTGCAAGGTCTAAATGCCTGTCAATGGGAACAGAAATGCAGATTTTGTAGGATGCTTTTATTTTGCACTGGATTTTTTTATATAGCCTTTCTCTTTTGGCAATAACGGTTGTATCTACTTGTAATAAAGCTGTATTAAATATGAAAGGTATCTACTGTTAATAGTTTGGAGATATAAAAACTGTGTAGTCTAAATGCCTGTCTTAAATTTTTCTGTTAAATGTATAGCACCACATTTTCCTCAGTGTTTAAATTAGAATATGCAAAATTTTTTTTCTTAGTTTGTATATCTATGTCTTCTTTATTGATAAGGAGATAAGGATTGTTATTTCTAGATTTTGATGACAGCTATGCACAGAGTTCTCCTAGGTGATGACCATCGCTGTCCACTAGGTTATGAAGGATTCTCTGGGGGTATTTTAAATTAGTTTTTTATAGCAGAGGATATAGTTTCATACTTGCATTTGGAGAGTAAAAGCATACAGTATCACAGAGGCAGGGTGACGCTTTTACTTAGACAGGCAGGCCAAAGATCACTATAGGATACTTAAGAATAAAATAGCATTCTAGGATAGAATAAAATGTTCAAACAGTGTACAATCAGAGTTAGGCTCAACCAGTGAGAATTCTCTTTAAAAAGAGAGCATAAAGCAAGCAACTATTTAAATGCCTTAAACCAAAATAAAAGAAAGTACAGATGCTTTTATATGTATATTTACAAAATACATCTGTGCTTTCTATTGTTGTATTTTATATATAAGTGTATATATAGAGTGTGTGTGTGTAAAGATAGGTATTTAAAAACTTGGTGGATAGGACCATTTAATTCCAGACATAGTGTTATAGGAGTGGCAGTAGGTTCTGCTGGTAGAGAGGTTGGTTAAATTATTCACTGTGCAAGTAGAACTAGAATATAGAACAGAAGGAGGGAATTTGCAAAGCAGAAGGTAAGATTCCAGTTGAAAAGAAGATACAAAGGAAGGGGTGTGATAGATGCCAATAAAGTTACAAAGTGTGGAAATGGTTAGTAGGAGGTGTTGCTCACTAAGGGGCATCAGGCAGCAGGTTTCGTTAAAAGCAGAAAGGAGCATCTTCCTACATAACCCAGTTGAACCTTGGATTATGCTATGGAACTGCTGCAGAATGTTATGGATATAAAAAGTTTGGGCAGGTTAAAAGGAATGTAAGGTGGAAAGAAGTCATCAAGGATGCGTTAAAGATACTACTGCTGCCTTTGGAGTTTTTGAAGTCTACGTTACAGGAAGCTGGGAGAGTATCCTAGGGGAAGTATCTGTGTTTCAGTAGGTGTCCCTCAGTCTGGCCATACTTCATGTTTCATACTGCCAAAATTACGCACTATATTTACTAGACAGTCTTACTACCTAAGATACCATTTTTCCCCTGAAAAGGTGATGTACCTCACCTCTTGGCCTGTGTCTGCCAACTTAGGAATGGCTTAAGAGTTGTGTCACTAAACAGATGACATATAGAACTGTTGACACAGGATTTAATTGTAAAGGTCGTTGAAATCTGCCATTATTTAAAATCTGCTGTTTGATACTAACTTCTGCTTGCTTAAGAGTTCATTAGTATTTCAACTGAAAAATACAACAGCCAATTTGCGGAGATATTTGGTACAAAAGAGGGAACAATGTACAATTGAATATTTTAGCAATACATGCTTTTTTTTGAAAGGTGGTTAGTGTCTGTGAGGACAGTACTGCTCCACTAGAGGACAGTAAGGAACTGCTTTTATATGTAAAACAACATAAGAACTACCCTTTTTTCCTCTTCAGTTAGCCAATTTCTTAAGTCTTCAGTTGCCTTTAAAAATTTAGATCTCTTGCCCAGCTGTTCTAATGCCAGGAAAAAATATTTCACTATTGAGAACTAAACTTTATCTTGACAAGTAAGAGATCAATTAAAAAAAAATAAATAAATCTAGAGACAGGAATAGAAACAGAACAGCTGAGACAGGCTATGAGTAAGAGAAATTCCGAAAGAAATAACAAGTCTAAGCAACTCTTGTGTAATAAAAAAAATGATGGAAATTATGAATTTCAGAAATTCAGTTACAGATTTCTATTTGCAGCAATTCCTAATTGCAATTTCTAATTATGGCTTACCTATATTTTTATCAAACTCTTGCAATAATGTATTTTTTTTCCCAGAGAAAATGGAAGGAGAAAGAGAGCCAGTCAAACCCAGCAACGAAAGTCTGCTAAAAAAATAACCTGAAAGATTGTTACATTCAGAATTGGCATTGGCCATCTTTGTACTGGCATGTACAACACATGGCAGCACGTTGCGACTGCGGTCGGCTGTGCTGTCAGGAGAGTGGACTGTGTTCTTTGAGCTGTTTTTCTCCACATCTGTAAGCAGTGAAGAAGAAGAAAAGGAATTTCAGATAAAAGCCGTAAGCTCAAGTAGGTTAGCATCTTTGGAGGAGACTGGGGCAATTGACTAAAACCAACGTTTATGAGCCAAGTATTCGTATACTTTCTTACATGCCACTACTTGCAAGTCGAGAGCTGGGGGGCTGGGGGGNGGGGGGGCGGAATTTCTTCAAGTGTATTCAGGTGTGAGCATCCAAATGGGAATCTTTGAAGAATCTTTGAATAGCGGTGCCTGTTGGGTCATACCTCCACCATCTGGCACTCCTGCCAGGACAGTCACAGCTATCTTCTAGTTTCCTTTCCTTGTCTATGGCAGTGTCTTGGGACTCAGATGTGTCTGCGTGCTGCCTCTTCTCATTTTATGAAATAAGGGAAAACTTAGAGTAATTAATGCTGGGATTTGTGCATCTTTTAGTGACTATGTAGATAAAAAATGCTACCACATTATCCACAACTAGGAGAGTTTGACAACTTCATGTTTGCATGGCAGCCTGTTTACAATATTCTGTCATAGTAGCAATGCCCAAAGAGACGGTAAAACCTACAAACCCATCCATTTGACATCATCAAAAACCACTCCTGTTGGAATGGGTTGAAGCAGTTTCTGAAAGTCAGCTTTTCTTAACTCACATCCAAGGTAACGCTCAGGGGTTCCAGCAGAGCTTCTTCTGGAGTACCAGGGCACAGTCACTCATAGTGATTCCTAGAATATATTCAAGTTTGTGATGTGATGATGTGAAGACGCTGGCATGGGCCCAATGATGGTACAGCCTTCAAGTCAGTGGCTTAATGTCATTCCCAAAAACATAAAGATGGCAAGTTGATGGCTTTAGCACATCCAGAGCGCTATCTGTCCAACCCACAAACAGATCTCGGCCTGAAAAGCAAGCCTTTGATCATAAACCGTTTCTCGGGCTGCTTGGAGCACAGAAGTCAGACAGACTGCTGTTAAAACGTTCACAGGCAAGCTGTGTTTCCTGCACTGCCTGCAAGGCCAAGTTGGCCATTAGTTGCTTTTAATTAGTTGTGCTTTTGAACTTTGCCTTTCTCACGCAGAAAGAATGAATGGCTTGTCCCTAATGAAGCAGGAGGAAGATGATGTCTGCCTGCTGATTAATGGAAACTGTCAAAAAAAAAAACCCAAAAAAACCCAAAAACACAAGAGAACAAAATTATAGGCAGGGGAAGAGCAGAAGAGGAGGAGGAGGGAGGGGAAAAGAGTGGTGAGGTGCTAGCTGTTGATACCTCATGGGGTATATCAGTGGACTCTTCTTTTTAGACATAATCAACACGAAAATCAGCCTGGCCTTGTTGACCCTGATCCTCAAAGAAAGAAAGGGCTTTGCTGTATTTAAATTTAGTCATGGAAAATTTGGAAGAAAGAAGTAACGATACGTTCTCTTGCGTGTTTTAGTGCAGAAAGACTGCTTGGTCCAAACACATTCACTCTTTGGTTTGTTCCTGCACCGAGTAAACGTAAAATTTCCAGGAGCATTCTGTGTGTACAAGTATGAACAACTACCAAGAGAAGGAGCGAGGCAGTGCAGAAATAAGCCCAAAGTTTGACTCAACTTGAAGGCGTCAAGTTACTCCAAGGCTGAGGCGCTGTATCTCATCCAACACAACTGAAACAGAAGATGGGCCAAGCTTGCTTCATGCCCATGTAGAACAGTTTTATTGGATAAAAACCGAAATGCAAAGCGTTTTCCTCAGAATTCTCTTGCTTCTTTAGTCCGTGCTTTGCGTGCAATCTCGGAGGACAATTTGCGTTCCTGTATGTCAGCACGTGGACAAATGATGTGCTGTAGGTGATACAAACAGCGTTGTCATCTGTGAATTATTTTACAGGTTTCAAAATGGTGGGTCAGCACAGGTTGGGTTGCTGTGTTTAAGAACAAGGATGTGCTATAAAAATACACAATGCGTTTTGACCATCAAGTTTGAAATTATAAGCACTGTAAATACAGATAAATCTCTTCTTCCCTTGATGGTCATATTAATATGAGGTTTCTCCTGGATTACAATTGTGTCTTCTGTCTCCCACTCTTTTTAATCTGCTTCTCCTTTTTAGAATACTTTTAGGATACACATGGGGCTAGTTAGATATTTGGCATCCTGGGCACAGCGCTTGAGGTGCAAGCACCATCACAGTAGAGCCACATGGTTCCCAGGTGCCTGGGAGTGAGTATTGCATCACGTTCATTGGGAAGAGAGGCACTGGGAGTCTCCAGTCAAGGACAGCGGTGTCTGTCTCCCACACTTGGCAGTGGTGGGAGATAACGCTGCCCAGCAGGAACTTTGAGAAGGATGTTTGAAGACTGCTTGCCCTTGGGTGTTTTTTGTCTGCATTCCAGCTGCAGCCACAAACAAGGCTAATCAGAGTCTCATTCATAGCCAAGGCTCCTTTTTAGCAACTTGTTAGGAAAATTAGTTGGAGCTTAAGGTCAACACGGGAGAAAAGTTTTTCATTACAGGCTGGAAAGCTGATTTAAGCTAAAAGTATGTATTTACTGGGAAGGCATCCTCAAACTAGAATATGTTACTGTATCAGAATAGTAACATTTAGTAGGTGCTTTCAACACCAGTAAGTGGCTACACTTGGAACTAGCCAATGCACGAGCAAAGTTTTAAATACAATGTGATGACGTGAGATATTCAGACAAGAAAAGTGGGGAAAATATCCCCAGAAATAATGGTAGGAAGAGTCCCATGTCTACCTCTATTCCACACATTTGTTCTCCAAAGATACCACTTGTGTGTGGTGATGACACATATTAATACATTTCAACTACTGTACCAGATTAAATATAATTTTAATGACAATTTGGAAATACAGAAAATCTCCTTTTTTTTTTCTTATTTCTGATTAGTTTACATAGAACATCCTTGATGTTCTTACCTAGGGCTTTAAACTTCAGAGTAGAGATCAGTTGGGTCTTTGCTGTTTTGAATTAATTCATTTTTACTTACTTAATACCTCACCTGATGTTTATATTTAGCCGGCAGTTTCATGTGAAGAAGGCTTTAAAAAAAACCCTATAGTGGTAGAAAAGACAAGACCTTTATATGCCTGTACTCCAGAGACAGTAGAACTAGACAGGAGACTGTGCTGTGGATCACCCACATGTGAAACGAGCAGCAGAGGAGACAAAATTCAGATCCAGTCATCAGCTCAAATTCATGTGGCAATAAAAGCCACCCAGTTCCCTCACAGTCAAAACTGCCAACTAGATGAGTCTTTTTAGAACAGTTTTAAATAAAGTGAGAATAAAATAAGGCTAGATAAGAAAGAAACGAGGATTTGGGGGCCTTTGGGAATCTGTTACATGTGCTTTACTCGTGCCCTTGGGTAAATCAGTTGTGGGAAAAGATAAAGAGATTAAATACAGTCTTTGAAATGACATTCCTAATGACTCACCATTTCAGAGAGCTTGGGAATTCAAGCTGCAATTGAAAAGAAGCATAAAATGAAAAAAAATGCTAACATTATCTTGGATAATGTGTATCAGATAATGAGTTGATATTCTTTTAATGTTGAACAGATGTCATAGAAGAGGCAATTATTTTAATTCTAATTTTCTTTTACTTAAGCCAGTTTGCAAAAATACAGGTACTCTATCACACAAGTGTAAGGATGCATATAATTAGAACCAAGACACTGATACTTGCAAATCAGAAAAGCTGATTTCCTATTTCTACTCCATGGAAACAGCCAGTATCTCAAGTCGTAGTGGCATTCCACTTTGGAACAAAAAGCCAACATTTTCCACAAAATTAGATCTAAAAGAATTGGGTTTAGACTTCTTGAAGTATTTCACTCTGTCCTAATGCAATTCCGTTTATATCATTACTGTCAAATTAATAGAAGCAGGCAAGAAACTCAAACTCATCATGACAACCCTCTCTGAAATCACTGTGCTCTTTTATATGTGTTTCTAAAGTGTTTTGCTTGCTGGGTACCAACTGAGTACTTTTCAGTTTGCTAGACTGCCAAATACACTCTAGTAATTGCTAATGAATTGTTAAATGCTTGGCAAATCCTTCAGACAAATGGATGGGACTTTAGGAGTTTAGTCCTAATAATTTGACACTTAAGCAAGGAAAGAGGGAAATACAAAAAGTTATAAAGAATATGTTTTTAGCCATGCTTCCCTCTGCTTCTCTCTTGGTCTATAATAGATAAGCACGTCAAATCATCGGAAATCTGGCTCTGTTCTTCTCAAGCCTGTGTTGAAAGAGTTAACTGTTTAAGGGGGAGGGGGGTGTCAAAAAGTCCTTCTTATTCCTCAGCCTCTGAGTATTGACACCGAGTATTTTCTTAGTGACTCCTGAAAGTTATTACTCATTCCTGAGGAAGGAATTGCATGTATGTCCCATCTGCTCCGTCTTCTGCCTTAGTTAATGGAGAGCATCGAGCTGAGAGACAGGGAGAGCCTTGGGTTAGTGGTGCTTACTGGTAAGCCCCTCCACAACTGCACCCATCAAGACTTGTTAAGGCTCTTCTCCACACTGAGAATAAGCAAAGGAGGCTTTTGTGAAAATTTTGTCAAGACGTTGCATGACCAAACAGTTCTAGCATAGCATTATGGAAATTGAGATTTTGTAAGTCATTAAATGCGATCAATACTTTTTAAGAGAGACAGGTATGTGCTGTGGAGACTGGTGGTGTCCAGGCTGTGCCAGCTGTTTAAAGTTACTGCATATATGATCTCCTCACAGAAAGGGGTTCCTTTATAATGGATCTCATGGTCTTTCTCAGAAGAAGACTTCTGCACAATCTGTTTATCCTAGGACTGAAATGGGAAGGACATGAGAACATGAACACTAAGACTTAAGGCATTTATTACCAAGAGACTACAAATCATTATTCCAAATGGGTATGTAAACTTGACATGACCTACTCTGGGGGCTCTTACCCGTGTGCCCATAACCCATGGTAGCTCTTTTTACACCAGGCAAAGACATCCCCAAGCTGTAGTAAGCACTGAGTCATTCTCCTAGAGGGAACTGCCTTCAATGTACAGTTACAAGACTCACAGGAGTCTCCCCAAAACAAACTCTTCTTTCAGCCACTCTAATTTGCTACCTAGAGGTAGCACCCTGCTTTAATCTGCCTAACTCATCCAAGTCCTAGATGTACGTACCTTTTCAGGAACAAAACTGATGCTTGCCTGCCAAGGGCCGTCATCTGCATTCCTTGTGGTAAAATATTTTCCTCAGCAATTTCCCGTCTCTCTCACAATTCTGGATTCAGGCTTTCAGTTCAGGCTAACTTGAAATGTTTCCAGAAGGCGATCTTGTTTCAAAGGGCAAGAGACTCAGGATGCTCTGAAAGGCAATGGAGTTCAGCAGTTAGAAAGCGAGGTGCTCTAATTCACATCCCATTGCAAAAAGCTTGGCTGTAGGTCGGGGCACTGGCAGAGGACAACCCATGTGGAGGGAGTTTTGTGTGGAAAATACCCTGTTTCCCCAGGGTTTGAGAAGCATGTTAACATAAAGATGGCCAAGACCCTTTTCATAAAGATGGCCAAGATCTTGGCCTATCCTACAGCCACTTTTAAAAGTCACCAGTCTGTGTGAACCCCCTACTCTGGTGGCTTTCCTTAAGCTGTCGTACAATGGCTGTTGAATCAAATATTTAAAATTGATACTTACTGTGTATTAGTCACCTCTTTTTCTTTATTTTTTACCACTCAGGCAGAGGGAACTGCATCTTTTTTTATATATTTATGCTATATACTAACCAAGAATAAATCCTGCAAGTGGAAGAATATTGGGAACAGAACGTAGAAAAATAAAATAATGTGATTATGTCTGTGGCTGCTGTCCCTGCAGACCTCATGGACAATATCTGCTGCCCTGCACACCTCTAATTCTCCTGAAAGGTACGAAAAACCCTACAACATAAAAGACCTGAAGTTCCTTGGCCATGGCTGATGCCAAAGGGGAGAATTTTCCAGGGAGGATTTCCGAACTGCCCACTCACTAGCCTGTTCAATTTTTTAAAGCTTTGGGATAATAGAGACTCATTTGTTGCTCACAAGTGGCCTACGTGTAACTTTATATCAAGGAGGTCTGATGAACTTTCAACACATGAAATTCCAGGGTTTTCCTGGCCTACTGACAGCGCTTCTCAGATCTCTCTTTTTGCTGCTTACCTGTGTGCATTTGCGTATTTTGATTCTGTTTTCAGACCTTTCCACTTTCCCATTTTCACTGCTGCAATGCTTTTTGAGGGTTGTGATTTCACAGTTGTTGCGTTTCTAAAGCTCCAGCCCCCACGATCAAAGGTTTGTATAAATTTCTGCTTTTATTTAAGCAAAGCTGTCAAAGTAACCTGGGAGGCCGAGAAGTTTTCCATACGTTTGTGTTGTTATGTGACAAACGGCTCACCCCCCCACCCCAACACACAGAGGAGAGCAGAGGCACGACAGCAGGTGGGGAGACCCCAATAACCTCACTGGGGACACAAATCCCTCCCTGTGCCTTGCGGGGCTGTCCCAGGGGGAGCCTCAGCCCCACGGGCCAGGGGTGACATCCATCAGGGTGAGACAACGGGAGAGGCTCTCCTGAGCACCTCACAAACTTGTGGGAGGGGGGAGAGAGGGGGGCGTATTATCGACACAGGGGAACAGCATCTTGGGATTCCACAAACTTACAGGATGTTACAGGGAGGAAAGCGTTGAAAGGGAGGGATCACGGTGGTTAGTGGAATAATGAGTGTGGGAAAATTAGGGGATAAGAGAGGCCAGCGCACACCAACAGCGGCTGGTCAGTACGCTTGTCTGGCCATGCCCCGCATCTCATCGCTGCCGTCCATCCTGTCTGCTCATTAAACTCCATTTCTAACTATTTCCCTGGGCAGGGGCGTCCCTGCTCTTGCTGGCAGGCAAGTGGGACAAGTGGCTTGGGAGCCAGTTATCAAGGCGGAGATAAGCCCAGGCCTGCCTGTGAGACCGCTGGAGGAGCTGGCTACTGGCAGGGCCAGGGCGTCCAGGCCAATGGTGGAGGGGACTGTAGGGTCTGGGGTCCACTGTGAGACCCCTCCGCACGTTGGGGTGTGTGTCTGTGCAAAGGGAGATGCGAGCGACCAGGGCCAGCCGCTGGGTAGGCTGGGTGAGCATGACTGGTTACTGGAGGGGTCCATGGCGTGCGTGTGTGTGTTTTACAAGGGCGTGTAGTGACAGGATGAAGGGTAATGGCTTCAAACTGGAAGAACGTAGATTTAGATTAGATATCGGGAAGAAATTCTTTACTGTGAGGGTGGTGAGGCACTGGAACAGGCTGCCCAGGGAAGCTGTGTATGCCCCATCCCTGGAAGTGTTCAAGGCCAGGCTGGATGGGGCTTTGAGCAACCTGGTCTAGTGGGAGGTGTCCCTGCCCGTATCAAGGGGTTGGAACTAGGTGATCTTTAAGGTCCCTTCCAGCCCAAACCATTCTATGATTCTGTGTATACAGGTTTTGTGTGTGTGCCTATTGGGAATTCATGCTCAGCCTGGCTATCCTTGCCTGTTGGGCTGATGGATCCAAAAACCTCCAAAAAATAAAGCTTCATGAACCTCAAAACAGAGTCCCCATGTCCGGGGCTCTGCTCTGCTGAAGGCAGTGGGGATGAATGAGTGACCTGAAGTCTGATATTAAATGAGTTTTAGACTATCAGGCTTTCTAAACGAAGGATTTCCCTTAAACAGGGAAGGCTTACAGACACGTGGGGTCCACCTGGTCTCTGCTGGTGGCTGCTCAGAGATCTGTACAAGGGGAAATTCTGCCTGCCGTGCTGGCACCTCTAACTCAGCCCCTACACAAAAATAAGAGAAAAAACCCACGGAGGGAGAAACTTTAAGCTGCAACTAGTGCAGAGTCTGTGGTTTCTCCCATTAGATTTCACTATCTCAGGGCCATGCCTCCAGGATGGCCGTGCCTGTGGGTTTCATTCTCTAATGCCGCAAGGGATTACACAGCTTCGAGCACAAGATGATCAGCTACGTGACCTGGGGCTGCAGGTCCCTCCCACTATCCAGTTACTAGGAATTTTCCAGTAAGCGAGACCCCGTAAGGAGGTGTCAGTGATAAACGCCAACCTGAGAAGAACCCTCTCAGCATCAGCGCTGAGCACACTAATAAATCATTTAGCCCAGCGCTTTCTAAATAACAGCCCCAAAGCAGCAATATTTACGTAAGTTTCTCCAGCTCGGGCACAGATGGTCTCCTACCGCTTATGCTGCGAAAGAGCTCTCGGCGTGAGCAAGAAGCACCCTGAACGGGGTAACGGCTCAGGTTATTCACGGGGACAGTTTGCCTGCTTAGCCTGGGGTACTAAACAGTGCAGAATGAAGCAGGGGGTATTTCCTGTGAGTCTGGGAATTCTGACCTGTTCCTAAACAAGCATCTGTTTTCCTCTGAGCACCAAAACCATAAACAAGAGCAGGAAAAAAAAACCTTCTTGCGAAAGAAGAGCGATGGAAAGCTTTCGAACCCTTTAAAATTCCTGAGAACCTTTAAAATTCCCTTTAAAATTCCCGAGGCATGGTGTCAAGCGGAAACGTCACCTCAGCGCACGCCAGGATGGCTGGCCTGGGTTGGCTGCGACACTGCTTGGAACAACTGCTCCACTGTCCGACAGAGCGGAGACGGCAAGCTTCACAGGTGGTGCCCGTGTCCTCCCACCAGGAAACCAGAAGACACAGTGGAAACAGGTCACCCGTATTCACTCATCTGCGTTTTTGGTCCCAAGCGAGCCAGGTTCCCTTTGCAAGCATTGCTAAGTGTGAATAGCTGGTCCGCGCTCTCCCTTTCTCCCACGAAGGAGCATTTTTAAGTACCCTTTTTTAAGCCAAGCGTTGGTATGTGGCAGTCCTGTCACACAAGATGCACTCGTGCCTGGGGCTCTGGCACAGCCCTCTGCTGGAGCCTTCCGTTGCAGCCCTGGGTTGAAAAAAAGGGTGAGAAAAATAAAAAATCCTTCCTGATTCCTAATGCAGAGGGCTGCTTTGGAGGTGTCCTTGGGGAAAAGGTTGGGTTTACCTGGTGGTCTTTGCAAGCTGGGAAGCCAACATTGTTGGGCTTCCTGTTTTACTCTGTACCATCATCTCCCGCTTGCTTCTGTCCAAGCTGTGCTCCTGCAGGTGCTTAGATATGCAGAAAGCTCACTCAGCGTCCTGCCTGAGGGATAGGGACAGGAATCCATCCTCATCTGCATCACACCATACTGATGTCCTCCACCCACGTGCAGGTGTGACCATGGCTACCGCAAAGCAGGAACATGCTCTGCCTCAGAGAGCTGTACCAGCAGAAGCGTGGAGCACATCTCAACATGATGGTCCCTCAGCAGAGACCACTTTTCAGCCCCCACTGACATTTTCAGCTCCCAGACGGGTGTGAGTTAGGATTTAATTCCACCCAACAGCCTCATGATAAGAAAAAGATTAAATCTTGGAGGAACATACTAATTTAAAAGTTGTAACATGGGAACAGTGTATAATGTACCAGCTCCATGGGGTATGGTACAGAAGCATTCCCAGCCCCGAACGATACTGCCAGGTGCCAATACCACCATGTGACTTTCCTTCCAAATCTTGTGTGCTGTTCTGTAGCATGTTGCACAGCTTGGCCTGGTCCCCTCTTTTTCCAAGACACCTATCTCCCTGGCTCGTGCCTTTGTCCCCAGTCTCCTCTTTAAAGCCAGAGCATTTCTACCTTGCATGATCTCTCTTCTCTGGGACAGGGGAAAGGGAAAAGACTCAAGGTCCCTCGTCTCTCCCCTTGCTAAGACTTGTGGTTCCCTCTCCTCAGGTAAGTTCCTTGACACAGCAGAGCCACCGTGAACGTGGGGTCAGTGAGTCTCAGGAGACAGGGGAGGGCAGGGAGTGCTGTACAGAGGCAGACGGGCACGTGTAGCTTCCAGGGAGACCAAAGCTGGAGAAAGCGCATGAGAGCATGAGACTCCTGGTACCCATTCTGTGCTGCAGCCTCCTCCATCGGGTAAAGTTGCAGTGCCCAGCAGGATTAGATCAGTGGGGAAACTGGAGTGAAGAAAGCAGGCATCCCTGTCGCAATAAGGGGCCTTAAAGAAAAGAGGAGACAGGAAGGAGCAGCCATTTTTGGTAGTGGTGCAAAAAAATGGACCACTTCGGCAGGGGTGAGCGGGCTCAGAGAGGCATGTAATAAGGGTGGCTTAACCCTCAGTCTAAAGGAGGCTGAGCTGGAGTTTCAAATTCAGTGCTCTAGGAGAAGGAAGACTGATCCCACATCTCAACAGCTCCATGCTGTGTAGAAAAGAAAGTCTAAAGTAACTGAAACAGCTGAGTGATGGTAGATGTGCACAGTGTTATCTATGCTTGAGCTGCAAAACTCTCTGACCGTGCGTGTCTTAAGGAAAAGAGCAAGGATGAGCCTCCACTGAATATTCAGCCTGCTCACTCAGCAGTTAGACGTTTCTGGAGCAGGGATTTCCAAAGCATGGACCAGGGAAATGAACAGCGAAACATGATGGTCAAAGTGAGCTGTCGATATAGTGACCCAAACGCAAAATGGTCTGGCATGATCTGTTCCACAGCAGTGCACCAAGCATTCATGTGTGCTGCATGGACAGTCCTCCTCACCGAGGGCCAGATCCTGATGAAGCTCCCCTTTCTCCCATACTGGGATTTTAAAACTGAAAGGCAGCTTCCAGGCTTGGTCCATATGTCTAGAAGATTGCCATGGGAAAAGCAGCACATCTACTTGGAGCAGAGGTCCACTAAACCACAGCTGTGTCTTGAAGAAAGAGTGTAGAAAAAGACATGGGTAAAGTACAGCAAGCTGTCCTTCCCGCGGCACAGCATCCCAGCCTCCAGCGGATCAATTTCCTACACCTGAGGTTACGTCTGGACATACAGCTTAGTCACACCCTCCATAGAGCAGGGAGGCTTGTTCCCATGTGAAATAAGCAGACATCCCAGTGGAAACAGTAATGAGCAAAACGTCCCTGTGGGAGACCACCACACTGCCAAAGGGTCCCAGCTCGGACTTGCTCATGGCAGGCAAAATCCAGATTTCTGGCGATGTGGAGTCTCTCAAAGGTCTTGCTTCAGGTCCCACCTCCATCAAGCAGACCAGCATGCACGGGAACAAGCTGTACGCCCAAGGAGAAGGAGCAGGCCAGCAGAAGTTGATGGTGTCCACGTTGAGTTGTGACCCACCTGGAGGTCCCAGTATGACCTCAGGAGGCACGATGGCGTCCAGCAGTAGAGAAGAGACATGCTTTCTCCCTGCAAACTACCCTGCCAGCGCTACGCTTGGGGCACTGCTGCCTTCCGCCGGCTGAGCTAATGTTAAAAGCATAGACTGTCTCCATGAAAAATCCTCAGGGAAAGCGATCTCCTGCCATTATGTGGAGGAGGAGGATGCAATCCCCAGGGAAGCTCTGCTGGCAGCTGAAATCTGCGCACCAGCCTTTCCTGGCCCGGGTTAGGCCAGTCAGGGGAGGAAGAGGACTTCCTACAGCACTTCATCCCCTCGGTTGGGCACGTGCATGGCTTCAGTACAGCCTTGGATCTATGAAGATTAAGATTCGGTTTTAATCAGGTCTTTAAGAGAATCTAACAAAAAATGTGAGCATATTGGTTTGAGGTATGAATACCTAATTGAGCAAATACCAAAACTGAAACCTGCTGTAAGTAACTACTATGTAACAGAAATTTCGGTTCATCATCACAGTACTTTTTAAGGCAGGGCATTATCTGCAGGTATATCATAAGAATATTTTTTAAAAAGGTAGCAATCCTAGAACAACTTGGTTTGCTCTAGTAACACATTCTGGAAGTCAACTTTCTGTTTATTTACAGACAACCAAAATGAAAATATTATGTCTATTTTCATGTGGCAGGCTTCAAAAACAGAAAGCAGCCACAGGAAAAGCATTTGTGATGGAAAGTTACTGTCAGCTCACTGGGACTGCTCAGGCTGTGAGAAGAGAAGGAAAGGGGAAGGCAGGGCTATATAGATATTTGTATGTATGTATGTATGTATTGATGATAGTGTGTGTGTTTATTTATATATATGTTTATATGTAGGAGTAAGAATCATAATGTCAGCAGAAAACAATATGAATATTTTTACCTAACATGAGAAGAAATACTAGTGTTTCTTAGGCTAGAAGGAAACAATGTATGCTCCACCAATGCGTACGTCCTTGCTGGGAGCCGTAGGCCTGGACCTCCAGTTTTAGTGGGGGCATGACTGAAAGACAAATAAATCCATTTCCTGGCTCCCACCACCGTAGCTCCTAGCCCACGTCCCCAGGACGTGGAGGGTGGCTGGGCATGGAGGGGTGTGCGCAGGGGCATAGGCGCTCCCCCAGCTTTCCCATGGGAAAACTACTGGGAGGCTATGGGCTCTATAGGACCCTTATATGCTGTGCTCTGCATCTGTGAAAAGCAATTATAAGGTCAATTGTAATACTTTTCTTCTTGCCCTGTAATAAAGATCATCCCTAAGAGAGAGGGCATCTCATTCAAACTCCTTCACTCTGCTGCTCTTTGCATTTCTCCAGCTTCGGCTGAGCCAGCCCTGGACAAGCACAGGTCCTGACCCCCTCCACTCTCTGTCTGCCCCAGGGTCTCCGCGCCTCTGTAAGAGAAGGTGTCATAGAATCATAGAATGGTTAGACTTGGAAGGGACCTTTAGATGATCTTTAGATGATCTTCAGATCATCCAGTTCCAACCCCCTTCCCTCCCACTAGACCATGTTGCTCAAAGCCCCATCCAGCCTGGCCTTGAACACTTCCAGGGATGGGGCATCCACAACTTCCCTGGGCAACCCATTCCAGGGTCTCACCACCCTCATAATGAAAAATTTGTGACTGATGTCTAATCTAAATCTCCCCTATTCCAGTTTAAAACCGTTACCCCTCGTCCTATGGCCTTGCAAACAGCCCCTCCCCAGCTTTTCTGTAGGCCCCCTTCAGGTACTGTAAGGCTGCTATAAGCTCTCCCAGGAGCCTTTTCTTCTCCAGGCTGAACAACCCCAACTCTCTCCGCCTGTCTCCACCATCCCTCTGATCAGCTTTGTGGCCCTCCTCTGGACCCGCTCCAACAGGTCCATGTCCTTCTTGTGCTGAGGACTCCAAAGCTGGACACAGTACTCCAGGTGGGGTCTCACTAGAGCAGAGTAGAGGGGGAGAATCACTTCCCTTGACCTGCTCGCCACACTTCTTTTGATGCAGCCCAGGTTATGGTTGGCCTTCTGGGCTGCAAGCGCACATTGCTGAATCATGTTGAGCTTCTCATCAACCAAAACCCCCTAGTTCTTCTTCTCAGAGCTGTTCTCAATTGACTCTCTGCCCAGCCTGTATTTGTGCTTGGGATTGCCGCAAGTCAGCTGCAGGACCACTTGGCCTGGCTGAACTTCATGACGTTGGCATGGGCCCACCTCTCATGCCTGTCCAAGTCCCTCTGGACGGCATCCCTTCTCTCCAGTGTGTTGACCGTGACACACAGATTGCTGTCATTGGCAAACTTGCTGAAGGTGCACTCAAACCCACGATTGAGTCACCTTGCATTGCAAAAAATCAGCATCTAAAACCATCAGCTGGTGCTTTTATAAATGAAAACAGAGGTCCATCGGAGACCCATCGGATGCTCGGTGCCCGCGCATGTGCATGCACACCACGCTGCCTGCCCGGGCGGACGAGCAGCGGGCAGTGAGGAAAACCTCACGTGCAGAGATGCCAGCCGACTTGTGGAGAACAAATCCCTCCACCAACTCTTCCAGAAAAAAAAAAAAAGAAAAAAAAAGCCTTGAACAAACCAGCCCCAGGCCATTTCAGCCAGCGACAAAGCTAACAAGCAAATCAAACAGAGAAATATCCCAGCAGACCTCAGCTGGCTGAACAAACAAACGGAGAAACTCAGGTTCCAAAGAGCAGGGGAGCTGGGTTATGAAACAAGATTTTTGATACAAAAGGAAGCTTACAGCTATCTCTGGTGATTAGACACGGAAGAGAAAGGTCGCTCTGGGTGTCAGACCACACTTCACACACACGGAGGTTATTCAATCAATATTTGTCCTGGAATCACATGCGGTGGAAAAATTTGCAAGTGAATGGTCAGCAGAATTTAATGCTCGTATTCATTCATATTGTGCTCTTGGATGGACATGTGTTTTTAAATCTAGTGCAACCTAAGCTTCAGAATCCAGTGGTTTTTTAAGCAAAAATCTTGGAATGAAGCACTCTTTGTATATGCCTTTCAATTACATCTTCTACAGGATGGGGACCCCTCACCTATCATTTTAGAAAGGGATCTGTGGTAAGAGGGAGATTATTTGAAGTCCTGGACTTAATGGGAAAAATAAATTAGTTAAGGCTCCAGGAAGACACCTCTGTCCACAGAAACTCCCCCCCCGCAAAGCAGAAGGGAGGGATTTATTCCTGCCCTTGCTGCGTTCCCTGGTCAAGCCATTGCGCTGGCATTAGAGGTTTTATTTAGGGTCAGGGCAGCAACAGCGGGAAGATATAATCTTCTGATCAACACACAGCTGTTACCCCCCGCCTTCATGAAAATGATGATCTCAGGTTGAGGATATTGTTGCCTTGAATCATCATATTTTTTTAACACACACACTCCCCCCCGTGAGTTCCCCACAACAGATTGTTTGCTTATGTTCAGATCATAAGGTCGTCACTCCCCATAAGGTTTCCCCCCTCCACTAGCAAGAGTTAACCGTAGGGGCCCTAACCATGGACTTTAGAATTTGGCTGCAAATAATGATGATTAAAACACAAACAAAACAAAATAAAAACAGGCAAACCCCAACCCTCTTGCTTAGTGACTTAATGACAAAATATGCGCAGGGCACAGCACAACAGCCAGTTCACTTCAGGGTGAGATATAGCTGATGGGTGGCATTCAGATAACTTTCATCAGAGGGGCAGGATGCCTCCGAGTCCTTAAAATAGTTGTTTTGTGTGATTAAAGTGAGGTATTAGCACTCTCTCAGATTGCGTAGGGGGTAATTTCAGCTGCACAGGGGAAAGCCTGGGAGAGGAGAGCCCCATTCAACAGCACAGAGATTTACAGAAAGAAGGCACATACAGAGGCAGGGTGGCTGCTTCAAGGCAGAAGCTTGTGGGGAGAAGTTTATTTTAATAGGCTAGCTGGAAATTCACTGGAAAAACAGCTCCATCAGCTCTGGTCAGGAAGAGTGAGGGCAGAGATTATGTTCCTCTGGCAGTCTGTCCTGCTGAAGCACCCGTGCTCCAGCACAAGGCAGAGCATTGCCATGTCCTGCATCAGATGTGCTTTATTCCTCGTGCGGCTAATGCAAAAGAAAAAAGCCTCTGAGTCGGTCACGCTGTGTTAAAGATTGCTTTGACGGACTTCAAACAGCCAGCTGAAATCTTCCGCCATGCACGCAGGGCGGCTCTGCTTCCCGAGAAGATGCTGCAGGAGGGCAGAGGGATGAGCGGGGAGCACTGCCCAGGTCAGGGACACGTCCACGTCCGAGGGAAAGGCGCTTTGTCCATGTGGCGGGTGGAAAACCAGCAAACCTCACGACAAGGGGGTTTGGCATGGCACCATCCTGGCGCATTTATGGGAAAAAGCAGTCTTGCAAACCATTTCTCTTCCACCTGCAACACCTCCTCCCCTCTAAAACCACCCACCCTCAGGGCAACGCTGACCCACGCTGCTGTTGTCTGGGGAGAAGAAACTCCCTATTCAAAGCGGGGCACCCTGGCACAAAACAGGGCTTCTCCCGCAAACGGTGAAGAACAGGGCTGGCACGTTTCACGCGGGGAGCTGCTCTTTCTAGGTTTCACCCACACAAGGCTATTGAATTTACATTTCGCAACACTTGCAAGGGAATATTCAAAGCGGGGAGAGAAACGAAAGCTCCTCCCTGAACGTGATCTGCCCCTTTCAGAGCTCTGGCCCTGGGTCTGTTTGGCACTGAGCATTACAGCCTCCTGCCTCACTGCATGCTGTCCTCTGGCTCTGAATTGGGGCAGAACCACACAGATTCTGACACAATTAAAATGATGTTTCATGGGAGTCGCTCTTAATGCTCCGTAATGTATTTCCTTAAATAGCCATGTATTTGGCCTAAAATTACTTGGCTTGATGCCCTTTAAAAATACCCACTTTGGAAACAATTGCACGCTGAATTTGAGCATTTGAAGTTCTGGGACAAATGACCCTACCTGCATTTGTCATCCTCTTACCTTTATGGGCATCATCCTCCTGCTTCTCTCTGCAGTCCAGGTGTGCTTTGTACAGAGCAACAAAAGCAACGTATCCCTCACCTATCTTGTTCTGGTTGGCAAGCAAATACTAAAGGCTCAAGACCAGCAGATGGCTAATCAAATAAATTCACGTCTTATCGAGCCTACGCAGGATTAACACACCCATGTTTTCACCGCGTGGTTCTCCTGTGAGCTATAAGGGTTGTTCTAAAGGCAGAAACTGCAAACGGTTGTTTCCAAGGGCACAATAAGCTTCGTGACATGTTATCAGATAATATATACAGTCCACTGAAATGCTGATTAGGTGTCAGTCAGTTTAAAATTCCTGTACCTTCCTAAGCACAAAAATCCGGAGAGGTGCCAACACGTCATTGCTGTTTAGAGCAGCCCAAAATTTAAACCAGGAAATTTCTTGAGAGAAGACAGAGGAATTTCAACACTAATTGTAGTTCTGTAATTTTTAAACCTTTCTCTATAGGCTGTTCCTCTTCACTTCTTTTTCTCACAAACATGCTTTCTACCCCCAAAAATTAACACTCAGGTGAAACTGTACAGGGACGTGGGACCTTGTGGCCCCTTGTGAGCTGCTAAGGTGGCCCGTAACACCAGTACTGCATAAACCAGTGCAGACAGCAGATCTCTTCCAAAATGTGCTTCAAGTTTCTCAACATCAAGTGTCAAACCTACCATACCACCACCAAGACCTTTTCTTGGAAGTCTTTACCGGTGCCTTAAACCTAAAGGTGTCTTAGGTGCCTTCAGGATTTCTTCTTAGGGCCTTCTCACCATCTTCTGCCTTATGGATGACAGTGGAAACGGCACACACAAATGGTCCCTGTGCCTTTAGCATGTGGATGTCTCACCCTGGCCACCCTCTGCACCTCAACTGAGGTGCAAGGGGAGTTGTACTGATGTTAGGGCATCAGTAAGGGAAGCCAGGACTATGCCAGCAGAGACAAGATATAGATGAACCAGCACTGAGAACAGAGCTAGTGAAGACATTTGAGCAGTGGTTACAGGAGGGATAAGACCAGGACTGGAAGATACAACTCTTAACATCCTTGTTTCATTTCTTTCCACTAGAAAACTGGTATTTCTGGACTCATAGTACCAGATGGGACACAATGGGACCACACTTGTGGTTTCATTTACATCTGTACCCTTGATGTATAGCACGTTTGACTCCATTTGACTGCATATTTCCCACAACTTACAATCTTGCCTTGAAATTCGAGTTCCAGCCTCTCCGTAACTTCCAGTCTGTTCATTCATTACCTGCTGGCAAAGAACTGCAGGTTAAGTTCTGCCTCCTTCATATCTCTTACAGGCATAATGGCTACTTCACTGGCAATTTTAACAGCTTGCAGTTAAAAATAAAGCACAGATTCATTTGATCAGTTCAGGGAATGAACACTCAGAATATTGATTGAAAAAAGCATTCAGCTAGCTGCAGCAATTGCTCTGGCGTCCGACCGACGGGTCAAATCAACGCTTTTCTTCCCCAGAATCCCTTCTTTTCAAGGCATATTCGAGAGAACTTTGAAGTTCCAGGGTTTTCTTCTGGAAGCGTTGCTCCTGCTGCAAGTCAACGTAAAGGCAACATAAAACTCTTACAATATACAACACAAGACCTCGTTTTTCAGAGGAGATACGCATTTAAGGCAAACGTTAATATAAAGCCAGATTTTAATATGCTCCCTTACAAAGCAAAGTACTTTAATCCAGCAGTGGTCCCATTAAAGCCGGACTACTCCTGCAGTATGATGCTTTTCAAAAGGGGTATCATTAGGGTGCAGCTCTGGGAAGTAACACCGTGGTTGCAAGGAGGGTGCGAACAAGCTTCTGCTACTGAGGATCTACTAGTTAGTCCTAATGATGGTTTGAATGTGGCCGATTGATTGCATCTTGCCTCATTGTCAGAGTAGAAAAGAACTCTTCCAATTAGTTTTGAAAAGGAGTGAATTTAATCAGACTATTGCCAAATACTTGGTATTTACAGAATATTTAGATTTGTGCTAAACCCCAAGTTTTTAGCCAGGATTCACCTACTCTTGCTATAGAAGCCTCTTGCTTTGAGGCAGCTTGTTCCCATAGGAACACAGTCACGCTGGCATCATGGAGATGGCTAAAACAATTCCAAAAACAGCCCGCAGAATAATTCTACTGCGTATTCCTTCTACTGCTCTAGTTTGAGCGTATGTATTATGTCCTATTGTATCTAGTTGGAATTATATCCCCGCAGGGCAAAGTGAAATATACATCTATATATATATATACACACACACACACACATATGTGTGCACACACACGCTCATAGAGAGCGAGCGAGGCAAAATCCTGTTAATTCCCTTTGGTGTTTGAACTATTTCCTTTTTTTTTTTTTTTCCTGAGGGGCTGGCATAAAACCCAGCCACCTCCAAAGACATTGCAGTAAATTAGAACTAAACCATTCATTTTTACTTTGGAAGAAAGAATTATCGGTGTGTCAAACTTCCCAACAGAGAGACCTACAGATGCAGCAAATATATACCGAATGCCATGCTGGGGGAGCCATAGCCTCCTGATACATTGCCATTTCTTTCAGCTTGCTTTCTGGCCCCTAAGTAAGTTTTATTTTGTCATACATTTTAGGATGGATCTGACAGATGCTTTCCAGCTCTTATTTCTTCATAGCTTAATGGATTTATCCTGTCCTTAGAGGTCAAGGAGACTTGAATTTTAGTCTTTTGATTTGAATGCCGTCTCTCTTCCCTTACTTTCTTTTACACTTGAAGGCTTCATTTATTTAAACAGCCTCATTGATCTCAACGTGAAGATTATTACGCCAAGGTGCTATTCAGTTTGAGCAGAGACAGCAGAAGACTCTGGATCTGTCTTTACTAGGGGATGGCCTTTCCGTTTATGTCATTTCCATTTGCTGCTTACAAAAATTTCCAGCCAAAACCTTCAGAGGAGAAATATATCCTGTTTAGACCAATTTTTAGCAGCAGCTTTAATTTCTATCGGATTACATGAGATGTGTGTGGCAAGTTATGGTTATCTGGGGTAGGGTTGAGCTGGTGGTTCCCCCCACTAATGTCAGGAAGCTATTTCCTCACCCATGCATCCATCCATGCATCCATGCATCCACCCATCCATCCATCCATCCCCTGCCCTGTAGGCAGCCAGCACAGAGCTGGGGCACCCCTGGCCATTCCTCTACTGGTGAATTTGCTGTTCCTCGAGCAGGGGGCTGGACTCCGTCCCCTCCCAACATGAAGGCAAACAGGAGGATTTGGGAAGTGCAGGCAGCAGCCCCACCTGAGCACCACAGCGGTGGCCCAGGGCTGCAGTGAAAGACCTTGGGAGGGCTGTGGTGGGAAGCCCATGACCTGACCCAGCCCACGATGAGACCCCCCCAAGCCGGGCACATGCCAGCATTGAAGGTGTACAGCCTTTGGCAGCTCAGAGGTTTTTGGGGAGAGGAGCTGCCCGCCATCCTCCTCCCACCCAGCTTGCAGCCGAGGCTGACCCCATATCTCCCCCTGCCCCAAGGTGGCCGCCGTTTCATCTTCCTTCTCAGCAGCTCAGTCGCTTGAGCCAGTTTTTCTGGCTGCCCTGGGACAGAGGCAGATGTGACCTGGCTGGCTGTTATTTTGCTGGAAATTTGCCGGTGGCAAATATTTACCCAGGAGTGTTGCTCGGAGGACCCAGGCAGGACACATGCCCCGTCCAGGGGACAGGGAGAAGTGGCTGCAGACCTTCTGGACCCTCATGCAGGTGGCCCGAGGTGACAGGACACAAGGGTGCAGGTGCAGGTTTTATTTCTTCTCTCTGGCTGCCTGCTTTCCACACCAGCCTGTGGTAAGCACTACCCACTGAGGATCTCCCGAAGTTCAAAGGGCTCTAAAATCTTCCCTGAAATTTTGGAGTGAACCGAGCGCAGTGCTCACGGGATATCACATTGCACGCAGACCAAAAAATGCCATTGAGCTGAACGCAAAACCCCAGCTCCCGCTGCCAAAAAGTTTTCCGTTTGCCTTCTTCATTCCCCTTGGAGTCACACTCCCTGAATTTAATATTTTCAAGAGGAGGAAAAAAAAAATCTTCCTTTGAACTTTTTTTTTTCTTTTTCTTGGATATTAAACATTTCCAGCCAAGCTGAACTTGTAGGAGAGCCTCTGAAGTGAAACACTCCACCAGCGCGTCCCTCTGGGAACTTCAGATGCTATTTATTTAATGTTTTTACTCATTGAAGGCTGCGTCTGAGAAGGTGTCAACAGCGTTTTCACTCTTACCCAGCTCCTCGGGTCTGACTGTCCTGTGAACTGGAGTATTTTCCTACCCTAGGCAGCCAGCAAACTGAAGGACTTGCTCACATGAATGTTTCAGAAACCTGCAGCCTGTTTTAAAATTATCCCGAGGCCATTAAAAATTAACAGACACCGTGATGAAGGCGGATGTTCTTCCCGGCTTCCCTCTGAAATCTTAATGTCTAGTGATTCTGTACTTGATTCCAAATTGTCTCAAAATGGTAAAGAATGGGACAGATCACAGCTGTCACTTAATGAAAACCTTAAAAAAGCTCTTTTTAGCAACCAGTCGTTCTGTTCTACTGTAGTGACAAGTTGCTTTTTATTTACGCCGCTGCTTAAGGAGATTTCCAGGCAGACAGGACATTTGCCCATTCCTTTCAATAAAGACTACTCCATTTTTATCCTCATGCCTATGTTAACTTATTATGATACTGCAAAAAGAAAATAATTCTGATTTCACAGAAGGAAACAGCAGCAAGACAAGGTCAAACACAGACAGGGGTTGTTTTCTGTACAAGTCCCTACGGTTTTTGTTTTTCAAGGGAGGGAGGAGCTATGTGGCCCTGTTCCCATTTAATCACTACAGTAGGAGCCAGCAACGGCCACATTCCAGTTGCAGTTGTGACATGGCCACCTTCCTTGTTTTGTCTAGTTATCCCGCAAACTCACTGAGGCATGGGAGAGCATTTTAGCAGCACCCAGAAAAACAGAGCTCCCATTTTAGTGTGGGTCTCTAAGGGATCCAATAGTATGGAGAGCGAACAAATGACGACAGCAATCTCAAAGCCAGCTGAAGTTGAACGAGGAACTTTAAAAATTCAAGCGTAAAAGAAAAAAAAAAGGTGAGGAGGAATTCAGGTTGGATGTGGAAGCCCTCAGCCCGCCCCCGCCCCCGCCATGTGTATGTGTTTCCATCAGACAGCTGGGGACGGCATGTGCTCAGCCCGTTCCACAAATGCGGAAGGCTGAGGTTTCCTCCATGAAGATCTATCCTCCCTGGCAGTTTTAGCTGCTAGGTAGGAATAAGTCCCCAGCTAGCATATGCGAGCTATGATTCAAAGGCTTAAAATTGGACAGAGGTGTGTGGATTCTGACAGAAAGGGCACCCCCTCCTCCTTCCCCAGCCCCACCTCGGAGGCAGAAGCCCACCTCCTGAATTCTTGTCTCGGTACGGGGATGCCGGGGTATTTCAAAGGGAAGGTCACAAGAATTTCTACTGTGGGCCAAGCGATGTGTTTTTCTTGGTCTTGTTCTTGGACCTGGCATAACCATTTTGACCAAAGTTTTCCAAGAAATGTTTGGCCTGAATTGGATCTAGCATGGATCTAGCAACGGAAAATGTTAGGTATTCTTAATAAATGGCTGTTGCCACCAGCCCCACCTAAAGGAACTGTAAGTTGGAGTAATGATACAGATTCCAGTTTTGATTACTTAACTGGACTGCCCTAATTTCTCCAAGAGACAAACGACTATCAAATTGGCCCTACCACCCACATGTGCGCTACGAGCCTGCCGGGGAACCTTTCAAGGCATACACAAACACCATGCAGGCTGCACCTCTGACATCTAAAATAACTGACAGGTCGGGTGCCCTGACCATCCACACCTCAGCTGATCTGCAGAGACACAGTTTCACCTTTGCCGAAGGCATCTGCTTCTGCACGTCCTACCCCACAGTCACCCACACTGCTCCAGCCATGATGTTTGGCGGTCACACCTCTCTCCCACTTCCCCACTGCCATATATGAATTTGGTTTTACATTAACTGGCTGATGTTCGCACCTACCCTGGAACGATGTAAGCAAACAAAGTTAGGTTCTTCATGAAGAAGCAAGCGTGGGCCCACGTACATTCAAGCAACGATGCTCTTCAAACAAGGTGGCACTCACGTTACTGTCAAGTTTTTACATTTCAATTAGCAAAGGCAGCCCTCAACATGTAAAACACTCAGGATCCTGAAAAATCACCAACGGGAAGCACAAGTACTTAGCATTTCTGAGAATCAGGCTAAATTTGCAACAGACTGAAGGTTAGGGCCTGGCACCAAAACAGGCCTTGCTATCCAGATGCAGTATTAGTCTTTTGTAAAGAATTTGTACTGTCTTTATCCAATTTCCATTCTTAACTGTGGTGCTCAGTGAAATGTGTTCAAAATCCCTCTACTTTTCTTTCCTGCCAGACAGTCCTTCTAAGCAGAAGGATTACTAAATTCATATTCCAAGTCTTTCTCCAATGTTACGACTGTTTTCCTCTTTTGAAGTGCAATTCTCTTCTGAAAAGGAACTCTGAGAAGGAAAGGAAAAAAGCATTTATAAAGGTTGCACGTTTCTTTTTCTCCAAAGTCTTGCACAGCGAGAGTGCTCACAGACTAGGGGAAATCCGCCCGACTGTTGGGATCTGATAGCGATATCCATGAGCACCGGTAATAACTATCTCTGTTCTCAACTACGGGAGCGCAGAAGCTCCAGAGTACATCTTTGCTGAGCTTTGCATAACAGCATCACCTGACTCATCCTGACAGTCAGAAAACAAGCCTGTCAAAATTACAAGAGACAACTGCACTTACTTTTTCTTCCCCTAGCTGCCTCGGTCCTGCAGCTCTAACAAGTATCAGTGACAATAAGAAACTGGGTTTTGTCACTAAAGCAGGCAAACACGGCGCTGAGGCCACTCAAGAACTGGCCTGGTGACTCACGCTGGTGACTCAGGACCGGTTATTCCTGCAGAGTTAACCCTCAGTATAATACAAATCTTGCCTCTAACTCAAATTCCTGGTGAAGTTTTCGAGTCACATGCAAAGACATTTTTAAGCTTGACTTGGCAAGCCGATCAGCAGCCCAGCTTTTAGCTCTGTGGCCTTTCAGACTAGCTCTTCACTTCCTGCTAGCCGCATGCTTCCATTGCAGCAGGACTTGCCTCACACTGGTTAAAGTAAACCCAAGGCAACATGAGGCTTCCACACTTGTATCAACTTTCCTCTGAAGGCAGTTAGGCAGAGGCACCGTTTCCCCAATCTCACTTCTTGACCTGGACAGGTTGGAGAGTTG
>VYZM01014266.1:1466-16008 GCA_013398915.1 Dromas ardeola | reverse complement strand
TTACCAATCCAATAGGTATATGAGTGATGCTGAAAGAAACTCCTTATGTTTGCTTCTTTTAATTATGCTTAGTCGCAGCATGCAGTTTATGATTAGTGAAATGGGTAAATTGCTTTATCATCAATATGTCATCATATGCATACAAAAACTCACAGTAGGTAATATTAAGACCATCTTATGAATGAATGTATCCTGTGCCATACAGTGAATGATAAAAAATTTGTAATTATTTTTTATATAAAAAGATATGATATAGTGTATACAGTTAGCCTCTGAACTTCATGCACTCATAAATACAGTCTCTCCCTATTTCTCACTTAAGATCAAACAGAAAAAATATATGTACTACACAATCCTGTGCTTAGATGACTACCACCAACTTAAGGAAATTAAAAATAAAGAAAAGACTTATTTTTTCCAATTTTTAAAATACTCCTGAGACAGTCAATCACCAAATGGATGGGAAGGAAAACTCAGGACTTCTCTTTTATAGATCAAGACCAACACAACTGGAGTTATGCTGTATAACATAAATATATTTATATGCGTGTGCTAAGCGCATTCACATCAGTTAGAAAACAAGTAATCTTCTTATTTGTTTGGCTAATATTTCTCTTGATGTGAATCAACAATTGCTCATTCTTCCCCTATAGTCATGTCTTCCCATGACAAAACAGCAACTCATTTCAGCAAAGACATTGTGTTTTCTCTTATTACGTACCTGCTCCCCTGAAGAGAAGGAGCTGCCCTGCATCTCAACAGCAGAAAGCACAGCACAGGAGCTGCTTCTTTAATTCCTGTTTCCTCAGTTTAGATGCAAAAGCTCCCATCCCATCTTATCAAAGTGCATCTTTCAAGCATACACACAAAGCATTTTTGCTAAGAAGCAATGACAGAGACTAGATAGTACATGCTGAGAAAGGCAAAGTTTAACAGGCAGCTTCATAAAAGAAAAATGACCTTTCTAACACTGCATAAACTTCACTGTGCTTTAAATTAGGTTTAACTTCAGGAATGATTATGAATTGCTTTCTTACAGATGTGGAAGATGTGACAAGACATCACAAAACCTCTATCATGATCTTCAAGCGGAAGGCCCTGCCATCTCACCTTCTCTTTTACTTTTCCTCCTATTCAGCAGCGTCCATTTTCATTCATGGAATTCAGCATAGTTTGAGCTACATATTGAGATTTTCCACACTCTACACACTCTAAATCATCTATAATCTAATTTTTTCCCCTAAAATGTTTCTTCTTCCCACTTTTCCTTTTAGTCAAAGCAAACACACTGGATCATTGAAAAATGTCATCGTTCCTTTTCTTATCCAACCGCTGTCTATGTATTTTTTCCAAATACACTCAAATATATTTATTTTCTTGTATGCTTAAAAGTTTATGTCAAAAGAAAAACAGAGTATGCTATCTTATGAAAAATAAGGCAAATAAATGAAAGTTATGTTAATTGGTTTTTGTCTTAAGCATAGTGAATCCTAATATCACTGTAATAATTAGGTGCTGTTTTTTAAAATGGCATTGCTCTATTTTTTTTTTTAATAAAAAACTTTCTCTGCCCTTTTATTCCACTGTTTACAGCAAAATTCTGCCTCCTTCTAAGCCTTAAAGTACTTGCCTGTTACAGGATGTGAGTTTCTTTCCGTGCCTATTTTTTCAGTGGCCAACCCTGAGTGCTGGGCAGCTTTCCAGCATGAGAATTTGGACTTCAGAGCCTGACCTTTAGGTATTCTGCAGTCAGCGTGAAAGTGCCCATTAATTTCAATGGCATTTGGAGCAGGGTCTTGGCCCTTAATGTGACCTTATTTTCTTCCTAAAATGTAAATTATTGACAATGTTGGCAAAGGATGCTAAGGTAATCAATTCTATTCCAGATGTAAGTTTAATTTTATTGGCTAGCGTAGCCTTGGAAATATGTGTGAAGAATATTCTAAGCCGGCACAATATTGTAAACCTGACCTTAAAAATTAAAAACAAATACAGCAAAATCTTTAAAAACACACACCCACCCACTGTAGTCCCATCAATATTTTTAAAGGAGTTTGTAGGTTTTAGTATATCTAAAGATTTAAAGTTCGGTACACTCTTCCAAACAATGCAGTCAACTAAGTCTATAGGTAGCAGAAAATAGCAGAGATTATTTTATTCCAATGAAATGGAGTTTTCATTAGCTGAGGACATGGCTGTTGCAATGTTTAATACATAAGAGGTTGTTTCTTGACATATAGTTATGGATATAGATGTATATCTTGAGAAACTTTTTTCTTACTTCATTGAAATTAATTCATGTGTCACCTGCATTAAAACCATGAGGCTAGTACACCGTCTAATCAGAGTGAAGTGCAGTACCGGTTCATACCACTGACCATCCAGGCAGTTTCGTTTGAATAGTAGCGGCTCAGGAGCTGCATTACTATTCAGTATAAAAAGCTTTCACTCTATGATGTGAAAGACTGACCTTTCTGCCCTACGCAGCTGGTGGTTCAGAGCCAGAGATAGCATTTACTCAACTTGAGCTGTCAGATAGAAAGGGCAAATGTACCAGCAGGTAAGTGAATTAAGCACTGTTCAGTAGGTAGTAATATCTAATTATTCACGACACATTTGTCATATGCTGTTAGAAGACATTAAAAATGCTGATGTCTGGCCATTCTATTCAGTAACACATCTGCTGAGAAACACAGAGTATACGGGTTTCAGGTACCTGTGATTACATTCCTGCTTTCTTCCCCTTCTAGAAAACTTATTTCATAATTTTTATCTACTTTCAAGGGTACTGCAGCTTCCTTTATGAAAATGTAAGAGCTAAACCTTAGATTATGAAAAAACAACATAAACAGAGCTTGAAAAATCCATAATTGCTTCAAAGACCAGCCTAATAATGCACTGTAATGTCTGCTATCCACAATCCAGGCAGAACGTTACACCATTGCTCTGTATCTTTCCAATGCAGCACATAGTAGGCATTTTAATTTTTTATTATTTCTAACTATTAAACTTTCTTTCTGGATGCTATACTAGGGTTTTGCTATTTTCCTATAAAACAAACAGTCATGAACTTCATTACTGTAAATAAAACAAATGTTTGACCCAAATCTCTATCAAATTAAGCAGTAAGAGGATGAAGATATACAGACTAAGACTTGCAGAACCCAGTACTGAAATATTTAGTTTTAGAACTTAGCCTAATAAGAGCTTAAAATATCTCCAATATAATCAGGTATTTCATTTCTAGAAATGAGCAAGTTTAAACAACTTCAGTATTTCTACTGAGGCTGCTTCTGGCATCCTTAATGAAAGGACTAAAATTTCTGAAGATAGCTGAACTAGTGCCAATCTATATAGCTACTGTTTTACAGATACAGATGGAGTTTGTATTCATCGCTATCCTAATTTTTACTGTTATTAGCATTAACGTAAATATATTTTATAAACATCTTCTGTGTAAGGATTGTTTTGGTACTGACATTTACTTGTCAAATACAATATGCCCTCATCAGGCACATAAGAAAGTCATCTCTTCCTCCTGGCAGTTTAAGTGCCAAACTCAATCAATTCAATCACTTGGCGCTTTGCTCAATTGCATGTACTTCTTGACTTAAAAACATAACCACATGCTAATTGACTTGATCTTTAATGGGAATAGAGATGTTTAATTCCTCCCATTTCAGTACAACCACATCCTTGACCATTAGCTGAGAGGATCCAGCTAAGTAGCCAGTATTTCACACTCCTCAGATAACCTGGGAGATACTGACTGATGAAAATTCTAACCACTTTCAAACAGACTTGCCTCAGAGCAGGCAAGAATCTTTCAGCGTGGGGCTCCAAAGCTGCAATTAATCTGGGGAGGCTGTAGCAGTCAGAGCATATATTTGTCATACTGAAATCTCTGTCAGCTGGACATTTCTGTGTATGCTGTTGCTGTCTTGATCCCTGGAAGTTTTCCAAATCTGTTGGGAACAAGCCCCAGGAAACCAAGTGTGAGCCCATAGCTGACCTTGGTTTGAGCAAGGGCTCGGACAAGAGACCTTCCAATGTCCTTTCCAACCTGAATTATCTTCTGACTTTTCAGTATTGGTGAATAATAAGAAATCCTTAAAACTCTAATCCCTGAAAAAATAGAAAAACCATGGATAAACTGATTCTTCCACAGCATATGCTATTTGGTGTAAGTGTAGAGAATATTGTAAGGAAGGAAGCTAACAGGGATCCTGCGTATATAATGACTGTCTTTTATTTATTCAACCAGTTCTTGTAACTTTCCTTTTCTAAATAATGGCCAAGTAATATCCAACATTATTTGCTAACATCAAGCCATACATAATTCTGAACAATCCTAATATTAAATCCTTTGTAAGGAGAAGAGTGATTTTGAATACAACAATTAAGCACTCAGGGATACAGGCATCCTCAGTTCATGCACACACAACTCATTAATATTAACAAAAATTACATCCCCAGATTAAGAGAGAGGGTAGCTTTAGTCTCAGCATTGTATTAAATTAGGTTCTCTATAAATAAATCTTCTGAGTACGACTGTCCACAATTTTTTTGCAATGAATTACTTCAATTAAGTGGAGTTCAAGACGCACTTTAAAAATATGACCGTTTCTTTACAAATTCTTAAATGTTATCCTACAGCAGGGCTCTACTCTGGATTTTTTCTATATGCAAAATACAGAGAGGAATACGTGTTAAAATCATATACCGTGAAAAAGGACAATCCAAGAGAACTAAATGCATAGAAGGTGAAGTTGCCACAAATAATGACATAAAACGTATTTAAAAAAAGCAGCAAAACACAAACCAAAACAAAAAACAAACGGCATCAAAGTAAACACAGAATCTCCATATCTGGGGAATAGGAGCCTGTGAGCAAAAAATATACTTTCACCGGTATGAATGTTAAGAACACCTATTTAAAGGAAAGTTATGCAGGCCTGCAAGTAAATTGAGACTGCTCAGCTGTGCTTATAAAATAGAATGTAATACATTGTATTGGGAGTCATTTCTATTCATCATCAGCCATTCTCTAGCTGCAACAGGGCGAAGGCTTCATCTGTACTTGTCCTGTCCATCATGCTGAAGGGTTTGGCCAGAACCCCAGCAAGCTGGCAAGAATCAGTTGGCAAGTTCATGACACTGTCATTTAAGACCATTTCCTTGGTGACCTTACCACCAGCGCTGAACTTGACAGCGATAGTTCTCCCCAAAGAACTCGGAGACTGTTCTTCGACCGAGTTGTCTGTAGTCAGAATACAGATACACTAAGATGATTTTCAAAACCATCCTTCGGCAAAAAGCTACTAATAATATTCAAAGCTTTTCTGTGCTTTCAATACATCAGACAGATGCAGCCACAATGTGAATGAGAGGTATGAAGGCAGAGGAGAAAGATTGTTCAGAGCTGTGGCTATATTGTGTGATGGGGAAGAGATGTACCACACCTGGGAGAAATGGGGGAGGGGGCTGGGCTCTTTGAAACCCTCCCCTCAGTAAATCTACCCCTTCATACACAGAAAAATGTTACCGGTGAAACACAGAGGGTAAGTTTCAGTACAAATTTTCTGATATGTTGCCATCAATGTAGTTATGACAAACTAGACCAGATGAGAATTTCCCACCTGGAAGGTTCTAAAATTGATCAACAGACTTTTTCTTTTGCTGAGTCATTCAAGTCATAAGCAATTCCAAAATACAATGAAAAATCCAATCGCAAAAAAAGAAAACAACAGAAGGAGATTAAAAAGCTCTGTAAGGCCTGAAAATAAAATAAAGCTTCACATTTTAAATTGAAACTCTGAAAGATTTATTAGCCATTGATTATAGTTCGCATTGTGAGGCCTACTTTCCCATTTTCAGCAGTCTAACCAGTTCCTCAGCTTTACTAGACTCACACAAATTTTTTCCCAAGCAAATCTACAGTTTAAAAAGCCCTGAGTGGGTTGATTAAAATTTCCTCACAATGTGCTGCAAGTATGGACAGCTTTGAGTATTAAACTTTATTTTGTTATTTCCTGTATTATTAGGGGCTCTTTACGATGCCATGGTACTCTGCACCATGTGGGCATACAGTAAGAACCAATCTTTGCTGCCATTCAATCTAATTAGATAATACCAAGAATAAGAGAAAAGCTCAAAATATTTATTGTATGGTTAATAGAAATAGCAACATAATGAATCAGTGGTAGAGAAGTGAGTCAATTGTTGGTACTTTGATTGTCAGTTTAGCCATTCACCCCTATAGGACAACAAAATCCCATTGTTCTCAATATGAAATAATCATCATTATTCCTCACTCATTTTAGTCTTTGTGATACCTTTTAACAGCAAATGCCATGCACTTCCCCAGGTCAGAACGAAAAAGCAGAAAAACAAACTCTTCAGAGTCTTGTAAGAAGTGACTTGTCTGATATATTGCTCATTAATCTTGTTGCTCTCAGCTCAGCTTCCTCTTTGCTTTACTCGGAATTTCAAATTCTTTAGCATTTTCTAACCTGCATGAGTTGACAAAAGGAAGAAAACCACCCCTTCTCCTCTGTGCAAGTGAAAATTTTGTCGTTGACCCCACAAAAGGGTGAGCTTTAACAAGAAGGCCAGTATTTTGTGACTCCAGCCATGAAAGCTTCAAACCCTGCATAGCCTGGTAACTCGGTAAATACAGTGTTACCACTGCCTGTAACAGGCCACAAGCATTGCCCTTAGGTAACAGCATAAGCCTTAAGATTTCTCGGTCTATTTAAAAACTACTAACTAAATGTTTCCTTTGTTGTGACACACAGATGATTTTTTGTACCAAAAAAAAAAAAAAAAGGAAAAAAACCCCTGAAACCCAAACAGACTCCAGTTTTCTGATAAAGTATTGTTAGTGAGATTGTCTGGTTAATGGTTTGAAAAAAAACGTTCCACTGCTCCATTTGATGCTTCATGAAATGAAGCATCTTTGCCATACTTCACTGCATTTAGACCTAACAACATGTCAAATTCTTCCGAAATAAACTGTGGGCCATTGACTGAGACAATTTCCTCTGCAAACCATATGCAGTGAAAAATTCCCTTATGATTTATTTATTTCATAGTAGGGCAGTCTATATTGCCACTACTCCAGATGCTGCAAAGCTGCTGAGCTTTGAAAGGGAAAGGCAAGGTACAAATATCAGCCTTAAATACCACTGAGAATTATTTTTTAACCTTGTCCTTTATCATATGCAGTGCTGTTGCGTGAAAGGGACAAAGCGGTTTTGGCAGAAAATAAACCCCCTTGCATTCTAACACTCCTCACCGAGGTGGGAGGCTAGGTGCGGCTAGGTTTAAATTCTGAGTGATGCCCAATTCGTCACTATCAGTCCAGTCGCGTTTAACATGTGTTAAACTATCACGATTTGGATGCACTAATAGTGGGCTACACTGTCAGTCTAGTCATGCTCATGAACTAGCACGGCCACTCCCGAGTCGTTGGTCGCGTTCAGTGAGAAACTAAAACGACTAGCTACTTAAACAGTGCAGTTTATTTGAACAACAGATCAAGGTTCTTTGGATTGCCGGTGATAAATACACTGTCTGCAAAGCACGTGCAAATAAAGTAATGTTAGTTACACAAAACGCGCGACAAAGTTAGAAAAGAGATTCTCTAGAGAAGTTTCTAAGTTTCCCGAAGAAGCGCTCGGTATAGTCTAAGTCTTACCCACAGGCGTCCCTATGGGGGGGAAGAAAGGCTCAGCCCGTCGACTGGTCCCGGAAGTCAAAGGCAGTCTGTGATGGAGTTCTCCCTGACTTGTTCGCGGTGGTGTCTTCCCTAATATCCCCCCTTTCTCGGGCTATTTTTATACTATTTTTTACTTTCAAGGTGGAGTTTGAGTGACTTTAGTCATACATACCTTTATTATGATTGGTGTAAAATTCTCTCGCTTCGATTTAAAGGTATAGTTTACGAAAAATTCAGGGCGCAGACTCAAGGAGGAGTGGTCGCATCTTGGAGGCGGGTAGCCTTTGGGATGGAGGTGTGCTTTGGTATTATAATGACATTATAATGAGCAAAGTTCACACAAAGGACGGCATTTCATCAACATTTGGCAGAATCTGGGCTCAGGGTAGCGAGTTGGTCACTTATCCATTCATCTTGTTCTTGTACCTGCTACACATCACAGGGCAAGGCCACGGAAGATTGCGTTCCGTTCCGTCCCCCGTGTAACTTCGAACCGCAGGTACTGAGACAATACAGCCTGGAATTCATGCCAGCTGCAGCCGCCTACCTCAGAAGCCTTTGATTCTATACCTTTCTTTGATGTGTGATCAATGCTGAACTTTTTGCGGTTTTAGCCAATTTAGTAGTCATTCCACAAGTGCCTACAGAACTTTGATTACCCATCTCCCACTTTGTGGCTGAATTCCTGAACTGCTGAGTAAGTGTATGTCCTTCACTTGAAGTGATGGTACAGCTTCATACAAAAATCACAACACTTCATTGCATATTAGCTACATAGCCTGTTGAAATGCTAGGTATATGTGTCTGCATTCTATTTCATTTCTTGTAGCCTTTCTTAGCATGACATCAACAAAAATGATTTTAATAAATACCTAGGCACTCACAATTTATTATATGTTTTATGGGATTTAGTTACACTGCTGTCCTCCAGCAGTGATTTGTAATTCTGAATAAATTTTAAAGAAATCGGAGTTCAGTAAATATACAATTTAGTTTAAAAAAAAATCTTAAAATACTGTCAGTTCTCAAGGCTTCTAAGTCATCATCTTTGCACCTCTTTTCTACTAGTCTCATGCCTGGACAACAAATTTACTTCAAGGTGAATTATCATGCAGCTGGAGTACTATGCAAATATAAGGCACACATAAACCCCATTTTCAAGAAACTTGATCTCATAGGATCCTAATTTTCTTTCCAGGTCAGTGGGATTTGGGCTTCTAAGTTCTCCATCTAGAAACTTAAGACATCAATTTCTAAATCATCGATTTTAGATTGCCAAAGAGATATATGTGCTTGTTACTTGATATGGGAGTCAAAGCTTATATCTGCAGTACATTTCATTTTCTCCCTTTGGATGTTATAGGAATGTACTTGTCTTAAACCATAGACACAAACATAACCCAAAATTGAAAGTATTATATTTACTTCCGTTGATTCTGTACCACTTTGTATAAATTTTCATTGGCACAAGGATGGAAATCCAGTTTCCTCTAGCTCAGGAAAGTGATTTAACCACCATAGTTCGAAGTCAATCTTGGCTTTGCTTTGGAAAAAAGATTTCTCACAATTCATAGAATTTCCTGTAGCTTGATAATTAAAGTAGTTTAACTACATACAACTCAACCAGATCAGCTCCAACCACCTTGCAGCAGAGACTTAATCGGTACATGGTTTACTTCATGTTGCAGTTGTAACCCCTGTAGGACCTTACTGAAATTATTCACACGTCTAAATCTCACAGAACTTCATTTAAGTAATCTGAAAAGTACTTGGGAGGAAATAAGAATGTGTAAGTGAACTTTTCCAGTGGTAACAGTTTGAAAGTGGTTATATTTTCCCTAATATTAGGCTGCAAGACCTACATGAATTAGAAGAAAGATAAGAGGAAATGTTTAAAACAAGTTGGTTTTTTACATTAAAAAAATATTCTGTGACAAACAATCGGATGATATTTCAAAGGAACAATATGGCTTGCATGGAATAAATTGAAGTTTTGAAATTTATCTTTCTCTAGTCTTCCTGTAAGCTTCTTTTTGTTTCATGTTCTTTTTGTGAAGCTTTTTGTGTTTGCTCATTATGTGGAAACCAAACAGCAAATACCGAATATTTTTCATTATTTACAAATGTCATTAAGGAATATGGAGCTTCTCAGAACTTCCAGCAATAGGATTGGTAGGAAACTAGCGTCTAAGAAACCGTGACACTTCCATTCTTGCAAATTATTTTTCCTCCTATTGTGAAGTATTTGGTGCACTGATGTTTCAAGAGTGGCTTATTCAAGAATTGGAAAGAAAAAAAGCAAAGCTTCTAGTCACTGATGGACTGAATGCAGAGGAGCCAAAGGTACCAGAATTAAATACTTACTCAGTGCCCCAATAAGGAGATGCTGAACACATTGCTGCTTATCAACATATCAAGTAAAAATTCCACCATTTTGTACTGAGCCTGGTGTGTTCTAAAGAAAACGTAAAATTCTAAGAGTAAAACTTATGGAGAAGAAAAGAGTAGTGAACTGTGCAGAGTAATGGTGTTGCTTTATCACTTTACATCTGTTGGGTTATGTTTTTTTATAGCTGTCCCTGTCAGAGCCTGTACAATTGGCTTGTTTGGAGGGATCTCTTTGGGAAATGCTATGTAACTGCCTGAGGATCAGTATCAAGTTATGCTCTCCTCTATGGACATGTTTACCTTGCAGATCCATATAGCATAAGTATATTAATCCAGTTCTACTTTGCCTCACATCAACTCAGCTATTGCATGGGCAGCTCCTTGCAATACAAGACCAGGACTCAGTTAATTTTACTTTATCAAATAACTCTTGCAGAAGTTTTGATACCTAATACAACAGATAGCTGCACATTAGTTCGTTGTAGCTGTAGTGCTGTTTATAAGTGTACAGTATATAGAAGTTCTAGACTCCATTCTGCAAATCATTAGATTTTATTTGTTCAGGTAGACTGCAATGACCTTTATTGTATTACTAATATTCAGATTTACTGATCTCTCTGCTCTATTCATTATATCTTCATGCTCAAGCCTGCAGCATGCTTGGCCCCCTTTCAGGAACAAACCAAATACATTTTTAGGCATAATAAGTACATTTAGCTTTTCCGTTTTTCTCACTTTCAACATGGATAAACTGCTCCCTTCCTTTATCTCTTAGCAGAATATACTTGGGAAGTTGATCTCAATACATACAGCAGTACTTGCTTTTGCTCTGCTTAACAATTCAGTGTTTTCATGAATACAGAGGAGGTCTTTAACACACACTTAGCAGGTTGCAACTGCATAAGTGTGTGTTTGCACCTTGCCTTTCAAATCTCAATGGTAGAATCATGTCTGCTGTACAGTAACCAAAAACTGGAATTGCCTTTATCAATTCCAACATGTATTTCCTTTCCACAGTAACATAGTTTAGTTGGGCATAACAGAACCAAACTGTGAACTGAAGAAGTTGTGCACAGATTCGCTTTTTCTCGATGTGCCATAGGAACTTTGCCTGACTGATTATTATGGTCAGCTTCTTAGAAAAATGTAGTCCCATTTATAGTACAATCTGGCTTTCCTGCTGTGCAAACTACAGCTTTCCCATTTAAGTTAATAGAAATCCAAGAGACAGAATCAGGACTATTGCGCTGCCAGTGGCATCGATAGGCATCTGCACATTGACTTTATTTTTCAAAATCTGATTTCCTGTTTAATCATAAACAGACGGTATTCTTCATGTTGGTATACTGCTCTCTGACTTCCTCTCAGAGTCATAAAGGGACCTTATCTGTTGTTTGATTCTATGAATTATTTTTAATAAGTTGAATGAGATTTGCATTTACACACTCTGCTCTATCAAAGGCTGTTTGTTGAATTTTTGTAAGGTTCATTAACACCTTCCTGAAGCAGTGGGGCTATTGTTTCAGCCACTATCATTACCTACAGAGTCTATTTGAAAGAGACAATTTTTAACAGGATTGTTTGTTAGGATAGGAACTGAATAATTGAAATTGTTTAGCTGCAGTCCAACATCTCACCAAGTTTCCATCAACCAGCGTTCTGGGCATTGAACTCTGGGAACAAAACTGAATTCAATGTACCTAGTATTTATACCGTATTTCCCAAAGTAAAATTTCATTCCTTTAGGAGAATGTAAACTTTCTTACTATTTCCACATCAAAAGTTTAAACTGTTAAGTTAGATGAAATAGAGCAGATTCCAAAAACTGCTCCCTGGAAACACCACATTGGCTGCTGGCATATCTGCCCAAAGTATTTTCTACAGGTGGTTGAAAGACTCAGTTAAATTGTTCAACCCACTACTTTCCTGCTCTCCTCTCAAGGCACTTTGTGCCAGTTTTACTCATTTTTTATCAAAATCTCAGCTATGTGATTATTACCTATGATAAACTTATTATTATTATATAGCAGTATTCTTAATTTGATAGCATTTTAAAAGTTGAAGAAACTCCTGCTTATCTCAGTCAACACATGACAGGATGGGACAGGATGGAATAACTGTACTACGAAAGAGCAATTTATGTCATAATCTTTTAAGAGATTTAGTTTAAGTTATTTAGAAACCTTCTTGAAAAACCTCAGAGTAGAAGTGTTTTACTTTTGAGTATACTACTTTCTAATCTCCTCTGCTGGTCTCCAACCTCCATAATGCTGCTAATGAGTGTATATCCTACTGCAGTGCTCTTCTTGCCATTACAAATTTCTACCCAGCATTGCTCCATTCCTCCAGCAGTCTCTTTTCTAGATTTCATAGCATACAATTTAGGGCAATCCCTCACTTTTTCCAAAACTGGCCTCATCTGTACAAATGATTTGCAGGCAAAAGAAAATCTTTATCAGACGACAACAATAATTATTATAAATTACTGTTTTCATCCACCATGAAAACATTAATCAAGTCCAGTTAAACACAAAACTGACAAGAAATCTTGTCTACAGCTGAAAACATGTATATTTTCTGAAGCTATTGTTTCAACTATTTGTACCCTTGCAATACATGAACTTTAAGACTACATATTCCAATTCTGCCTCTCTGAAATCAGCATTGGTCAGAGAAACGTCAAGAGATCAGACCAGTGAACAATGTAAATAATGGCAGCCTGACTCGAGATTACAACATGAACAAGAAACTAACCAATGCCCTCCCTGTTCTCCCCACTGGATTTTTATTTTTGTTTTTGCATGGATTTCTACAACTCTCTAAAGCAGTGGTGTGAGCAGGAGGAAGCAGACGACTCATTGAAATAGCAATTCTGTGGATTATCATAAAATCATTATGGTTAGAAGAGACCTTTAAGACCATCAAGTCCAACCGTTAACCTAGCACTGCGAAGTTACCACTAAACCATGTCCCTCAGCACCATATCTACGCATCTTTTAATTACCTCCAGGGATGATAAATCAACCGCTTCCCTGGGCAGCCTGTTCCAATGCTTGACAACCCTTTCCATGACGAATTTTTTTCCTAATACCCAATCTAAACTTCCCCTGGCGTAACTTGAGCCCATTTCCTCTTGTCCTATCGCCTGTTACCTGGGAGAAGAGACTGATCCCCACTCCTCCCTACACCCTCCTGTCAGGTAGTTGTGGAGAGCGAGAAGGTCTCCCGTCAGCCTCCTTTTCTCCAGACTAAACAACCCCAGTTCCCTCAGCTGTTCCTCATAAGACTTGTGCTCTGGACCCCTTACCAGCTTTGTGGTCCTTCTCTGAACATACTCCAGCACCTCAATGTCTTTCTTGTAGTGAGGGGCCCAAACCTGAACACAGTCTTTCTCTGTCCTTTTGCACAGTTCTCAGAATCTGGAAACTGAGCCGAGGATAACAGTAATATCATTTAGACTTATCCAGTAAGAGAAAAATAAGATGATCTTACTTTAATCTTAAAAATTACTACAAATAATTCAATTTTCAAAGCAATTTACACACTATGAGGTGTAATTTCCAAAGCAAGAGGCTTCACATTCATAGCTGAATTTGCAGTTGCTCCTTGTGCCAACAGAAGGCTGGGTGATTTCTCAGTTAGCTGAATAATGACCCATGAGTGTCCCAAATGTTGAAAAAGAACCCACCTTTTGTCAAGTTTCTCAATGTTTTTGAGATATCTGATTTTAAAGGAAACACTGGTGAGTACAATGCATTGAACTCATTGGCTATTTTAAATTTAGGGAGCCTGCTAATGCAATATTAATCTGCTTTACTGCAAGAACACAGATTTCACAACTAGAATCTCAATCTTATTGCCCAGCCTGCCATTTTCACACAGTGAGGAACATTGAATTCTGGACTAATTTCAAATGGCTAATCGTATAACACTATTTCATTTAATGTGTTTACATACAAGAAAATCTAGACCTGTGTATCCTAGCAAGACACAATTTTTTTAATCTAACACAATGGTGTCAACCTAAAAAGAAACCCAAACCTTCTGCATTATATGGTATGTTCTTCCTTCAATACCACTGAAATAAAACAAAATAATATATTTTACATAGTGTTATACAATAATGATCCTGTGAAAGTAAAGCACTGTACTGGTGTTTTTTCAACAGGCAAAACACCTTTCTAATACCTTTCTAATTCCTTTCTCTTTATGGTGCTCACAAATAGGGAAAGTATAAAGTCAATAATTAAAGTCATAACATTTACCAGAGAGAACTGTTTCTGTGCTTTTCATTATCCTGAAAAAGACATAAACAAATTCTAGAGATGAGTAAAAGCCAGTAATTTAATTCATTTTTTTCCTTTTTTTAGACAAAATTAAGACCTATTACTAACTGAAGAAAATAATATTGTGAAGATTGGCTTAATAAATACT
>VYZM01014262.1:0-12558 GCA_013398915.1 Dromas ardeola | reverse complement strand
TTTCTGCTGGAGTTTCTGCATCAGGTAGCATGAATTCATTACTGCTTTCTCTTTCTTGGTTGTCATCTGCCTGCAGCTTGCAGTCTTGGCAGCATTTCTTCAGCTTGTTTACTGCTTCTTTAAGGGTCTGTACTTCTTTGAGAGTCTTCTCAAGAAGTCTGAATTCTTTGGGTAACTGCATGGTCATCGGAGGCAGATTTATCTGATATGGACAATCCTCTCCTTCATCACATTTCCGATTAGTTTTGAGCTTTATAGGACAAGTCTCAGTAACTTTTCCTTCTTTAGCCTCCTTTTCATCTTCTAAAACAACTGCAAAGACATTTGTTAAAGCAAGGAGAGCTGTCTTCAGCAAGACTAAGTAAATGAGCAGTTTCATCTTTGCAGAGAAACTAGCAGTATGAGGAAGTATGCAAAAGTGGAACAACTTTATAAGGGCAGCTTGAAGCCTGTGAGTTATCAGACTGCCTACACTGTTCTTAGAAATGGGTGGGAGTGCTTGCATCACGAGTGATTAATAGCAGAGCAAAGTAGGTAGCGCTTGCAAGAATAGCACATTTCAGTGAGTATTCCTGACTCAGAACTAGTGTATGTAAGCAAAATGATGAAATGCATGTGTGCGCTTGTGCAGTTTAATTTCATTCCTTGCTGTACATGGGATTTTCTATTGGGGGAAAAAAATCACTTAGCTCTGTTTATAATAGTCTTCTAACATCTGTTTCTTAACATTAGAGTGTTCTAAAACTGCTTTTCAAAACTAGGCTATAGTTTTACCACAGCAGGTGGAAAAGGTAAAAAACAGTCCCTTTCGCAGTTTGAGGTTTATCACAGCAGTAGCTTCACTGATACTGAGACCCCTTCTTCCTAAAACTTTTTTAACTGAATAGATGTATTCATTAAAATGACTTAAATCCGAAAGCATGTTGAAACACACATGTAGTTTTAGTTCCAAACCTTTTTCAGGGTAAAATCACAAACTAAGAAGGATGAGCAGCACTTTCTTCTTCCTATTTTACTGGCACTGCTTAGAATAGTTATCTGGATTATTCATGATTTGTATGTGGTATCACAGTTAAAATTCACTGTTACCTGAATCTGAGTACTTCTTGCTGAAGCTTTCTAAGTGAAGGGAAGGGAACTGAAGACATCCCCCCCAACTTTGATGCGTGGGATCCTAGATGTTGGATTGATTGCCCAGAAAACCCAAAGCAAATCCTGATGTTCTGAATAATGTCCTGAATTCTAAATCTAAAGCAAGGCAGGGAGCTAGGGAAGAAGCTCCTACGGGCCCATCAGTTTGGGATATTCTTTTCTGTGTTCCTGATTTTCGGTTCCTGCTTTTCTTTTTATTGTGCCTTGTATCAGCTTTAAGAGTTAATCATGTACATTGCATGACTAGTCACACCAAATGCAATACTCCAGCCCTAGGTGACAATTGCCATGTACTTCCTCATTTTTATTCTACAGCCACCTTTGCCATTCTCACATGGCGCCTATGAAGTTTTACTGGTCTATGTAATTTTCCTTGTGCCCCAAAGCAAGGCTACATGGACATGTCTTTGTGCATTCATAGCTCAATCAAGAGCCAAATAACTTGCATGAATAAAGGATTTTTACAGCAGTTCTTGTTTAATTAGTCCAAACTGAACAATTTATTTCCCTAAACCCTGTTTGAAATTACTCATAATACAGATTAAACATTAAACAACATTAGTCACACACATACTCCTTAAGTTCACGATCTCTGGAATGTTACTAGCTTTTATAGAGACCACAGGCCTATATTGATAGTACAGGAGGGAGGCCTGGTAAAAAACCCTTCTTGTCTAACCTGCTACAACAATTCCTTCAGATTCCCGCATAGCACAATGGTCTGAGCACTTTCTTGGGAAATGGGTTTTGAATCTACCATTCATGTATTCTAAATGAACATCCCAGAACCTGCCATGGTGCTTTTAGTTACATGGCAAAACTGTGTATCTCTCCCTTTCAGATCATGAAAGTTCCCCAGCAATGAGGTGAAAGATCTCTCCATGAACTGCAACTTGAGTGTAAGACATTGATATCCCTTTGATTTTGTTAAAAATGCATCAAAACTGAAATATTTGTAACAGCAGATGAAATGTATGAATTCAATTTGTGAGTAAAAATTTAAAATTTTTTATTTGGTTGATAGGATCCTATTTTTTTTTTTCTATCAGTCTAAAATCAGATATTTACAGAACCTTGTTCTCCTGTATGGCTGCAACTGTCAAAATAAGGAAAGTTATTCCAGCCTCTTTTGAGGGACTTTAGAAATATAATAGAGTTCCTAAATCCTTGTTATTTGGGAAGCCACATTCCCTCCACACTGTGTGTTCAGTTTACAATGAGCTCTGCTATCTGCTATGTGACTTTGGGTTGGACAGATTATTCTGTATCTGTAAAATTAATAATAACTATCCTTGGTAGACCACATCTTATGAATTGCCTTGAAATATTTAAATGCATATCAAATATTGTTATGACTGTTGTGCTGCATTGAAAGCCTAAAATATTATTAGAACTGACTGACTCCAAGAAGGGCAGACATTCCTAGTCAAAGAAAAGAAAGTTCAGACAGTAATGTGAGGTATCTGAGCTTTTCAAACACCTTTGTCCTGAGACAAAGGGACCATTCTTTGGTCCCTTATATATCTTCATTTTTGGGTATTTACTTCCACCTTTGGATGAGATTTCTGTCATCTTGAGATGCTCTGCTATCCTCCTGATTTTGTTATTAGTCTGATGTTCTGCTGCTAGGCTACTAGCAGTCTGTTTGGAGCCCAAAAGACCCATTTCTCCATCAGGTATCTGTATGCTTCTCCTACCTGGAGAAGTCTTGTACTTGAGGACTGGTCTTTCTTCCTGTTCTGTCAAAGAATGTCCATTCCCAACAATTTGTCAGGTCTCTGTTCTTTCTTCAGGAACTCAAAGTAGTATGCCACAGCCTTTTTTGTGTTTCGTGCCTCTTCCTTGGGATAAATGAGGCAAACTTTCAAAACTGAGTTTTTCACAAGTCTTTGCCCTTAGAAGGGGCACTGGGCAAATTTATGCTGTAAATGCTGATGCAGCTTAACTAATAGCAGAAATATTGGACTAGATCAAAACTGAGAACTGTAGTTTGTTTATAAACAAAGTTTCTTCCAAGATGGGGCTTTTCTAGATCCCTAGAGTGCTCTGTATAATACTTAAAACTTTGAAGTAGTTATGCAATCACAAAACCCAAAAGCCAATCTTTTTCAACTGTGAAAGGATCTAACTGAATAACAGCTTATGACCATAACTAAGAATTTCCTACCAAAGTCTTTTGTTTGGTTTAAAGGTCGCTTTTCTGTAGCCTTTCATCTCTTCTAGTCTTCTTTTTAGGAATTTATTTTTCCTTCTGTGGCCTAAAGAGATATCTTAATCTTACAGACGTATCTTCCTAAAGATAAAGAAAATGACTGAGAGCTCATGTTATTCTTAAATTCTACTGAAGATTTTAATTCTGTTCCCAGAACTACCCAGTGGTTGCAAGGTTAAAGAAGTAATATATTTTGGTTTAAGAGACATGTCTTAGGACTGTTTATTCAAAGTTTATCAAAAGCAGCATGAACCATTTCCCGTGATTTTTTAGAGCCTTTTTTTGGTGTGGTTTTTTTTTGTTGCTTTTTTTTTTTCCCCCTGGCAGATAATGGAATGTAGGTCAAATAGAAAACAACAAAGTTAAGACTGTAGGCAGATGTTAATTTAACTAGTGACTATGGCAATTTAAAACACAACAGCTTACCATCTCTGATATCTGGCATTGTGCTGGGAGTTAACATCTGTAGCAGAGTTGCTGCAAAACATCCAGGTTTGTCTAAGCAGTTCAAATAACTGGTATGAACTAACCTGAAGCACATCTAGGCTCATTCATGTAAACCATTTTGGTGGCAGAGGTGGGCTGTGTTAAGATTCATCTGCTCCAGTAATATTTTTGATGGTTTTGTAGATTTCAGTGACATTTTGACTGAGAAAGAGGATGCAAAGTAATTAGATTCATCTTCAGTTTTTCCCACAATGTGGAATATATACCAAAAGTCCATACTAGAAACAAATTGTGATTTAAGATTCTTTTTGATTAATTTAATTGCTTTTTTTTTTTAATTCAGTAGTCATTCTTCATGCAAGCAGTCTTCATGTTGCCCACTGGACTGTGGGACTGCCTGTTCAATTTCCTCATCTGTCTATGAGACCATAGCAGAGCACAAAAAGGAAGATGGTCCTCGTCCATCTGATTTTAATTGTTAAAATTCTTACAGAGATACAGATTACATAGAACTAGTAGCTGCGTGGATTCCCTATCTGTTTAAATTGGTCTTTGCGTTATTTATAAATTCTGGCAACAGGCTGAAAGGCAACACTGACATAGAGCATATAAGTAGTAGACAACAGATTTATATAAGCAATTGTAAATGTAATACGTATTACAAAATTCACGTGGTCAAAGAGTATCACTCTTTCTGTTTAGGCGAGGACCATATTTGTAAAGAAGGAGATCCATGAAACTAAGTTCCTATTCATTCTGTTTCTCCCACAACATCTGAATATCTGCCTGCCCAAAATCTAGAGTTTTCTCCTGAATATTTCCTTTATTGATAGCCATAGAAGCCCCTGTGATTGGCCAAGTACATGGAGAAAATAATCCAGAATGCACTCATAAGAGTGATAACATAACAAATACAAAAGCCTCTCCCTGAAATGTCTTTTTCGGAAAATTCCTTTTTGATTCCTGCAAACCCTGCTCCAATAAAACCAACTGGTGAAAGACTGAACTGGATACTCAGTATCCTTTCAAGATTCATTGTCAAACAGGTGATCGCAGGAACGCTATCTCCTTTCCCAAAATGCCTATCTTCCCAGTCTCTTATCCCTACTTATACCGATCCATGCAAGACACAATTGGCCACCAGATGCAATATTTTCTCACCCATTGTATCTTCTTCATGGTGGCAGATTTTGATATTTTCCATGTAGGGACTGCTTTTTCCCATGAACTGGGGGACAAAACTGCTGTTATGACCTATGCCTTGGGAAAGACTTAACGATATTATTTTTCCTAGCTGTTATTTGTTAGTTTTAGAAAGCTTTTCAGCAGTTTATTTTTCATTAAAGGCTGCCTGGCTGATCCAGCTGTAATTAAAAAAGTAAAATTTTAGAAATTCTGTGTAAGGCAATACAGTGCTAGATCTACCATAAGTAAGTATATTCATGTTTTTCATGTATTCCTTTACCTTACCCCCACTCTCAGTTTTGTCTTGCTTCTGTAGCATCATCTGCATATAGCTTTTTTATGTGAAATACTTTGAAGTAGACTATGAGCCTTTCAAGGCATATTGGTATTTTGACTCCATGTCAAAATTAAGTGAGTAGATATTAATAATTTCTCAGACTCATTTTTTTAGTGTTTGACTTTTGTCTTCTGAGTTACTGGCTTGTTGTATGTGGAACCAATGCAGCCAAGTCACTCTCCTTTAGACAACAAAGTTCAAGGAGCGATAAACCTTATGCCCTCACTTCGTGAAATAATTATATGCTGTATTTAAAAGGTGCATGCTATCTTCTTATTCATTACATTTATGGTTTTCTTGGAATAGGAAAGAGGGCAAAATAATTTGTGAATCACATTGTGAAATATAAAAAATCATTTTGTTAAGTTATTTAAACTATTTCAGCTTCCAAATAGAAATGGTTTAGAAAGGTGATTTTTTTTCTTGTAAAAATATCGCTTTTAAGGGAAAGCAGATTTACATATAAATGTGACATTATACAAATGTACTTGTTACTTTTTTATAATTTTGCTCATCACAAACATGAGAAGAGAACAGAAGGGTAGTTTAAAGTGTTTCAGTGCATTTGTGCAACCAATTGCCTCATGGGTTCAGGTATGGTTTTTTGTCACTTAAAGTAAATGTTGAGAAAACTCAGTGAAATACCTCTTTCTACTTGAAAGGCTAGCAAATAGGCTTTTTCTGTGGACTTCTCATACTTATCCTACAAAATCTACTGCCTGTTCAATGTTTATATAGTTACAGATGAGGGGGATTCTACCTTGATTTTTAACTGTAATGACAGTATTAATTTAAAAATCGTACTACATTTTTCTTTACCTTCTACCATCATAAACTTTCTCTGGAATAATGTTTGATTACTTAAACAAGGCATATCCTTCTCTAAATATCTGCCGTGTAGCTATTCCTATCTGTACTTTAAATGTTTCCCAATCTACAAAAGGGAATGCAGAATTGCATTGAAATACTGATAGCTACAATTTATGGTGTAACTAAATATTTACAGTATTACTTCAGTGATTTTTATCTTCTTGTCTTAAAATACTTTGAAATATGTGCTGAAGCATGAAACATTGTTGTGTAGAGAAATTCTAGATGATTTTAGAAATGATAGTATTCTATAACTCTGTATGAATATTTGAGGCATATTGAAAAAATGTATGATATAAATGACTGATTAAAAGTGTAATGATGATATTTACTGGGCATATATAAATTGTGATGCAACACTGCATTAAAACCAGAGTTTACGTCATCTAAACATCTGGTGCGTAGTCTGAGCTAGTTAGTCATCTTTGGCTCCCTCTATTGTCAAAATCAAGTAAGAGACTCTCTGAGGATGTTTCTTGTTTCTTATAAATGCTGGAGAGCAGTCTGAAATAATTTAATGAGTTAAATTTGATTATTAAGAAGAATCAGAATCTTAAACACATTATTATCCTCTATTCTGGCATCTCTTTTGGCCTTCCTTATGCTTCCTGGAGTCTGAAGGCAAGACAGTCCAGTCTTCAACTGCATGGTTTGGAAAAAACATGCAAGTGAGACAAAGTAAGATAGTCAATGTTTAGCCTCAATGTACTTCAGGACAAGTCAGTATCTTCTTTTGGGTAAAAAGTAGAGAGAGATTCTGGTACATCAGCAGAACACAGAGATTCTCTTATAACTGGTGCAGTATTTATCCAGCCACTGCATCCATATTTAGTCACTGCATTTTCAAAATTTTACAGAACAGGGCCCTGCGGTAACCTGGTCCAAATTTGAAGCTATCCCTGCTTTGAGCAGGAGATTAAACTAAATGGCATCCAAAGGTCTCCTCCAGCCTCAATTTTTCTGATTCTACTCCTCTCTTGTATTACATAAAGTTTATTTTTTGCTTTACTATATGTTGTAATAAAAATGATGTAAACAAAACATTTTGGAAAATGGAAAGAATTACTTTATTTTTAATATGTAGGCGCTCTTCACAGTTCAGAAAATACAAAAAAAATAAAAAGATTGAAGTAATTGCTTTCATTCCTCACCATTTAAACTTTACAAATGACCTGAAGTTCATGTGAAAAAAACCTACCCTATGTGGCAAAATGGCCTGTTACACTATTTCCTCTACCCAGAAAAGTGTTTTCTAATGTGGTCTGATTTGAAAAGACTTTGATGTTGACCTTGTGTTGCAAAAGAATATTTGAGGGACATATCCTAGCTTAGCTGAAAGGGGACAGATTTCATTATGGATGTTCAGGAAAATTTTCACTGTGTTTTCCTAAACTGGACCAAATTTCATTGCTGTAAAAAGTAAGGCCATTTGGTAAGTAGACCTGGTATAATTTACATTAGCCTTTAACCATTTTCCTAAATTGAATTTTAAAAGTTTGGAAATGTTAATTGGAACAATTCGAGTTGGTTTTTAATCTATTTTTTAATCTAGAAAACCATGAAACAATTATATTAATTTATTTGTCAACAGCATTCGGAGTTAAATGGCTCTGGCTCTAACTGACCTAGGACTCATCCCTATTCCAAAGTCAGTGGGAATTTTCTCACTGGCTAATTCCAATAATGAGTTTTGTGTTCTAAGATATTGTCTCATCTTGTGGTATTGAAGTGCATACTTTGAACGCTGTAGCAAAAGGGGTGAAGAAGGTAAAAACTGTCCTGTGTATTGTTTGGGAAATAGATTAAATTGCCATAGAAGTCCTTACAACCATTAAATTCTCAGGCATCAGGACTGGTAGTTTTTAGAGCAGTTTTCTTTTTTTTTTCCCCCTCCCGAGATAAATCCATTGCTACATGGGTTAAAAATACTATGAAATTGTTCCTTCATTTTTGGGTGCCCCATCTTGACGTAGCCAGGACGTGATCTTCAGACGTAATGAGAAGTCATAGAAATTCTCAGAAATTGAGAACAATGTAAACCGTTGTATTTAGCCATTTGGAAGCCAAGTTAGTATACTGCATTTTTCTTCATTTTGTTGTTAGCATATCGCTCTCAGTTCCGGTTGGTGGCAACAGTGATGCTCAAGCTGAGCTCCCTTCTGCACTGTTCTGGCACAAGTGCAAGCTCCGTTATGAACCTGATCTGAGCAATGGACTGAACTTGAGGAGAAAACTTCAGTTCCCTTAGTGCATTATCATGGGTCCAAGCTTTTGTCTAGATAATTTGGAGATACCAGGCACAGGCAAGCCAAACACCAGCAGACAACCCTGGCTCACCTCTTCTAAAGGATGGAATGGATTCTGTGGAGACTGATAGCCAGCAATATGAATAGAAGTGCAAGAGTCATAGCATGGATTCAGCATGCTTGTACCTGTTGCCCCCCTGCAATGTAGACATAACCCTTGAAAAGCTAACGGGAGATAGTGCTGCCTTCTCTCCAGGCTAAGAAACTCTTGAACTGTGTGCTAAGTGTCCAAACAGTGTGGACTCAATGAGGGTTTTGACACAGAATACAGAGCTTTCTGTTCAAAGGTCAGCATTTATCCTTTTTCTTCCCCGAATGTTTAAACATTTAAATATTATCCAAAAGAGGTAAAAAAAGCTCTTCAAATAAACAACACAGAGAGAAAATTCCAAACTTCATATAGCAGACTAACCAGAAGAGTCATTTGCCAAGTGGCTAATACTATACTGAAATCCTGAGTATATACAAACTGTAACATATATGAATCCCTTGATATTTTTTTGTTTTCTCCTATTATGAGGCAAAAGAGTTGTTTGACGAGACCTTTCAGATGTTTGAAATACAGAAAATTAACATAAAATGTTGGATTATTCTGTGTCAAAATAACAGTAAGTGTCATCACAATGTCTTGTTATAATTATGAAACCTACAGCCTAGAGTGGAAAGATGGAAAGTGTTATTATTCCATTAAAGCTTAGAATACATTTTAGTTATTTTGCAGTATCTGCAAACATAATTAGAAACATGTGTTAGCTCCATCATTTCTCCGAAATGGAGAGATTCTAGGGACTGTTGAAATTAAGTCTTTCCTAGGAAGCCTTCACATGTTTCACTTTCATTATGATTATGAGTTATTGATGTTAATCAGTATTTTCTTGGTGGTGGCTATATTAATCTTTATGCTTTTCTTGATGCTTTTTGTCAAAAGAGTGTGAGGAGTTAGACCAACGTTCAGATTGCATCATCTTTTTAAGTTTAAAATTTGGCTTAGTTTTATTATTTATGGAGAGTCCCAAAAGAAGCTTAAAAAGCCTTGAAATTCAAAATGGGGAATGTCAAAGTTCTTAGAGCTCTTATTTATATCACATTCGAGTTACAGAAAACTCGTTTTGAAATTCCAGATGAGTTCCTTGATCTATTGCTTTGAACTATCAGGAAGGATTGAATATAATCTGTTAAAATGGAGAACGTAAAAGCCTACTGCACTTCATGTGGGGGTGAGGAGGTGTTGATGTAGTTAGGGCCAGATTTCATAGAATCATAGAATCATAGAATGGTTTAGGTTGGAAGGGACCTTAAAGCTCATCTAGTTCCAACCCCCCAGCCCCGGGGAGGCACACCTCCTACTAGACCAGGTTGCTCAAAGTCCCATCCGACCTGTCCTTGAACACTCCCAGGGATGGGGCCTCAGTTTCGCTCACATGGAAGCATACCTTATTTATCACGGGGGTCCCCTCCCTTCCGTGGTTTTAATTTCCATTCATATTCAGACATCTTCTCTTTCTTACCAACATCTCATCTACATCCACCTTTCAGCCTCAGAGAAATTACTGTCGTCCCACATACAGGGACTAGTGGATCTGAAGTCAAGCTGGAAGGATATACAAGAGCTCCCGCAGATCCTGCCAAGATTGTTTGTAACCTCAGATTGTGCTCACTTTTCCTTGGAATTTTCCTCAAGACATTTTGAAGAGAGCTCTGACGGTGAGCTGTTAGTACCAAGCAAATATGAACTGATTACTTGTATGGATATAGAGAAAAGTTATGCAGGCGTACAGAACAGCTCTCTGAGCATAAGTATTCTTCTGTTTTTCTCATGGATCCCTATATTTAAAGGGTTTCTGCCCAGAACCAGAATATCCACCTTTTCTTGCTAGAAAAATATGAAGGATATGCTCTTCCCTCTCCCCTTTTCAGCAAAATCCTCCTCCACAGTCTTTGTCATAGGACAAGATTACCCAGTACTGTTATTTCATGGGACTATTCACTGATTGAAGGAAACAAATTTGTTTTGGAGTTTGCTTTTGGGTTTGTTTTGCTATATTTTGTTTTTCTGGTAGAATAGCCAAGCTTCAGATAGCGAGGTAACATGAAAAAATGTAACAAAGTTAGAAAATTACACTTGTGTTAATCTGTTAAAGATGAGTGTAAAGTAAAAGAAAGGGTAACTTAATAGGATAAAATAAACATAACAGAAAATTTAAATTAAAAGGAAAGTTACAAGTAAATCCAGTATAAGATACATACTTCCATACTTCTTATGTAATTACATTTATGAGAGTACAGGGAAAAGGAAAGCAGTAAGTTGCCAAGCAACCATCCGTTAGCAGCCAAATCTTCATCCAGCTTTCCAGTAATTCTCCATTTAGATAAGGAAAATTTATTTTAGTTTATTCAGATGATCTATGAATTTTGGATGTGTGTAAAAATGTCTGGGATCCCAGTTTGTTGTATAACAAGAAAGAAAAGCAAAATACAGTTATGTACAACTGACGTGCAATGGGACTGGAAGACTCAACAGTGTAAGAATATTTCCTATTTACCCAACTATATTCCAAAGTCCAGATTTGAGATCAAAAGTATAACAAAATGATCTCAATTCTTTCCAGGGCATTATGGTTAAGACAGGACTGAAAAAAAGATGTCCTTAGTTGCCATTCACAAGGTCTTTTTTTGTTCCTCACTCCTCTGTCTTTTTACTCATTCTTTTCCTTTTCAATGTAGCAACACAATTAGTTAAACTAAGGATAACCACCATTTTACTTACCTCAGCAATGTGAGAGCTTACAAGCAATAAAATTAACTGTGAGTTCATCCTGGAGGGAAGGGGGAGGAATGAAATGTAACTTCTTTTTAAACTTGGGATATTACTGTTGTACACAGCTTTTTTTTATAGAAACGCAGCTAATACAGATCCAAAAGACTAGAAGAAAATTATGACAAACATTCATTTAGAAATGTTACATTTGTGTGTTGTATGTACATATGTAAATATGTAGATACTGTTGGCCATTTTATCATAAGTTGTTTTATTTGTATGTTCTTGAATGATGACTTTTTTTGAACTAACTTGCAAGCTTACTTCCCTAAGGTTGAAATCTGGAAGCTCTGATACTCATTACAGTCACTGCTGCCAAAGTTTACCAGGTTTTGAATTAACCTAGAGTTTATTCAAACATACGCTGCTTAAACACAAGTGTTTTTACCAATATTCATAGAATCATTTGGGGATAGAAAAGACCCTTAAGATCATTCAGTCCAACTGTAAACTCAACACTGCCAAGTCCACCACTAAGCGGTGTCCCTAAGTGCCACATCCACACATCTTTTAAATACCTCCAGGAATAGTGCCCACTTCCCTGGGCAGCCTGTTCCAATGCTTGACAACCCCTTCGGTGAAGAAATTTTTCCTAATACCCAATCTGAACCTCCCCTGGCGCAATTTGAGGCTGTTTCCTCTCATCCTATCGCCTGTTACTTGGGAGAAGAGACCGACCCCCACCTCACTACAGCCTCCTTTCAGGTAGTTGTCGAGAGCGATAAGGTCTCCCCTCAGCCTCCTTTTCTCCAGGCTAAACAACCCCAGTTCCTTCAGCTGCTCCTGATAAGATTTGTGCTCTACACCATTCACCAGCTTTGTTGCTCTTCTCTGGACACGATCCAGCACCTCAACGTCTTTCTTGGAGTGAGGGGCCCAAAACTGAACATGGTATTTGAGGTGTGGCCTCACCAGTGCCAAGTACAGGGGAACGATCACTTCCCTAGTCCTGCTAGCCACACTATTTCAAATACAAGCCAGGATGCTATTGGCCTTCTTGGCCACCTGGGCACACTGCCAGCTCATATTCAGCTGGCTGTCCACCAGCATCCCCAGGCCTNCTGGCTGTCCACCAGCATCCCCAGGCCTAGCCGCTCTTCCACAAGCCTGTAGCACTGCATGAAGTTGTTGTGACCCAAGTGCAGGACCTGGCACTTGGGCTTGTTAAATCTCATACAGCTGGCTTCAGCCCATCCATCCAGCCTGTTCAGGTCCCTCTATAGAGCCATCC
>VYZM01014251.1:5057-29335 GCA_013398915.1 Dromas ardeola | reverse complement strand
CAGGGGGTGGCCCCCCGCAACCCCTCCGTCCTCCTGCCTTGACCCCTGTGGTCACCAGGGTGGTCCCTCCCCATAGGTGGGGGTCCCCAAACTGGGAGCAAACTGGTTCCCAGTTGCTGGATAGTGGGTTTGGACATGGCAGGGTGGCAGCCCCATGGGGATGGGGTCTGGGGTGGTGGTGGGGGGACATGTGGGTGCAGGGGTCATCCTGCGCAGGGACCCCCAGATGAGGCACATGTGTGCAGGGAGCTTGTGTCCCCCCCCAGGGTGGGTGGGCCACCAAAGCGTTGTGTCCCCTGGCCATATATGCTCCCTCGAGGGACGTGTCCCCTTGCCAATGTGTCCATCCCACCCCAAAAGGATTGTCCCCCTGGACAAACGCCTGGAGGGACGTGACCCCTGGGCGCACGTGTCCCCTGCCTGCATGTGTCCCCCCCTCAGAGAAAAGTGTCCTCTGGAGGGATGTATCCCCCAGCTGTGTGTCCCCAAAGGACATTCCCCCCTGGCTATGCGTGTCCCCAAGAGGGCTGTGTCAACCCATAGCACATGGCCCTGGTCGTACATGTTCCGTGGCCACCTGTGTCCCCAAATGGCTGCAGCCCCTGGCTACGTGTGTCACCTGCCTGTGCATGACCCTGGGCATATGTGTCCCTCAGCCACGCGTGTCCCCAGCCCTGCCTATCCCCACAGGGCCACATCCCGCAGCGAGCCGTGCCATTGCGCCCGGTTGTTTGCAGGGATGTTCCTGGAAGCCGCCTGCAGGGAGGTGATAATCCCCCGCCGGGACCGTCTGCCTGGGGGCCCCGATAAGCAGCAGCGTCCGGCTATCAGGGGACCCTGCCCTGCCATGTGAGGTGTCCCCAGACCCACTGTCCCCTCTGTGTGACAGGAACAGGGGCAGCATCACCCACACCCCCTCCCGGCCTGGCCAGACCCTGGCAGGAGGTGGCACAGGGACAAGCCTTGGCACCAGCCTGTCCCCGGGCAAGAGGACACTGGGACTTGGTGGCTGCAAGGGACAGTCACCTCCTGTTTTCAGCCTCTGCTGTGACCCAGAGGTGTCCTGGGGGGGCCTGTAGTGCTCCCCAAACTGTGGCACAGGCACCCCAGCACGGAGAGCAGTGACACAGGCGAAGTGTCCCCAAGAGTCCCCCAAGCCTGGCCAGCCCCAGGTGACCCCCATGGGACTGTTCCCATCCGGGCTCGCCCCCGCCCCTGCTCAGCACCCACGGTGCGCAAGGGCAGCCCTGCCCCATGGCCCAGCACGCCGGGGGACAGAGGGACCCCAAGTGTCCCCCAGGCTGGCACTGTGGGGCTGGTGCAGGGACGCCCGGGTGCCGCAGCCGTCCCACCAGCCGTGCTGCTCCGGGGCAGCGTATCTGGCTGCAGATAAGGAGCCGCAGGGGGCTGCCAAGCTGTCCCCACCCAGACTATCTGCAGGGCCACCCTGCGGTGGGGCACACGGGACAGGGCCCTTTGTCCTGTCCATGCCCCTGCCCAGGCCTGGGGGGGACATGGAGGGTCTGGAGGGCATGAGAGAACTGCCTTTGCCCCGGGCGGGGGGCAGTGCAGCAAAGCCCCCCCGGGTGAGCCCCATTCACATTCTGCTCCCGCTCGCAGGCTGACCCCGAGAAGGACAGGTACCCCCAGAGCCACCCTGCTGTCCCCCCGCACAGGGAAGGGTGCACGGGGATGGGACAGGGGTCCCAGGCCCACAGGGTGCCATGGGACTGGGTGCTGCCGGGCCCCCACGGGGCGCAGCGGGCTCTGGCAGCAGGGCAAGGGCACGGGGCTGCTCAGGGCCGGCAGCAGAGCAGGGGGAGATGGTGGCAGCACGAGCTGGTGCCACCAGCCCGGCTGCTGGGACAGACAGAGCCTTTGGGCCACGTCAGCCCTGCACCGAACCCTGGGGTGCCACTGGTTGGGGTGCCCCCACAGCAATCAGCTGCCTGGGTTAACGAGGGCGATGCAGCTGGGGCTCACCAGCCACCCTCGGTGGCTCCTGGCTCCATCCTCAAATTATGTGGGAGCGGGACAAGGCTGTACCCCACCTACGGCTGGCCAGCAGCTGCCCTGGGGATGGGACGAGGAGCCCACGGGGACACGGTGACACCACAAGCTCCCAGGAGCTTTGCAGGAGCAGCGTCAGCTGGGACCTCACTTCCATACATCCTCCATCCCAGAGGGAACACTTGCCCGCTCCAGGGCCAGCACCCCCCGGGCCAGCCCAAGCCATGGCTGGTCAAGCACCGGCTCTGGCACCACCCCGGGCCCAGGGGCGCTGTGGCGGGGAAGATGGGTGCAGGAGGCACAAGACGAGAGCCAAGGCAGGTGGTGACAAGGCTTTATTATCGTACAGCAGTGACGGCGGCAGGGACGCAGGCATGCACACGCACATGCAGATAGGGCGCCTCGCCCGGCACACCCGCCGGCAAGCGCCAGATCTGGGCCAGCGGCCCCGCGGGGCGAGCACAAGCTGGGGGCTGATAAGGCCGGTCCTCCCCACCCTGGTGGCAGGGAGGGGGACAGGGTGCCAGCGGCCCCGCAGCGGGTCTCTCCTGGCAAAGGGACTTGCCAGTACCGGGGGCACAGCCAGGAGAGGGGAGGGGGACCCGGGTCCCTGCGGCCACCCTACGTCAATGGGGAGGGTGGCGCCGAGCTGTGGGTGAAGCAGCCAGCGGAGGGACCCCCAGCAGCCCGCGGTGCCAGCACAGGTCATCACCCCACAGCGGCGCCGGGCCGATTTCACGCGTGGGTTTGGCTGCTACAGCCACACTGAGCACAGGTGACAAGACAGGCGGGGAAGGGGCAAGGGCCAGCACAAGGCCCTGGCGGCACTGTGGGGAGTATGGGACACACACAGGGGACAACCTCTTTCACATTGTCACTTAGGGCAGCAAAGCCACTGGCCAGAAGAGGCAGGGGGACTGAGTGAGGCAGGGGCTTCTGCACTGCCTGCTGGGGCGTCCCCTGGCCAGCACGGCTGCTTGTCACGGCCTTGTGGCCACAGCACCAGCCCCAGGAGCGCCGGTCCGTGGCCAGCTGTACCGGCCATCGTGCTGGGGGAGCCTGTCCCCACCACAACGCCCTGCCCGGCCCCCTGTGCCCTCATCCATGGCTTTAGTAGTTATTATGGGGGTCAAGATCTACCATGGCACTCGGGGACGGCAGCCTCAGTAGTCTCACCTCCTTCTCAGATGATGGGGTAGCTTTGGTACAACACTATTTTTTGGCATTCCTGGTGGTGGGACCTCGCCCAAGGGAAGGCAGCGTGAGAGGGGGCCACCAAATGGAGCACCCACCGGCACTGCCTGATTGTCACCCCCCCAGGGCTGTGACTGTCACCTCCAGGGAGCCCAGCCTGGGCAGGACTGCTAGCACGGCGGGGGCCCTGTGGGCGAGACACTCAGACGGGGAAAGCCAGACAAAAACAGCTTGTGGGCAGGGGCAGGGGTTGGGCAATGCCCAGGAGGGTGGCTGCGGGAGGGCAAGGAGCCCAGGGAAGGTGGGTCCTGGCTGTTCTCTTCCCACAGCTCCACACTCCATGCTCCGTGTCCCACCGAGCCTCTGCTCGGAGCTCTGGGCAGCCACCCGAGGACAGAGAACAGCAAGGCACCGGGACTGCAACATCAGACAAGCTGCCAGTCATAACCGGGGATTGGATCCAAACCCCGGCCTGATACAATATACAGCTAGTTAAAAAATAAATCCCCTCCCATCCTTTGTAATAAAAAGAGCGGCTTGATTGGACATGCATCTTTCTGGCCCTACAAAATAAGGCACCAGAGCTCAAAAATGAAACTCCAATTGTCTTTGATATAAAAGGAATTCCCACGTGTTGAAGGCAGTTGACATCTGAGTGCATAACAGGGAGTGATCTTCACTAGCTTTGGGTTGACCAGTCTCATGCCTGGGCCCCAGTGACTTTCTGGATCAGGGGAATCTGTGGGAGGGGAAGAGAGAAGCTGTTAGGATGGAATAGGGGGAGGCAGGGAGCTGCCTGCACTCTGCGGCTGGGCAGGGCTGGGGAAGGCGAGGTTCCTGAGGAGTCTGAAAGTTTCCAGGGAAGTCCCTGTGCCCTAAGAGCCGCAGGAATTGCCAGCTGCCGGTGCCCAGCTCACCTTTGTGAGATCCACGCCAGTGATGGCGCGCACGGAGGCGGGGATCTCTGCCAGCAGACGGTTCACCTCGGACGTCGTGTTGCTGTTCTCTCCGCTGAGAATAACGATCTCGTCCACTTTGGAGAGGGGAGCAGCCACTTTGGCAGCGATCTGGGGAGGCAGGGAAGAAGGGTGGGATGAGTCAAGGAGCTGCTCACCGGCCTGCTGGGTAAGGTCCCCACATGCCACATGGGGCCTCTCTGTGCCCCCAGGAAGCCTGGTCCAGCCTGGGAACTCCCCACCACTTGCCCACAGCAGGGGAAAGCTGCTTCCTCCTCACCTCAGGCAGCGCATCCAGCACTAGAGCCAGCTGGGCAGCGTCTCCGTACTGCTGGAGCGCTTCAGCCTTCAGCTTCATCCTCTCAGCCTCTGCCATCCCGATGGCCTCAATCACAAAGGCCTCCGCTTCTCCGATCTTGCGGATCTTTTCTGCCTCCGCCTGAGCAAGGAGGACTTGCTTCACCCTGGAAAGGGAAACCCAGCCCTCCAGCTGCCCAGATCCCCGCAGCATACACGGCACTGCTTCCCTCCCTCCGTCAGCAACGTGCCTGCCCCCCCGAGAGCCCAAGAGATGGGTCTCAGCGCAGCACTTGCTGCACTTTGCTCCCACCTCAGCCCAGCCCAGAGCGCAGCCGGGCTCAGGGCTGGACCAGGTCACGGGCTCACTCACTTCTCGCCCTCGGCGATCTGCTGGATACGGTAGGCTTCGGCCTCGGCTGGCCGCTTCACAGTGGCTATCAGCTCCTTCTCCATTCGGATGATCTCTTTCTCTTCAACATCGATCTGCTTCTTGCGCTGCACCACCTCGATTTCAATTTCCTCCTGGCGGATCTTCTGCTGCTCCCGGGCGCTCTGGAGCTCGTAGGCCAGCTGGGCCTCCGCAGTCTGCACAGGGGAGAGATGAGAAGAGGTGTCTTGGCCATGATCTCCTGTGTGCAGGCATAATGACCCTTGGCAGGCCCTGAAAACAGACACGGCTCCTTCTCTGGACAAAACCTCCACCCAGAGGTGACATCCCTATCCTCAGAGCGGCACTTGCTGTCCTTTCATGTGAGTTCTTCCCACAGCACTTGAGTTCAGCCACCTCCGAGTTCAGCTTGGATGACCCTCCCCATCCTTTCCTCTCCTCCTAGTCCACCTAACTGTTGCAAGCAGAGCAGGAGAGGAATCTGCTGCGAGGAGCTCACACTGTGACACAGAAACCTGGGTTCTCCACCTCCAGCTCTCCTAACACATGCAGGAGGAGGAAGCTGGCAAGTCCCAGAGCTGCCACCACCATCATGAACCAGACAGGGAACAGCAGTGGGCTGTCGAATACCTCTCACCTTAATGTTGACCTCCTCATTGAAGGCAGCTTTCTGCAGTTCAAAAGCCCGTCTGGAATCCGCTATTTTGGTATCTGCCATGAACTTGACATCCAGCATTTCTTTCTTGCACTCTGCCTCCTGCAGAGAGGAAACCGAGAGCAGAGCTCCAGGGTGTGCAGCTGGTGCAAAACAGGCTGCTTTGGGGAAGCCCAGCACGTCTCCGGACTCACCCGAATGCCAGCATCTCGCTCGGCTTCTGCCACACCGATGTCTGCATCCCTTCGGACAGCTGCAGTCTGAGTCTTCCCCAGGGAGCTCAGGTAATCCACTTTATCATAGACATCCTGGAGAGGGGAAGATAAGTCACAACCACTTCAAATGAGCAACTCCATCTTGCTCCCTTCCTGTTGAAGCTCAGAGCAACCGTTTGTGCAGTCAGACTCGGGTCAGAAAGAGCCATGTCAGCCTGCTGCCAAACAGAAACAGGCGTGACAGGGAGAGGCGGGCTCTCCCGACATCTTCCCTCTGGCTCCCTGGAAGCTCGGTTATCAGCGAGCTCTCTCCACGAGCCAAGCTGTGTTTACAGAGGCAGCTAACTGGGTGCTCTTTGCCCAGCTGCCTGGATACAGGGCATGCTGCGGCGGCTGTCATGGAAACTCCTGGAGGGCTGGGGCAGGCTGTCAGCCGGAGCCAGCTGCAGCAGAGAAGCCAGGGCCAGGCTCTGTTGTGCTGCTTCTACAGCGCTGCCGTGTGCCCCATAGCACAGCACCCTGCATCTTGGGTGTACCTTGATGGTGAAGCTCAGGATCTCGATACCCATGCGACCCACATCGGGAGCTGCCACCTCCCGCACCAGCTTGGCAAACTGATCCCTGTCTTGGTAGATCTGCTCCACTGTCAGGGTACCTGCAGAGGGATGGACGGCAAAGCGCTTTATTCGGAACAAGTAACACACAACAGTGTGGACCTAAACTCAGCAACATTCTCGTTGCCCCTAATCTCTTCAGGTCTGGGCACAAGGGCGTAATCCTCTGCCCAGACCCTGGAGTGCAGACCGACATCTCAGTCTCACAAGCACAACCACCCCACACACCTGTAACCCACAGGGACTCAGACATCTCTTAGTGCAGGCACTGAAAACTCACTTATCACAACAGCCAGCAACACAGCAGGAGCTGCTGTAGGGGAGGAACAATCTAAGATGCCACCTCTGCAGTCAGCAGAGGAAGCACCCATTGTGTCTGCTGGGGTGGCAGCAATACTGCTGGGACCAGCCAGCAGAGAAGGGAGAAAGCTACTCAAGATGCCTTCAAGAGTGTGAGCTCCTCCTCACCTAGGATGGAGCGGAGATGCCCCTCCAGTGTCTGAAGGACCACGTTCTTCACATCCTGCACATTCTTCCCCAAGAACTGCTCACAGGCCACAGCCAGGAGCTCCTTCTCAGTCATTATCTTCACCTAGAGACAGGAGACAAATCCAAAGGGACTGAAGGCACCTACCCGAAGAGGGACAGGCAGCCAACAGCAGCAGCAGCAGAAGCAGCAGTACCACCACCAGGCTGCCAGGCCCCTGTGCTACCGACGCTCCAAGGGACCATTCTGAGCTGTCACCACACTGAGCCAGGTCACCAGACCAGGCTGGGAGCCCCCACTTGCTGCTGCTGGGGACAGCCCCACTGCAGGCACATGCAGCAGCACCAGCATCTGGGGCAGACACCTCTCCAAACCCTGACTGCACCTCAGCGTGGAGAGGTGCTCCCTGCGGCTCCCACGGCAGTGGCCACCGGGTGACGTGGGGACACAGCCTGGCCCTACAAAGTCCCACCTGATGAAAACTCTACCAAAGAGCCCTGAACTACCAGTTCAGCCACCGTACCAACACCAGACCTAGAAGAGAGGGGTTTCTATTGCTACTCCTGGCCAAAAGCCATTTTGTTACCTTTCTCTACCTCCTCCTTCACTAGAAATAATTTTTTCTCACATAGGAAAGGCAGAGAACAAGGAAGACCCTCAAATGCCCAAGGAGCAGCTTGGGAACAGGGGCTCCACTTGGCATTCCCTGCAAGGATAGATGAGAGGAGATGGCCGCAGCACACTGGTTTGTCCTGCTCATGGCTGGGAGCTTCCAGCCACCCTGTGCGGTGACCCCAGTGTGCCATGGCCAGGACCCAGCAGTCCTGCTCCGCAGTGTCAGTCTGGTAATGATCCCCAGAGATGGGACACAGCCACCCCAGCACCGCTTTCACCTCCCACAGTCAGGGCGAGATGTAAAAGCATCCCCATGTCCCGACAAGCCAGGGTCTTAAGATGGCCCCGTTGGTCACAGGGCTGCTTTTTAAAGGCAAAGTGGGTTAAAAATCCCTATAGGGTATGTTAGGCAGTGGACATGCGTGCTCATGGAGCTCTATAGGAACCAGCTATGAGTAGCTACAATCCACAAAGGTGACTGCTCCTGGTGGCCACGTCCAGTCTGAGGGCTCAGGAAAAACCTAGACACAGGGACATCTTTGTCTGACAGCACTGGAGAAGGAAGCAGGGCCATACCAGTGCCTCTGGGCGCTGAGTGGGTCCCACAGCACCCTCTCATGGAGACATTTGGGCCGGGCAGTGCCTCCTGTCCCATGAGATGCCGGTGGCACCCTGCGTCCTGTCCCAAGGGCTCTGGCCGGACCTGCTGCTGCCTGCGATGCCAGCACGCTGCTGGCTCAGAGACCTCCGAAGCTTCAGGCCCTCCTCTTGATGGGTTCACAGCCTACAGACCTCATCCTGCCACCTACAAGCCAGCTTTTCATGGTCGAACTGCTGGCAAAAGCAACACAACTACTTCCTGAGAAAGCCTGGTCTGATAGCCCATGAAACGATCCCGCAGCCTAACCTCCAGAGCCAAACAGCAGCACCTGGCCCCTGGCACTGCCAGAGAGTGGGACAACTGGGACCAGCTACAATCCTCTAACACAGACTGCATTAGATGCTCTGAGCTGACCAAGACTCAGCTGCCACAACTCTACCTCCAGTAATGTGAAGAAACGCCAACCTGGGATGAGCCTATTTCCTATACCTTTGCTTCTCAGGCTGGGTTTCCCAGCCAAAATGCCAAATTGAATCCCTGGCAAGCGTGGCGATCCTCTTTCTGCCTTCTCTGGGCTCCTTACGAGGCCAGGCCACAGCAGTTTCTTGTCCCTGCACCCCGGGCCAGCAGTGTCCACTTTCTACACAAGGGGGAGTTGGGAGAGCTGCTCATGCAGCTGCACCCGGGAGCGTGGGCCTCGCACAAGGCTCCTCTCGCAGCAAACGGGAGGGTTTTTTTTTTTTTGCAAATACCAAAACCAATTAGACTCCGCAGCAACGTTTATGGTGTGCGTCTGCCAGCAATTCCACCTCTCTAAACAATCCCCACCCTTCGGGAGCTACGGAGAGGACAGTCAGAGCATGTTCATTAAGAGCGGGAGCGGGATGTTCGTTAAGAGAGTCCCTGCGGTACTTAACAGGAGCAAGGAACAATTCAGCCTCTGTGAGTAAAGCCAGCCAGCAGCCGGTAAGCCCTGGACAGCCCGAACGAGCCTGGTTATCCGCTGAATACAGATGTCAACCTATAAAGCAAAGGTTGCACAAACCAAAGCAGAGTCGAGCAATTTGCGCTCAGCTTGTTTCCAGTGTTTCAGACAGGGCACCGCGACACTTGGTGCGTCCTCAAATGTCATTCCCATCAGAGAGGGAGTTTAGCTGGCAGGAGCCAGCTGAATCAGAGCGCCTCCATAAAGCAATCCCATCTAGAGGATCGATACCGCCACACCCAGCTCCAGCCAGCCGCAATCACAGCGAGGGGTGAGCAGAGACAATCCAATTAGCTCGAAGCTTAGAAAAAATTATATGGAAGGATACAAAGCCCAGCGTGGCCTAAGCCAGCAGCATCGCAGTGCACCCCAAGCACCCAGCCAACACAGGAAGGAGGCTTCTGGTGAGTGCTCGTTACTTCCCTCCTCAAAAAAAGAACAGCATCCTTACGCACACTAAGCACTTCTATTATTATGGCAAACGTTTTAAAAGGTGTTTCTCCAGTAATAATTTGTTTGCTTTTTTGCACAAGCCCTTAGAAGGAAAACGTTTGCCTCAAAAGCACATCTGCAAAATTAAGGTAACCTCTGCCACGCACGTCCCCCAGCTGCCTCGAGCCTGCTTTCTGCATGGTAATTCCTTGCATCTCACGAGCGTAAACCTTTAAAATTAATGGACAGTGAAAAAAATGAACAGTGACAAGAGAGAATAACATAAATGAGATGAATTGGGAGCTGCATTTTTAAATCAAGGCACGTGGTGGTTCATCCTTCTGCTAGCACACGCCACTCAGCCTAGACCATTTTCCAGGGAATGGAAGGATGTCCCAAAACTAGGCCAAAAAGGAATTTTGGCTTCACAGAAATACCTTTTACAAATACAGAAGGAAAAGCCTACAGATTTATGAAACGTGTGTGCGGACAGACACGGGTGCATGCATTTTGCCAACCATGCAAAGACCACTGTGGTTATGTGACACATTAGCAGCTAAATGGATATAAAGAACTGAAAATCTGAAAACAAGGATGCTGGTTCACACCATTAGAGCCAGGACGAGCCCAAGATGCCGGCTCCCGTGCTGGTGCTCTTGCACGTAGCCCCATTCCCCAACAGCAGCGGGGCGATGGATTATGCGCTGTTGAGTCAGAGCTGTGCCCAGCCCTTCTGCCATGTGTGACAATCCAGAAACCGCTCCTGGCTGAATTCATATCCCGAGTTACGCACAGACACAGCACGCAGCTCCTCTGCAACGTCAGTTCAGAGCAAATCAGTGAACCTAGGGAGGAATCCGCCGCTCTGGAAAGCACTGGGTGAAATCTGTCAAGCGCTTGATCTTAAAAGGGCTGCAGCAGCCACAGTGCTCTTCCCCGGGGGGAGCCTTTTTGACGCACGTGGGATTTTGGTCACATCACTGCGTCACTCAGCAGCTCCCCTCCGCTCCACTGCTCAGTGCAGGGAACGTGGCAGTCACCTCTCCTGCAACCACAGACCTGGGCATGCCTTGGACACACGGTGGCCGCAGCCTTGTGCTCACTCTGAGAATCGCTATCTTGGTTTTTATGTACCGAGAATGAGCTGTCAGGAGCAATTTTTGATCAAAGCATCCAGCTGCCTATTTGAGGAGTCAAATTCAAATCAAAAGCTAACAACATTTTCTTCCCAGCATCTTCCCCAAGGCAGAACCTGGTCACAAGGACAAACCTTGGCAGCAGGCCTCGGAGTCTAAGAAATGCAGGTATTTAACTGTACTATCACAAGCAGCAAGAGCTGGTTTCCATGTATGAAGAAGGCTTGAGAGAATCAAAATTCAAGGCAGAAGTTTTACACACAAATTTTAGTGCCTGGAGGGACTAAGTTCTTTCTTTAAGCTTTAACTCACCGTGAAGAACTGCAAGGTCCATGTGCTAATAATAATAATCCAAAGCAACATAATGCTCAATACCATCTCAGGAGTGAATGGCTCAGTCCTGTGGGGACACACACAGCTTTTCAAGGGCACCGCGGTATATCAGCGTTTCACAAACAGATCAAGTCACCCCCACACACCTCATTTGCCACATGGACAAATGAGACACCAGAAAAAGGAATGATTTTGGGGAGAGGAGGAAAGGTCACAACCCCCTTCACAACACGGGACGTGCTGTAGTGTGGTTGAACCGATGAGGACAGTGTGGTTTTGTACAAGAATTTGTTTCAGAGCATGTTGGCTTCTGCTCCTGGACAACAGTAACCTCTTAAGGGGGAAAACCAGATGTAAGTTAGAGACATGCATTCCTGAAATGATGTTTTGGAGTTACTGTACCTGTGCCACACCTGTGACAGTTAAAGCTACCCCCTCCGCCGTCTCTACGTCCTCACACCTGGGCTGTAACGTCATTATCTCTAGGGATATCCTGCCAAAAAACGTAAAATATTTGCACGTTTCCAGGTAACACACACTCAGCTCTTCCCTTTTTATCTCCTGCCCCAGGCTACCTGCCGCACTCATCACAGGTAATGTAAGACAGGCGTGGAATCCAGTTGAGGGACTACATCTGTGACCCGAGACAGACTTTGGACAAGAAATAGATTTTCAGATAACGCTTAAAGGCAATTTATCAGCAGAGAAAGGCTGGGAGCCAGATTGGAAATGATACTGTGACTCTTTCCCTTCTGCTGGGCTAGCAAGGTGGCCAGAAGCTAGCAGCTTTGGGACCCCAAAAGGCCCTCTGTCAGAGGCTCACCGTGCCACGCTGCCCAACGCCAGGGCAGCGTGTGCTCTCGCTGGCTGGTGTCACTGGTTTAAAAGCACAGCATAGACCCTGGATGCTCCTGCCCGCCCCACGCTGCCACCCCCACAGGAGCTCTGGTGCTTGGCAAAAATCTGGCGCTGATGCTGCAAGAAGCAGCCCTGCCTTTGCCCCCGCTGGGTTAGTATTAACACAGACCTGCCCCCTCATCTGGTTCACCTCTCCCTCTATTTTTCCTATGTCCCGTGACCCAGAGGCAGCTTGAAGTGAGTCTCCAGGTCTTTCGGGCCATGCCTGCGCGGTATCAGGCACCCAGGAACAGATCCTGAGCTTTCTCAGGCACCCAAGGTGGGCTGGAGGTACTTTGAGCAGACCTGGAAATCTGTGGGTCATGACTTGGTAAAACAGGAGACATGCTTGGCCGTGGCAGGTTCTGCTTCAGGAAGCAAAGCCTGGCTCTAGTGTCAGCCGTAACAAGCTGGGAAGGCATCGGGAGTCAGGACAGGGAGCCACAGGGCAGAGAGTTGTGTCAGTGAACATTAGGTCAAACATTTGAACCATGAAGGGGCTGCGCTGGGCTGCTGCGTGCGTGCCGAGCCGCTCCAGGATTGGCTGGAGGTGCTCAAACGTATCTCTGCAAGTTCATGCCTGCCTTGGCCACTGTCCTAATTAAACTGGCAGGCAAGCCGGGAGCTGATAAAACAGATCCCACTGTCCAGGACGTGCACAGGCATTTTTTGCCATATGCATTCACAGCTTTAATCGGCTAGTACAGGATTTTAGCCTTCTGAAGACCTAATCTATACTTTGAATTTAATTTCAATACTGTGCTGCTTCTTAGCTGGCAAGTCACAGGGATGTCTGGTAATTACTGTTGCACTGGTTCTTAACTGCTCACAGTGCAAACGCTAGTCCTGTATGTTGAAACTCATCCAAGGTCTCTATGCTGTACTTTCAAACGTGACAACACCCAGAACGGGCACTGTCTCCATGTGGAGGAAGAAGGGCTGAGTGGAAACCCATATCCAAACTGCAGAGCCATGTTCAGTTGCAATTTCCTCACACATGTACAGGTTTCATTTTTAAACGGCACAAAACCTTCCTTCACACCAGCCCCAAATCCTACACAGAACCTGATCTGTCCTGGCTGTGGCTCCACACAGAAGCAGATGCCCTTCTGATCTCCACCAGGCACACAAATGGAAACAGCGCTGTCGAGAAAAGGGTTACAGCAGGAGCAAATGTCTGTAGCGTTATCAGAAGGCGCCAGTACGTTGATGCTGAATTTGGAATTTGCCAAGTACGCATCTGTCTGCATTACCTATAAACTGTGGAGTGCGCCCCAGGGTAAGCACCAGCGAAGGGGAAGGAGAGGAGGGTACTGAGATTTCAACTGTCCCATTAGAAAACCATTAGTTTTTATGTTATCCTGCTGCTGCTGCTGCTGTTGCTGCTGCTCAAAACAGAGGGATAAACAGTTAGATATGATGTTAGGAAGCTGGTGGATTATTACCTGTGCAACCCCTGTTACGTACAGTGGGACCCCCTCCGACGTCTCAATATTCTCACAGCGACAGAGGATGGTCATAACCTCCAAAGACAGTCTGAGCAGCGAGGAATAAGGGTAGGACAGCAAATATATAAAGCAGTTAACAGAGAGTAAGACACTCATTGCAAAGGACAGACGAGACTTTCAGGTTTCAGCTTTTCCCTGTTCAGTTTGCCTTTTTCCCCACTCTCCACACCCAGGGCTCCATAACGCTGGGCCAGACCGGCTTCCCTCATCACGGCAGAGAGTTTACAGCATCCAGATTCTTCTTTAAATGAGGATAAATGGGCTGGGGGCTTGTCTCCACCCTGCGTCCTGTAAGTCACCGCAGATGAAACTGAACCACGTATCCCACCTGGATTGCCATGCTGGAGTCAGCTGGAATTGTCTGTTGGAGTAACCTTCACACACAGAAAATTCCTTTTTGTAATAATTTAGATGCTTCTATGCCAATATTTAAGAGGGGCCAGAAAAATGAAAATGTCAGGGACCTGGCTACCAACTCCTTGGCAAAGGCACTGACGAGAGAAGGTGCTTCCAAGTGCTGTCCTAAGAAGCTGAATAATATCATCTGGATCCCCCAGAGGCATGTTAAGACCACGCTGCCGCTCTCACTGCTTTTATTTCTGACCCTTAAACAGGGACAGGATTTTATTACTTTTTTTCCAGTCCTCAAGGTTGCAGCAGGATAAGAGCCCAGCACCCTGCCAGCTCTAACTGTTCCTTTTGTTCCCAGGTTAGTGCTACCTGGCGGGATGCCGCTGACAGCAACACAATTGCTGCTGTCTCTCTTGCTTTCAGCACTGGTAGTTCCAGAAAAGATGTCCTAATTTCGGAGGAGGAAATCTGCCTCACTCTTCATGTTAATACAGCAGGCTCCATCTGTGGCACGGCTTACAGTATTTGGGAAAGGCTCTGTTCCCAAAAGGAGAAATAAGCCCCATATACCATAGCATGAACCAAGGGTATAGATTTTAAAGTACAATATTTGTTTGGGTGCTGGCATTCCTGTCAAGAGCCCCGTTTGCTAAATAACGCACAGACCTCTATCATATGACAGCTCATTCCTGGCAAGCAGTTCTTGGCCCTGAACTCAGCCTTTGCTTAACTTACTAGGTCAGCCTCCCGAATACATCTGTTATCTCCTGCACACGGCAGGTCAACATCCCGCGCTGTTCTCTGAGCTTCTCACGCAACAAGAGGAAGAGCAGAAACCATTTGTTCAAATCAACAGCTCTCCCAGCGAGGTGCCTCACAAAAATTCGTGAAGTTTGTCCAGATCGAATGCAGTTGTTAAGCATTGAGCTCCCAAGCTGGGCCTTTCCGTCCCCTCCCACCTCATACGAGCATCACTGGAAAGCCCGGGCTAAAGCAGGAGGTGTTAGCTGAGACATCTTCATGCAGACGGAGCACTATGGTAGGCTCTCGTAGCAATCCCGAGTACCAGCCACCTGGGAGAGGACCTGAGAGCTGTGAGTCAGTTGCCAGCAGCAGCCAGAAACCCTTGAATTCACAAGGCAAGCTGCCTGACCCCCAGGTGAAGAGCAGCTACAGTAGTGTATCATCTGCAGAGCGAGGGCAGCAACATGCTCACTTTGTCTGCTGGTGGCAACACATGAACAGGGAAAAGAGGTAGCAAGATCAGGCAGTAAGGGTTAACTACAACCTCTGGCCATCACTCAGTGCAAAAACCCAGAAGTCACGTCTTTATCCTTTTTCCCTATTATTTTTTTTGCACAGACGGAGGAAGCCTGCTCCGCTGAGCATGAGGGAGGTGTTAGGACAGAGTAACATTCCCACAGATCCTAAAGACGAAGAGCTACGTTAGCAGGACAGCAGCACCATCACAGCACGTTAGTTCAGAGACCAGCGTGGCAAGAAGCAGCAAGCAAAATCCACGACTGAAGAAAGGGAGAGAGAGGAAATCCCGTGGTTTGAAATAGGAACACAGTCTGCTCCCAAGGTGACAGCAGTCAGCACATCTTTAGAAGAGGAGACTTGAAGAGCAGGAGGCTGCACTGGCCCACTGCATGCCACAAACGTGTTTGTTACTGGATGAGGGTTTGGGCCATGCTGGGCAGAACTCGGGTCCTCTTGTGAACTCATGGATGAGCCAGCCCAGCAGCCCCGCTGCTCAGCACCTCTGCGAGAGCCTCGTAACTGCAGAGCACTGCAAAGGTGGCAGCAGAGGAGAGCAGGGCTCTTGCCTTCTTCAGCACTCACCGCACCAGCACAAGTAGAAACACCCTGACCAGCCAGGCTACAGCCCTCTCAGCTTGGTGGGTTTTATGTAAATAAAAAACAACCAAAAAGGAAAAAAAAAATAATAATCTGATTTCCTTGAGTTTGAGGAGAGGTGTGGACAGAGAGGTCATTTGAAAAGTACTTCAGCTGAAAGCATGGGTTTTCTTTTCTTTTTTGTCTTTTGCACTGTGATACGCAGCTGTCCTCACACAAATAGTCAGCACAGAACTCCCCCATCCTGTGATTTTATTTTGCACATCATCATCTACTGTCAGGTAAGCCTGAAATGACAGGATTACGTCCTGCAGGGGACAACCTCAGCCTGCCCACCACTCAAAGCAGAGGGTGGCCAGAAGCTGTGCAGTTGTGAGTGACCCTACATTCCTCATGCTTCAAGGCACTACACAGGGCACATACTGGTCTTTCCAGCTACTTACACTGCTGTGCGCAGGCAGCCTTCCTTCAAAGGACCAGAGGCTGGTCACAGCCACAGGCAGCAGGCTGGGCTGATGCTCATCCATGGTTTCACATGCAGTGCCCAGTCCCACGTTCCTAAAGATACTGCTGACAGTCTCACTGGGATGGCTTTGCCTAACTTGTACTCCAAAACCCACAAATAATGGGGGTCTCCTTACCTTTGGGTGTCAGTAATGCACCACCAAGCCCAGGCCCAGCCTCCGTATACATACTGCTTTACATCAGAGCCACAGCAGCCACCTGCAGCACAGTACAAAGCACAGAGATGCGGGGGTTACACATACGCACGTTGCTCTCAGCCAGGGAAAAAACCTGCACACAGACCAAGTCATGAGCAGAACAACTTCCCAAAAAGGCTGCCCAGCCTCTGGGTGCTGAGGAAAGGGCATCCTGGGGGGTAATCCGTTCCCCCAGCCCCTCGGAGCAGGGGAAGCACCTTGGCTCGGCCGCATTACAGCAACAGGTGCTACCAAGCCAAGCTCTGCAATATGACCCAGAAGAATCCAAGCATTCTTGTAGTGTCTGATAAATAATGAACGCAGAAAACTCTTTCCAAGATCCACAGCAGGCCTGGAATATCCTGCAGTCAGCCGTAACACAGCTGGCCACCAGGGAACCCACTGCTCTCCTCACCTCCATGGGCTTCACACGGCAATTTTCCAAAGGCAACTGTTTTTTAGAATTGTCTTATAAAATTGGGAAACAGTATTTGTAATAATTCAGTATGATGAACAGTAACACACACAAAGCGACTGTATTTCAAACCAGGATTTTATTTTAGTTTTGTTAAGCAGTTTACACACTCTTAGCAACTGGAATCGTTCTAAGCACATGCTTCAGTATCTTTAACTGTGATGCACCAGCTCTGTTATGGAAAGCCATGTAAGAAATCCACCTCCTTTCCCTCACCCACACTGCAAACCACCCTTAAACCCACCAAAAAGCTAGCAGGTCAGGGCCGGAGGAGGGGAGAACCCTTGAGCTCTCAAAAACATCTCCTAGTTCTGGCTCATGCAAGTACTACAGTGCCTGAGGTTTTGATGGTCCATCACAGAGCTGGCTGCACCCAGAGTTAGGGCAGCCTCTAGACCTCCTCTGACACATTTAAGATTTGACCAGTGAAGCCACAAGACACTGAATTTTCACATCTTTGATTCAAGGAATAAGACATCTGCTACGTTCCAAGAAAGCACCCTGACAGCAACCAGCCCTAGGTTTCATGCCTGGCAAGGGAGGAGCTCTGCAGCTCCCTGTCTCGGACCAGGGCTGTGAGCTGCCATCTCTCAGCAGATCAAGCCAGCAGTCCCTCCCTAGTCTGTTATCCATAATCACACTTATTACAGCAATGCCTGAGGGCCTCGGCAAGGCAAGCACTGTACCAACAGAGCAACAGACAGTTTGAGCCCTGCGGGACATATCTACGCAGGCAAGACAGAGCCAGCGCAGGCAAAGGGCAGGCATTGAAGGAAAACAGTGTGGCAGCAGCACTGAGGGAGCTTCCCACCGTGGGAAGGGAAAGGGAGAACTATGAAGCCAGCAGACAGCAGCCACAGAAGACAGCTCTTGAAAGAGGGACGATGCTTATTAAGTTCGTTGCAATAGGTCAAAACGAAGAAGCAAAGGCAGCACACATCCAGGCCAGTGTGCTGGCAGGGCTCTCTGGGCCACAGGAGGGGACTCGCTCCTCCCCATCCCCATCCTCCTCCTCCTTCTCCCCATCCTCAAGTGTTTGGCCACCTTCCACTATCAGCTAAAGTTAGCGCCTGCTCCAACAGCCTTCTCTAAACCTGCAGATCAGCCCCACCTACAATTCTTCACCCTTTTCAGTAGGGATTTCAGTAGGAAGTAAACACAAATGGGAAAGAGATTTACACACTTTTTCAGGTTTCTCGTGCTCCACAGCCTAGAAGAATGTTCTCCCATCACCTCTGAGACAGTCTTTGGAGAGCTTCTTCCTCTAGCTGGAAGACTTTTTCAGCCAGGCAAGGAGTTACAGAAGCTGATGACACAATATCCTGCAGCATATTAACCGCAATGCCTTTTAACATTTCTTGGAGGACGTCAGCCTGGTTAGCTCAGCCTTTTAGCCAGGCACTTGTTTTCCAAGAACAGGAAGGGAGGTGTTCTGGCAGCCAGGAAAAGCAGCTCCACATGGAAGGGTATTTTATTTCACAAGGTCTATGTGGTCCTTACCGAACCTCTGGTAATCATTTCATAATAATGTTCTGAGAAAACTCTGCAGCCTAAACCCACCATTGTTACAAAAATGTGCCTCTCCACACAGATGTTTCTTTTCTTCCGCAGGAAATGCAAGGAAATACCTTATTTAGCATTATACCCAAAGCGGGCCACATGTTTGCTTCCCAGCGCTACACAACATTGCCGCACAGCACAGTTTAATAAGCTAGACTGTATGTCAAAAAATGTTCAAAGAAGAAGAAAAAACAGGGAAAACTAACACATTGAACAGGAGCCGGATGCCAGCTGGTTGCTTTCATGCAAGCCGGACGTCTGAGCGCAGCAGAGCTCCATCCTGGTAACGCAAGTCAGATGAGCTGAACGCTCATTTTCCATTGCAGTCCCGCAGCCGCTTTCCCAAGTCTCAGAGAGCAAGTGAAAAAGGAACCAACAAAGCGAAATCTTTGCAAGGCTAAAGAATAAACCCTCTTGCACAATGAGATTTGGCAGAGAAATTGCCTTTTCCAGCTATAATACGCCCACTGTTCTAGCAGCCCGGGTCTCACAGCCACTTGGCCATCGCTTCCACAAACATCCACCGTGCCTCTTCCGGGGCAGTGTACGGCGGCCAGGCACGCTACAAATGGAGGATTCATAGCCGGGAAGCTGCCATCCAGCTTGGCCTGTTCCCAAATGAAGGGGTCCCATGCTCAAGCAAGAATTCCCAGAGCCAGTAGAAAGCACGTCGTCTGTTTGTTTTGGGTTTTTTTTTAATGAAATAAGATTAATTGGTTGGGAGTTTGTAGATAAATGGAGCTCTCAGCAGATGCAGGAAGCTGCTGCCCTCACGGACAGCATGCAAGAAAGAACAGGAGCCCCAACATTTACGGGGACACAGGGCTCAAAACATCGAAGTTGGGACAATTTGAGGTTGCGAACAAGCTCTATGTTGTTCGCTCTCCCAAGGTAACTTGAGGCAATGAACTCGTACTCTGGCAGGAAGCGGTGAGCGAGAAATCAGGTTGTGGTAAACAGGCTGCTACGATAACTTGATAACTATATTCCTTCCCAGAGACTGAACACAAGAACAGAGCAGACACCACTGCCTTCACCTGCACAGAGAGAGCTGCCACCTTCATGTCCCACTTCAGGGCAATTTGGTGCTGGAGCCTCCTCCCCAGGTCAGTAATAAACAGCTTGGTCCAGTTGGAGAGAAACTGGGTTCGGTAGAGAACCAGCCCTTTGCTGGGAAATGTCATGGGGTGCCAGCGAGTGCAGAAAGACAAGGAAAAAATTGATAATTGAAAACAGTTACTGACAAAAGACATAACAGAGAGAAGAGAAGAAGGCAACGGCATACATAAAGAAAATCACGTCATAAAAGCGGGGTCTAGACTAAAATCGCTGTCTGGTTCTTAGGCCCTGCTGTGCATATAAATTAGGCTTTGTCCACATGCAGAAATGGCACAAGGTTAACAAAAATTAATTTAAAATGATGCAGGGTTCTGAGTTGAATCCATGAAATCCTTTGATGGTCACTACAGCAGATTATGCCGGCTAGCTTGTTTTGGATGTAATCTACATCAAAATGACTTGTTTTAAGATATGAGTATCAATGCTACAGAGTGAGTTTAAACACACACATTTAGTTCAACTCATCTTAGTTACAACTAGAGAGATACTACCCCAGAATTCCTCCTGGAATACAAAAGGAAAGCCCCAAGGCTACTCTGTCGATCTCCTTTTCCTGCTAAGCTTTCTGAGGAGTAATTTGCAAGTCTTGGAGATTTAACAAGCACCTGACAAGGGAAATCTTGAGCTCACATAGGCCTGTAGCTGGAAGCGGAGGGACAACCTCGATGCCATCAGCCCCACCACGAGTGTTAGGTCTCAGATGGCTCTTGCTGCTCACCATGTCTTTCTGCAGGACAAGGCCTGGACCATCTCCCATTCCATTTTCATGCAATCAGCTGTTCTCACCTAAGTGTAGCTCTCTGCATTTCTCTTTACTGAACTTCATCGTATTTCTTTCAGACCATTTGGTCAATCTGTCAAGTTCATTTTGATTCTAATCCGGCTCTTCAAAGCTCTCGAACCCATTCCCAGCTCAGTACCGTCTGCAAATTCAATAAGCACATTCTCAATTCCATTATCCAAGCCAAAACAAGGAACTTACTTGACAAATTCTTTCAGCTGAACAGTGAGCCACTGTCAAGTTCCCTGGCAATGGTTTTCCAGGCAGTTTCACATTAATTTTACAGTATCTGAGAAAACAGTTCCTGCTCGCGCTGTGGACTGTAGGCCTCTTGCAGGAAGGGTTTGCAGAGCCTCAAGAAACCTTTATTTCTTAGAGAAATACCATAAAAACAGCACTGGCTCAAAATCATGACCAAGTTCCTCTTGCAGGAATAAGAAGGATGCAGTAACAGAACGTGAGAGCTTAGAGCGGTTCCGGAAGGGTTAACTACCCCTGACTGCTGGGGTGCGGCAGGAAATGTTTACATAAAACTGGAATTAACTGCTAGCTCTTCTTTTACTTTGAAAGAGATCAAGCAGCCCCAAAGGGCAATGACTAAAGTAAAGTTTGAGAAACTGGGCTGGACCATATTTCTTAAGCTGACTTCTGAGAAATTATAAGAGTATAACAAGCCTTAGTAAAGGCAAGGTGTACAATATCTGCTGCGTCTCCTTATTCCCAAGAGTGCTAACTCACCTGAGAGGGAAGTCAGATTACCTGAGCACAGCTCATACTCAGCAAGTATGTGCAGTTGTTTTCTCCCAGGTGTTTAAAAACAATGTATTTATTTCAGTATTCTCCTAAGAAATAAAGCAAGGTTGACTGGGCTGCAATTCGCCTCGCTTTTTTTCCCCTCTTTTCATACCCTGAACTTTTGCAGTTTGTTCTGACCCCGAAACATGGTGGGCTGTGCCAACCCTCCCTTGTTACATATCCCCAGGTGCTCACCTTGAAGATCTTCTGGCTGCTGGACCATTGCTGCATGGTGCCACCCCACAGCCCTCACCAGCCAGAAGGAAAATGGCACAACAGTAGAGATCCGGGCACCACTATTTACTTAACTGTAAGATGAATATGGCTATTATAAACTACATCTCCTTATTACCGGACTCTGCAGAAATACTATAGCATTGTATTTCAAAATTAGCAGATTGATCCTTAGCCACGAAAGCTGCATTCAACCAGACTGCAACCCAAAACCAGCATTATGCATCTGAGACAACCTATTTAGCTGGTGGGAACATTCGGATATCAGGATGAACAGGTACGTTGGGTACCTCCCTGAAAAATTGACCAGCTCCAGCTGCGCTTGGAGAAGACGCAGTGATGGGCCACGCGCCTGTCAAAGCCCCCTCAGAGCTTGCACCAAACCTCACTGGGAGGCCCCCAGCACCGCTACGGTGCCAGCAAAGTTAGACCCACATTCTGATTCATGATGAGACCATTATCGCCTCTGTAGGGCTTTGTGGAACATTCTTACAAAGCCCGGCCTCTACATTTCACCACTGCAATTTCTTAGAAGGAAATCAGTGTTGCTCGACAGAGGAAGGACGTGGGTGCCAGCGGGAAGGCTGACCCGTACCCGGGAAGCAGCTTCCCAAATAAGGCTACGAAGATCCTGCACACACAGATGTTCCCAAGGCATGGCCAGCTGCTCCTTGAGCACTGGAAGAACTCAAGTGTCTCACAAGAGAGTGAAAAGACAGAACACCACACTCCTCAGAAAAAAAAACACATGCCAGGGGAGGCATGTGACCAAACTTCCTTCAACAGGCACAGGCTAAATTTACAACAAAGAAAACTTTCCAGTCAGCTTCATGATTTGGAGGTGCTTTCCCACAAAGTAAAGTCTTTCAAAAAACAACTGTATGACAATTCAAGACTGCAGGCCAAAAGCCTGCTATTATTTGCTGTTGGTGTGTTCTTCCCTTCCCCCTCTCTCCCCAAATCCAACCTAGTATCAGGCAAATAAATGCTGGCCCCCAAGGTCCTCTCTGCTTTTCCCAGGAGACACGCAGCTCAAGTTCCTGGAACTACAACTGCTTGTAGTTACACGCCTCCCACTAATACCCTGGCATTCACTCTGCACGTAAGCACGAGGAGCTCGCAGGGCTGCCGGGCTCTGCAGAGCTCCCACAACCTCTCAGGCTGCCCCTGACTCAGGGACGGTGCTCTCAGGAGACAGCAAGTGTTTGCAGACCACATTGAGCAGTGATAGAGGAAAGCCACATCTGGTAGCAGCACCAAACCCAATTCTGACTCACAGAGCTTGGCGTGATTTGTGCTCCCTTCCCAGAACACAGCTCTACATCAAGGAGTGTCCTCAGCTCGCTGGTCCCGGCTGCGGGAACGCATAACACTCGGAACTGCAAGCAGATGCCACAAATTCCTGCTGGCTCATCCTGCAAGTCGTATTTTGTAAACTTCAGAGATGAACAGAGGTGAAACCAAGTTCTTAAGACTGAATGGCATCCCAGCACACCTGGAACAGAGCTTCCCGATTCCTCCCGCTGGACGTGGCATTTCACCAAGTGGCGCTGATTTTGACAAGGGTCCCTTCGGAGGGAAGCGCAGCTTCAGCTCTAGATCCCAGCTGGGAACTGCAGAGACGTGCAGCAGCTGCTCACAGAAGACCAGGAAAGCTGCAAGAAATACTGCTGCTCCAGGCAGCTGGTGGGTGGGGTTTGTAACTCCTTAGAAGCAGCCGCCACAGCGGGCATATTTATTTCCAAAACTGCAGCCTGCTTCTGTCATCTCCTCAGTAATTCCCGCAACAGGTCTGTTATCCAAAAGAGATGAACCGGTAACAGCTCAGCCAGAAGCAAGTGCCACAGCCTGCTGGAGGCTTTGGCTCCAAAAACGTAACAACATAGTTTGACATGCACAGCAGAGCTGTGGTCATAGCACATCCTTGACGTTCACAGACACTTTCTCCCAGCTGAGTTTAGATCTGAGCATCACAGTGCTTGCCACAAAACTAGTCCAGCGTTGACAGAAAGGATGCAACGTGATTGAGGGTACATGAAGTGAGAAACATCTGTATCTAACCTGCTTATTGCCTTGCACTTGGCCCCAGCCTGTCACGCAGAGTGAAGTACCCAGCCCTTACAGCAAACCGTTACCTCACCTAACGGTAATTAAGCCCTGTCCGCATGCAGCCTGCTCTATGCCAAAGTGCACTCTGGAGCTTCAGCAGAGTATTTGAGCAGCTACAGGTTGAATCAGACACAGGGGACTTCACTGCTGGTTTATTTAACACCAACCTAAGAAACAAGCTCACTTGATGATAAAATTACACAAATCTGATGGGCATCAACTGCATCCAGTGTCAGCATTACTGGGAGGCCAGGTGACACAGAATCATAGAATGGTTTGAGTTGGAAGGGACCTTAAAGATCATCTAGTTCCAACCTCCCTGCCATGGGCAGGGACACCTCCCACTAGTAACGAAGCAGCAGTAGGATATGACAGACAAGAAGGGAACCCCAGGGACAGGCCCATGGTACCCTGCCCCGAGCTGCCCTCTCTGCCCCAGGAGGATGCTCACACCTGGCTCCCCCTCCCCAGGAAAGCCAACCAGACCCCAAGGAACAGGACAGCTTCTTGGTAATCCAAGCCAAAGGCTGTTGGCAGTGGCCCAGAGCCCGGCAGCCATGCCAGTGCCACTGCCTGACATCATCCGAGAGCAGCAGCACCAGGGTGTGCCGCTGGCACCGCAACCGGGCCCACTGTGCTCCGCACCGCAGGACCCCACCCCACATCAGAGCCCACTGCTCCAGGGCACCCCCTTGGCAGGGACACCCCCAGCAGGACACCCCCTGAATAACGCTACAAGGTCCCCTCGTGACAGTGACCCCTGCAGTACCCCCTCCAGGAAGGGCCTCCCCCACAACATCCCAGTGCTCCTTCCGGGGATTCCCCCACACACCCCAATTGACAGAGCTCCCTGCAGCAGGCATCCCCAAACACACACCCCAGATCCCACCCCACACCCCCCCAAGCAGGGCCTCCCATTCCCCACCACCTCCCAGGGTCCCCACACAGCAGGGACCCTCCCCCAGAG